>JAODJX010000001.1:31467487-31512649 GCA_026776945.1 Isichthys henryi
TGGAGACAATCGGGGAATCACACGTGGGTAACCAGGGGGTGTGGCACACAGGAGGATCGGACGAGCGGGGCATGACACTGTGTGTATTCTTTAGATGTTTTGAATGTTTTACTCATTTTAGCTGTATTTCTTAAAAAGAATTCCCCTCAGCCTCCTTCCTTCCTTTCTTTTACACAAGCACATTGTGTATGCAAACCCCTCCTGTACCAAACCCCTACACCTCCCCTCCCCAAATAGCCAGGCCGTAACCATCAGTGCCCTCCCACTGCAGCCATGCACCTGGACAGACTGACACAGTTCCTCCACCAAAGCGAGGTGCCCAAATGTAGACTTGCATAAAATGGCAGGAAGTATGAATATCACCAGCTGCTCTTATAACTACAGTCTAGCTTAAAATGTATAAAAGAAGTATTCACCCACATCTGACATTTAATAAACGTCAGAGCCATGGGTAACTAAGCGCTGTAATATTCAAGGCAGTGCTTTCACCATAGTGTAAGCAGGTCATGAAGCAGTTCTGTTCCTTTACTCTTTTCACTATTAGCTTACTGACAGCTGTTCTCTTGTTAGTTTAAGGTGATGGCCCCGTTCCTATGAGGAAATCTACCTTAAACCTCTAAGGTTTAAAGAGCTTTGCTATCATACCAGCCAGGATCCGAAGACGACAGAAGTTCAGCTTTGAAAGAAAATTTAATTCCTTTGCCGAATTCATTAGCAGAGGAAACAGAAATTGCTTGGTGATATTTGTGTGCTTCGGACTCATGGTGTTTCTAAGCCACTCCTACGTAGATGTCAAAGAAATGTACCTAAAAGAAGCATAATCCATAAATAATGAGACGTTCATGAAATGAGGTTGTTAATGACATGTTTAAATAGATGCAGGTGGTCCCTGCATGAAGCTTCCCTTTGCAATGAGAAAATACAAATCGTGCAGAGAGCTCCTTCACTTTGTCTTTGTATCTGCTGTCTATGATAATGATCATGGGGACCTCCCATGCTGTATGGGGGGGGGGGGGGCAAAGTTACGGCGGCCACTCCTTTTATTTCATGGCCCACAAACTCCAAAACTGGGAGGCCTAGACATTGGACCCCTGTCTACCAGTCTCCCAGTTCTGTAGTTTCTCTTCCTGTATCGTAACCCCCCGCTACCAGGCTCTAATACTCTAATTACTGAGCATATGGTTCCAGAATCACTGAATGAGTTTTAAGGGAAAACAGTTTAAAGTTGGGGGTGGGGGCAGATTCACGCTGCGGAGCCCTGACAGCAGCGGGATGCAGGTTTTTGTTCTTTGCACACTAACTTCCAGAGGGCTTTTCTATATGAGCACCAATTATCAGAACTACAGCAAAAGCACTGCAGTGTTGGTCTGTCAAGTGTTTCCCATAAGAAATATGTGTTTTCCCACAGAGAGCTCTTAGTGTCTCCCTGTATGGCTCCGGGTCGGACTCTGGTGAACCCGGATGTTTTCTTGGAGAGGAGAGTCATTTATGTTCTCTTGGGGAGTTTAGAGGGACATTAAGCTTTTGCAAATATATACAGAGTATGCTAATGAAATTAGGTGGATGAGATGTGGAGTGTGTGTGTGTGTGTGTGTGTGTCCATGTTCCCAAATGTCCCACAATGTGATAAAAACCTGTCCTTTGACCTTGTGAGGACATTCTTTTCAGTCCCTACAAGCAGAAACTGAATTTGCTAAAAATCTGTCAACGGAATCGCAAAACTAAAAATGCCGAAAGTCTTGTATTTTGTTTGGTTACTTGTGGTTAAGTCTGGGTAGGGGTTAAGGTCATCACGGTAAACATTAGGGTTATGACCACATGAATGAATGGAGAGACGCCACATAGATATAGATTCCTTTGTGTGTGTATGTGTGTGTTTAGGTGTGTCTGCGTGTGTGAGAGGGAGAGATTTGTTCAGTGACCTGTACATAAGACAAAAAATGTACTACTGTACTTATGTCCTACATGTATTTCTTATGCATGTTCAGCATAGTCATCAACAAAAATCTTTAACCAAAAAAAAAAGTTTCCCACAAAGCAGCTTAATTGCCAAATAAAGACAGGCATCCCAGCAGGGAGGCGAAGCATTCAGGTGTTACAGTAACATGTGTGAATTTGTATTTCCAACTGACCCTCAGGCTAAGCATGTAAAACACACATGAAATTCATGCAGAATGTGAATTCCACACTTTGACAGTAACCACGATTGATTTGTTTAGTGTGTTTATGATAATTTATAATGAACCTTCATTTCATCAAATGGTTTAAATTATGGTCATTTGCCTTTTCCAGGTTCAGTGTGGGAGAAATCCATCCGGCAGCTTGGCTTTGGGAGGTGAGTAGCTAGACTCCGTACTGGGTATGGTCCCGGTGCCTGTGTTTAAATGGGAAATCGTACCCTATCCCTCCGTACTGGGTGTGCTCCCGGTGCCTGTGTTAAAATGGGAACTCGTACCCTATCCCTCCGTACTGGGTGTACTCCCGGTGCCTGTGTTTAAATGGGAACTCGTACCCTATCCCTCCGTACTGGGTGTGCTCCCGGTGCCTGTGTTTAAATGGGAACTCGTACCCTATCCCTCCGTACTGGGTGTGTTCCCGGTGCCTGTATTTAAATGGGAACTCGTACCCTAACCCGCTGTACTGGGCGAGTTGCCAGTGTCCTTGTTAAAACAGGCGTTTGTACTGAATTTATTTTTGAGGGATTTAATCATAATTTGGAAAACCAAAAACAGTGTGTCACCTTCAACCTTCAGTCTTTCGTCTGTCTGGTTGGGCGGCGTGAATGTGTTACCGATCCCTAAGCACTGTATTCCTGAAGTCTCATTGTTTTTCCATTACTGATGGCAGTTGCTTTGTTGTCTCCTGATATAGTCCGGCAATTAACGTAAGTGAATCTCCATTAGGTGTCTGCCAAGTGGCTGAGTGATGGTCTTCACTCCCAGCAGGGCCCGTCATTCCTCACCTGACAGGCTCTGAGCGAGACGGCTGTTAAGGATGAGAAGGATACTTGATGTACTCAAAGACTTAGATGTTCATTAAATGTTCCGTTAAAAGGCTTTTTCTCCTGGGAGGACTAAAAGGCATCTGCATTCTCTTCTGTTTTGTGAGTGCTTTGGGAATGGAAAATGGCGTAACTATTGAAAATGTGTTTGGTTTGTGACAGATGTAGCAATCAAGTGTTTTATTAAAGTGTGTGTGACTGGAGAAGCAGGAGGATGTTCAGGGTACCTGCCTAAGCTTGCCCTAGTGCATCTTTCCTGCATCTTTCCCGTTTTCCTCAGCCATCCATATGGAATGCGTCTGTTTTTTAAGGCTGACTACCTGTGACTACACCTCAATGCCTCGTCCTTATCCAGGGATACTGTTCCCTATGGCACTTGTGGCTCCTCGCAGTCTTATCAGGTTTGGAGATGCACAGGGAAAAGAAAATCTGGTAACACTTTACTTGAGGGAGCACAGGTGGCTTAGTAACTCAGTTACTACTCATGTTGAAATCACGAACAAATGTAGAAACCACGTGAAATGTATGAAACATTATGTTTGATTAATGATGAATGAAAATGAGATCAGTACATAATTAATAAGAATGAGAGTGTACTACTAGATTATTTGTGCCCCCTAAAGTAAATATTACTAAAACTCTCAACTTGCAGCCACAAATTTACACATTTCCCTAAAAGATGTATTGAAGTATGGTGGTAAGAATTGATTTCAGCATTTTGCACAGAAGCCTCTGGAGAGTGCTAACAGCTGCCAAGCCTTGGAGGGCGAGGTTTTCATTATTCTGGAAACACACAATTCAGGGTTGCAGTGGAATTGTGAAAGAAGCAGCATTTCTATACTTGACCTTCAAGAATTGTGGCTGTCGTGTCTCTCGGGTAGAACTGGTATTATTCTTCTATGAGATCACTGCCTTGATTTTATTTGAAAGTTGAGGAACACCCTCAGAGTCCATTTCCGTTCTCATGAAGATAAGTGCATTGTCAGTCTGGCTTTGTCTTAGTCTGTTTCTCCTTCTCTTCAAGGTCAGCTTTTGCTTTAAATTTGCTTCCGCTTTGTCATTTTGGGACCATCTGACCATCTGATGCCCGTTCCTCTGGGAGGTTGCTGGCTGTTGTATACATTTTTATCCTTTTGACTAATGAATTAGATATTGGACCTCATTTCTCATCTGCTATGTATGATTGTTCACTGAAATTAAGGATTGCTTATGGTCTGTTTTAAAATATTCCCAACATAAAGCACAGAAACTGTGGCCATCCACAGTAATTTTATTGTGTGGGACAGGATTTTAATTCTAAATTTTACACCTTTGTAGAGGAATGTTGGGGAATATCTGGTTTGGTTCGTGTAACTTTACTATTATTTTAATTTATTTTAGGTAAAAGGATAACAAGGAGTTTTTATACTTTATTACAGAACTTTGCTTAGAAGCTTTGATCTGACATTTTCTGCTTATTAAATGCTGCATGATTTTTTTCCAGTACACTGTTACAGATTTTTAATTTTATTTTTTTTACATTTTCATCTCTCCATACCAAAACACTAGTACAAGTTTACACATATTTTGTCCATAAAATAGAACACAAATTCAACCAGAGTACCTGGCTGAGACCCACATCAGAGAGAGCATGTAGACTGCACATGTTCAGAGCTGAGGTGCGATTAAACCTCGCCGCCCTGGAGGTGTGAAGTGGCATTACTACCCACTGGTCTGTGGCAACCCTGATGGCTGCAGTTAGTGTATTTTTATTATCAGTTTTAAATCCCAGTGCTGTTCAGCTTTATTTGGCCGACTTCAGCAAAAATAAAAAAGATTTACATTAGTTGCAAACACAAGTTTTTTTTTGTTTGTTTTTATGTGGCTGGCGAGCTCTGAGTCCAATGAACTGTTCATCTACTCATCCCGTAACACAAGGAGTTCGAGCAGTAAAATCCTCCCTGACAATCACACATGTGTTTTCTGTTGAACTTGGATTTCAGTCAGATTAAGATATGACCTTTTTCCTGTCCCTGATCAGTGATCAGATGCGGGTCGTTGGGGTGTGGGGGTTTGATGGGGATTGGGTTTGTGGGCAGTGATACGTGAGGCGTGAATCATGGCTCTGTGCTCTGTGTTAGTTTTGGCGGGAGGGGGCAGTTCTAGCAGCCCCCCTTCCTCCACCGTCTGCCCCGGTCGACCCGTACATTTAGCAGCAGCAGCAAATTGCAGGTTTGCCTTTACTTGCTGTCCAAACAATCAGGGCTTACTGCTGACTTGTTTGTATGTGATGACCTGCTGTTATGCAGAGTCTTTGGGGTTTCTCCCCTAAATCAGGGGGCAGTTTAAGTGGGTTGTTTTGCTGCTGGGAAAAAGAGAAGTGTGCACCACAAGTTGCTAAATTTTGAATCATTTTGTGATTTAATTATTAGAATCAAAATCATTTTTTCGCCTCCAAGTACAATTTCAGGAATGCATAAGGAAATTGTGCTACATTTAAACAATTCAGTACAAGTGGTGTCCGACGCAAATCTGTATTAAGTCTGTGTAAGACAACTGTAAGTCATAAATGTCTTCAATAAACACGTAAAATTATAATGGCAAGGGGCTGGGCAGAGCAGTTTCTATCAAACCCGTCTTTACCTGTAGGCCAGACTAGCTTGGTCTTAATATCCTGCTGTCTGTGCAGTGGCTCTGTTAGGGTCAGGGTCAGACTTGTGCTGTCGGTGGGATTCTTCCCCTTTGGTGCTATGCTGTAAGTGTTAAAATACTTTCAGGGTTTGTGCATTTATTATGCAAAAACACTATTGCTATAGTGAAGACCACCTTCATTTTGATACTATCTATGAAAATGTTGGATTGGTGCTGGATCTCATGTTTTACCAAAAGAAAAGTGCACGTCAAAAGTCGCTACATTTTAAATAATTTTGTTTCACGGATGCCATAGAGTCAGACCTTGCTCTGTTTCGTCTTCCACCAACAGCTTCCTGACCACTCCCTCCCAAATTTACCCACCCCAGCCCCTGTGGTTCCGCATATCAACCCCTGCATCAACGTTTTGCCATTAGGTTGCATTATTGCCATTTACTTTTGGAATGCAGATCATATTTTCGAGGTCACATAGCCAGAGTCTAGCTCATGCAGACCTTTAATATGAACCCCAGAGGAAAGATAAAGCTTTTAATTGTAATTAATATAGAAGTTAAATAATCCTTGTAAGGGAAACAGTCGCCTGAGATTCTACAAATATATTGGTCTTATATTGACCAAAAATCCAAGTTTTGTCAAACGTACATTGTACATATGTGTAATGAAGTGCTATTGTGCTGTGTCCAGGCAGCATATTGTGATTTCTGTGACCTCTAGGCACCAGACAAAGACTTAACAAATTATGGCACAGTTCCAAAAGGTGACATTACAGCGTACAGATAGATGATACAAATGGTCCTACTAATCCCTTTAGGATTAATTTCAGCACACAGCTTGATTGTTGAAGAAGTCTGGGCTCCACAGCTATATCTTGAGCTTAACTATGAAGTGTTTTTCTTAATATTTTTGGATTTGTTTGAGCGCAGTGCTCTGGACTGTGCCTCTGTCTTCCTGGGTATTTGTCAGCTGGATACTCACCTGGCTTCCTGTTCTACTGACCTGCATTCTCTTAGTGTCTATTGATAAGTTCCCCAAACAGGGTGTGTCATGTGCTCCTCAGTGGCTGTTTCTTTCTTTTCTCTGCCTACATGTATGTGTTCATTCATGCTTCTGTTCTTGAAGGTCACAGTGTGTATACTGTGTGTATGTAGGACCCCTCTGAAGATTCAACACCTGGAGAACAGTCAAGGATGCCAAAATACTTTTAAAAGTATTTCTTAAGGAGATGATTGGTTTCGTTTTCTGTGAAGGTATTAATGCCTTCACTGTGAATGACTTATATCACATAGATTTTGCCGTTTCCGTGCTGCATAAAGATAAGTTTGTGTAAGACAACTGGAAGCCATGAATGTCCTTTGTCTTTGTTCCTCTTTCAGTTTCCACCTTACAGAATCATGGCTTTTCATGATTTTGTTTTTTGTAAACTATGTACAAAAAAAAACATCGTTTAAGTTAATATCTGTGACTGAGCTTCTGGTCGCGCTGGTTGGTTACATCTCGTACTGCTGAGTGTCCATCTGTTTCACAGGCTGTGATGGTCAATCTCCGCCATGCTCAAGCCTTGTTGCACTTGTTGGTTTTTATTTAGCAACTTTTGTTATTTGAAGAATTATTTGGAATTTGGAGGCATCCAAAATTAACATTGTTCTTCAAAACATTTTAAATTTAAGTAACAGTTTTCATAAATTCCAGTCAGTGAAGATCAGATGTTCAGTAGTATCCCTAACATAACATCATCATAAGCCTTGTTTATGACATGCCTGCAGAGCAGATACTGAAGCTAAGGAACAATCATTTGAGAATGAACAAATGGAAAGAGCCTTAGCATACACGATTAGCCTTAGCATACACGATTAGCCTTAGCATACACGATTAGCCTTAGCATACACGATTAGCCTTAGCATAGACTTCACTCATCCCAAATTGTCCACTACAGTGATCCCTCAAACTGTCCGACTTGTACATACCATACTCTGAATGGACCAATGTTACTTTTAGCACGAGCTGTGAAACATCTCTGGTTCACTATCATTTCACCTGTATGTTTGAGACTGACGCCTCTTGCCGTTCCCTCAGTGTGGCAGGAGCCGATGCTGGTAACGGCATCCGTCTTTTCATCCCGGATGTCGGCATGTGCCTGGCCAGCTTTGGCACGTTGATCATGTGCCGCAGCCTGCAGACGCAGCCAGAGCAGGAGCCTCGGTGTGACGCTGGCCTCAGAGCAGCCAATCAGGTGAGACATTCTAACTAAATCTATTAATTCATGTACTATGCTTATAGGCACAAGTCATGTTGTGTTTTGAAGCTGCATCTTCTCCATATTTTCAATTGTGATCTTATTGAAGGTAAGAAGGTCGTTATGAGCAGCAAACAGTGCTGGATACTCTGCCTAGCCAAAAAAAACCTCACTGTTTGATTTTATTTAAGCAAATGCTTAAGAGCCGGTGATTGATTGGATCAATATTACAGCTCAGCAACGTTATGACTCTCCTGTCATCATTACACACAATCATGGTGAAAAATGCAGGTGAAAATAAATGTTGAGACTTTACATAAGCTCATGGAAACTATTCCGTAATGAATGCACCCTGTAATCAAAGCTAAAGTGGTCCCAAAAAATAATAATTTGCAGCAATTTTTGTTTTGACCATGCAGTGTATGTGCTATGTTTGCTTTTATCTAAATCAAAGTCGGACATAAAAAGTCAAGCAGCACTAACATATTATTTCCCTGTATACATTTAATATCGTTTACAGTTGCGAAAGCGCTTGATTTTTACCAGCCTCCTTATGTCTGTCTTTCAGTGAGAAAGGCAGCTCTTTTCCAGGTATAGGGCCATCGATGATGGTTAATTCTCCAGTGAGTAGAATATATCGGGCATGTTCCTGTCTAGATTAATGTGAACAAGTTATCATTTGTGTCTCTCAGGAGATCTGGTTTTCTTTCTAATAACATCACTGAATGTGGAGCTTGCCGATGTGCTGCCTCAGTAGTCTGTGTGCACAGTGACAGTCAGTGTCTGTTCTTTGCATTAATCGTAACTGACGCACCATGATCATTCTCCTCATGATCATCCATGCTGATGAGACTCGTTGTAGCCGCATGCTAATCCACCCCTTAGACTCCAGCTGGATCGGAGCTGTCCGAAAGGGAGAGACAATCCATCCATGCTGTTCTGACTCTTCCCTGGGGTCGGTAATAAGTGGGACAGGTTCTACTGGCATTCAGACTGGTGGTGTTCTTATGGGATGCTGAATATCATTTTCTGGAACCATCGACTTTTTCATGTATACAGCTTCACAGCCCTGATTTTTTACTTTTTTACTTTATTCACCAGCTTAATGTTTCAGCCACTTCTGATACCTCAGCCTTCCGCTGACACTAGAGGCGTGGTGCAGAGCTGCAGTTCTGCTCCCGGTCAGCATTCCAGCACCCAGCTGCTGAACATCTGGAGAGCATTAGTCACAATGTGCATTTGGTGGAACCAGCACTGAAGTTACGGCACCCCTTCCTGCCGAGCCGCTCCAGCGCCTGCGAGCTGTTGGCCAGGCCCCTCACCCCAGCACAGCCCCTGGCTCCAATAAGAACGCTCTGAGCACATTTCCTCCCAGGGTGCAGTGCGCTCTGCACTGATAATGAGCTGGAATATGGCCTCTGAGTCTGGAATGTGCTCAGCTGCCTTTGCTGGTGTTAATTAAAAGCCTATGACCCCCGACTGCAGCTGCTTGCCTGGCTGGAGACTGACATTCTGTTTTACACTCACCTAATACACATAAACCTATTATTTTAAGTGGGGAAAAAAGAAAACACAGCAGCACAATGGTGAACTATAGATACCCCTGTAACTTTGTAGCCATCTCACAATTGACAACTGGTCAGTTTGCTGGAGTTCTCATGCTGTGTAGATGGAATTACTTGTATGTGGCTTATTTAATTTTTGGATTGCCATGAATGTCTGTTTCCACTCTCTCATTTGGTTTAAGTGAAGAATAAACTCACAAATGCATGCAATCACACAAACCAAAGAAAGGAAATAATTAAAAACTGCCACTTAATGAATGAATAACAAAATCGCATCGACTGATGCTTAGTTATTTTTCACTCGCATATCCTCTGACATAAAACGCTATAAATTACTCGCTGGTTTGTAGATGGTGTTTGTTAGTGTTTGCATCTGTTCTTCGTATAATTCAACGGATTTCACAAAAATGGGAGCAGGGAGGATAGGAGCCGATCCCTATGCCAAAAAAGTGTTAGTGGTCAGTGCTGGTGGTTTTCAGCACCTCGGACAGCTCATCCAGCAGCCAGTTATGTTGGCAAATTATTTGCAGTTTTACGATGAAAATAAGAAAAACGGTTCCAAAGTGTCATTGATGAATTCTGTCATTTAGTCTGTGTTTGTGTCTCCTGATTGCTTGCCATTCCTACCCAAGGAGAAGTCGGAGTTGGATGACAGCAGGACGCATGAACAAGATGACGAGGAGCAAAGTGACCCATCTAGTGATGGAGAAGAGTTGGAGGAACCACAGCACAATGCCAAGCTGATGGTCTTTCAGAAGATTGCAAGCGTG
The DNA here is from genome assembly GCA_026776945.1 of Isichthys henryi. NCBI lineage: Eukaryota > Metazoa > Chordata > Actinopteri > Osteoglossiformes > Mormyridae > Isichthys > Isichthys henryi. The sequence goes on from JAODJX010000001.1 coordinate 31,477,688, forward strand.
GCGTCTGCAGTCAAGGAGATCATTGGGAATCTCATTACAACGGCGGGGAAAGTCGTCATAACCATATTACTGGGCTTAACAGGTGGAGCAGCTCTTAAATCAATCTATAGTCATATCGACTTCATATCCATGACGTGCATTTAGTAAAAGACCATAGCATAGATCTGTAAGGAATATGAAGCGTTTAAGGTCTGTAACTCGGTTATATGTTTTCTCAGTAAGTGTCCCGTGTTTGCCTGATGTCTTCAGGGATCATGCTGCCTTCCCTGACGTCACTGGTGTACTTCCTGGTTTTCCTGGGCCTCGGTACCTGCTGGTCTCTGTGCTGCTCCTTTGACCTGCTTGTCTTCAGCTGTCTCTGTGTGCTGATGGCCATCTTCAGCGCCGGTCACCTGCTCGTGCTCTATCTCTACCAGTTGCCGGCCTTCCAGGAGCTTGTCTCACCCACAGACAGATACATCAGGTGGGCCCCTGCTTTCAGCATCACTGCTCCAGTGTGGAGACTTGTTCCACATGACTTGTGATTAAGGTTAGCTCACGAAAGGCAGAAGTGTAGGGCTGCTACTAACAACTATTTTTCTATGGATCGATCTATAGACTATTTTACCAATTGTTCGGTTAATCTAAACAGTAAATTTTCCTCCAGAAAAACAAATTTAATGTTTAAGTTTAGTTAGTTTTATTTTCAACAACAACAAAATGTCATTTCAGTGCTTTAGATGATGGACACCGGCTTTTTGGCAATATATGGCCATTATTTTCCCCCACAATTAAATAAGCAGATTAGTAGTATGTCTAAAATATTAATGAGGTGCTTATTGTGATGCCCAAAAGTTAGTAATCTGTAAAATTCGGTGTATCTTTATGCTTATTATATACTTAGCGGAGCCTGCCAGATGCGACTGTTTTATTACATCATGTGATAAGCATATACAGTAATACTTTACATAAAGCGATAAGCACTGAAGTGGTGGTGAAGAAAGGGACAGGCTAGCACCCACATCATCCTTTAAAAGAGGAGATATTGTGGTTAAACAAGGTTAAAAAAAGATATTGGTGACATTTTTTTTGGTAAAAATAGTTTTCATTTTTATTTAATTTGATGAATAATCTTTTATTTAGTGTCCGTTTGCATTTAAGGTTTAGTTTACAGTAATAACAGTGGTCCCAATAAGCCCAATGTGCACGAACACACACTGGCAGCATCAATCAACGTAGAACAAACCCAGATTCAAGCCTAAACACTTCCTCTATGAAGATTGTAAGGTAGCAGGCAGACTACTTCATGGCATTAAAAACGAGTGTATATAGCAGCTACAAGGACAAAAGATATTTAAAAAGCTTTCTGTATTAATGGTAATTCAATAAACATGAATAGACAACACAGTGGTTTTGTGTACTCTGGCGGTCCATCATCCAGAATAGCGCTTGCTCTTTAGGTGCTCGTGATATGCGACAGAAACATTGCACAGTGTAAAATCAACTTTTTGTTTAGTGATAATTTGAAGTACTACCATAATTACGCAGTGATAGTGAAGGAAAACAATTGTTATAAATGGATTGAAGCATAATTTAGTTAAAATACTGTAAAAAAAAAAAAAATGTCGATGCATTTTCAGTGTCGACATCATCGAATATGTCGACTAATCGCGGCAGCCCCAGTGAAGTGTCACCCTGCAGCATGCTTGCAGTGAATGGGAGGTCATACACCGAGCTGCATTAGCTGTCACATGCTCTTTCTGTCTCAGTGTATGTTTTCCTCTCTCTGCTTGACAGACAAACCGCACTAGTTGATAAGTGGTGGGTGGTGCTGTGGTGAAGGCCCAGGGCCCCTCTGGAACATGGGGCATGAATGTTTTATGCTGCTGCCACTAGAGAACACATCCACCCCTCCCACACCCCCTAGTAACCCAGAAAAAACAAGGGGGGCTTTTCCAGATGGTTCCAATTATAGCACACCATTTCCGGCCTTATTGAAAAACTATGCTGCTGGTTACAGGGAACACTATGCAAAGCACCTATGGTCTATCTCAGTGTTTCCCAATCCACCACAGCTGGTCCATGTTTTTCCTCCCTCCCAGCTCCGGGTAGGAGCAAGAACATGGACTGTCTGTGGGTTACTGAGGACTGGATTGGGAAACAGTAGTCGCTGTCTCCGAATTGGAACCCGATCACGCAGCATTACTGTATTTTCGTCATGATGCCCAGAGTGGCGTAACATTAGGAGAGCAGCCATAATATTTTTATGAGGAAAAACCCACAGAGCCTTTCTCAAAAACTGTTAATCCTTTGTATATTTTCTCTGTGAGCTTCAAATTTCATATGAATTATCTTCCTGCAGCTGTGCTGAAATTTCTAATTTCTGTCTCAGATATGAAGCTCACAGCAGATGTCATATGACATAAAATAATTTTTACATACGCATTGTTGTGTATAGATAGGTAATTAAAATACTGCACAAATAACAACTATAAGTAATGAATTCATCATATGTGTCTGTTCCTTCAAGATTATCATCTACATCTTCAGTTTCTTTACAGTTACATTAATGTTTGAACAACTATTTTGAATGCGAAGTGGGGAGAGAGCCTATTAAAATGTGTGTCACTTATACAGATGCTCCTCTACTTATGAACGTTCAACTTACGAACTTTCAGACATACAAACAAAGGGGACTGTAAGTCCAAACTGTGTTCAATGGGCTCCCGTTTCCTGTCCGCAACATCAATTTTTTTTTCTGCACTCCAGTTCCGCCTATTACGACTTCTGGCCGCTACTCCCGCTGCTCAGCAGCGTAGCGTGCGTACTCCCAGCATCCTAGTTCTTAGTACTTGCGTATGCCCTTAAAATGATGTTGAATAACAACTTACGAACATTCCAAGTTGCAAAAGGCCGTTCGGAACATATCTCGTTTGTGAGTAGAGGAGTGTCTGTGATTATTGATATCCCTCAGACATGGCTATTATTTAGATCAGTTTCCCCAAATCTGGTCCTGGTAGGGAGTTGGCAGGGAGCAAAAATGTGGACAGTCTGTGTGTCCCTTAGTGTCGGGTTGGGAAATACTGGTTTAGATTGACTGAGGTCAGTTGCTGTCAATGTTGGTCTCTTTTGTTGTCTGCCCCCCCCCCCAGAGTCTTTGTCAGTGTTAATTAATTAAATAGATGATCACCCTGAGGAAGCTGGTTCTCTTGGGAATCCCTGTTGTTTCCTGGAATGAATGTTCTCAGACGCTTGTTTTAACTTCCTCTACAGTTTGTTTGGTATATCCTCCATCATTCAGAGTGACTGTTCCAAGACCTGGAAGTTCATTGTCAACCCCAAACTGCAGTGGCACCACTTTGTTAACCCCATCATGCTTCTACTGCTTTACTATACCCTTGCCACTTTAATTCGACTCTGGCTCCAGGACCCTGTAGTTGACCCAGTAAGTTGGTTTGTTTTCTTATCAGACTCTAGTTAAATTTTATTTTTAACTCTACCTTATTTGTTAACCTTATTTATTGACAACATAACTGTCTAAAATAATTGGCTCTGATTTCCAGGACATGTTCTCCATGTGAAAAGTTGCAATTTTCTGGTGATTTGTGTCCTTTTTTGTGGTTGTCTGACATGCTGGTCGCTGTAGGTGTGTACTGGAGGGGAGGTGAGCGGAGACAGAGAGACGCAGTGCCAGGATGCGGCTGGAGCTGCAGAGGAGCAGAGACAGATGTGCAAAGGGGAGCACTGCAGCTTAGAGGGGAAGCATGTAAGTGTAGCCTGTTTCAATCCTGTCTAAGGCTGCTTTTTTGTATTTGATCACTAAGAGGCAGGATAAGAATTTTACTTCTCATCAGTTGTGTTGTTATATTTAATATACAAGAACATGTTAAAAAATAAGTGCAGTATATAGTTTATACTATTTATATGCCAGCTTGAAAATAAACATAGAATTGCTAGCAGAAGTTTTATGTACTTTAACAGCTTTGCATAATATGGTATCGTAATGGACTGCGTGTGTACCTGTCTGAGGACAGTCAGAATGAAATGGCTCTAATGATATGAACACATCATCAACTCAAACTGTACGCCTTTTTTTTACCTTTTATAGGGTTTTCCTATTCTGTATGGAAATAAACACTCTTCCAGTATGTGTTTGTCTATGTTTGTGTTTGTGTGTTTTTTTTACTTCTGTCACTTGTAAAATTAATATTCCAATCAAAAATGTTGCTTTAATGGTGTGCTCAACACCCACTGAAACAGAGAGATTAGCGTCTTTTTATATCTATCATTCAGCAGCTTTGCAGTGTTTTTGACTATGGAGATAGCAGAATCAAAAAGAGTCACAGCTTCGCATGTTCATGTTCTGAAGGATCATGAACTGATTTAAATGTTACTTTCATCCAGATGCTGGTAGTGACCTACAATGCTGAAAATGCTCCAGTGGGCTCAGATCATCTCTCCTCTTCTCAGTACAAAGTAGATGATACAGATTCAGGTGAAGCTCTTCCACATTCAAATACACTGAAAATTACTGTCAAAAGAAAAACCTGTTAACTTTTAAATGCTAGCAAAGAACAGCATCTCTAGGAAATACAATGTTAGTGACTGTCCGTAACTGTACTTTTGTACTATGATAATCCATCTTTCCTCGTGGATTTTAGGGCTGCTTAGGGGCACTAGCCTCACTGTCATGGTCACAGCCTTCAGGTTCCTCATGAAGCAGAGCTACATCTGTGCACTGATTGCTATGATGGTGAGTAACACAGCCCCCCTCTTTTCTACTGGCCCACAACCTGGGCACTAGTGACATGTTAAAGCCCGTGTAATGAAAACCATACGTGAAGCTCCTCTGTCCTCGGCATGGCCCATAAATCCCTCATCTAGGCACGACCGCAGACAGGCAGTAGGCCTCCAGGTTTTCTAGAAGTTTCAGGCACCATCATAAGTTGTGTTTTTTTTTTTGGCGAGTCATTTTTCTGCAGTTCAATATTCAGCGCATATTCAGTTTCCTTCATTGTGGTAAATCAGTACTACCACATTGCTGCCAGTGTAAAATTTGCACTACTAGCATAAGTGATGTTGGTCTGCCAGAGGCTCCAATCTCCCTATAGACCAGGGCTATTCAAATCGCGGTCCTCAAGGTCCAGGCACTGCTGATTTTGCAGCCTTCCTTTACCCATGAACCAGGTGCGAAGCCTCTGGCCAATCAGGATCAGTAATTATTAAACGAGCTACCTGGAAGAATTGAAAACACGGCCTGGATTTGGAATCGAGGTCCAGATTTGAAGAACCCTTCTTATAGGCTGAAAGTGTCCACTGTTCTAAGGCCTCTGACATCTTGCCCTGCTTGCTCTGATCCTAACATACCTTCAAGCTGCTGTTCCCTCCCCCCCCCCCCCACAGGCCTGGAGCATCAGCTATGTCAGCTGGCTGACCTTTGTCTTCCTGATCTGGTCCTGCGCCCTGTGGATGGTGCGTGACAGGCGCCGGTACGCCGTGCTCAGCTCGCCATTCATGGTGCTCTACGGCAACCTGCTGATCACTCTGCAGTACATTTGGAGCTTGGAGCTCATGGAGGGCGTGCCGGGGCTCTTCCTGAAGAAGGAGGTGCCCTTCCGGGAGCTGGCTTCTAAGGTATGGCTCCGTGGTAACCCCAGCCTCGTATGGAAGAAATCAATTTACACCGTGGAAATAAATATTCATGTATTTTGTTTTATTTCCATGCTTTTGTAGGCTTATACTAACCATGCACAGTTCTAATCTCCAACTTCATGCTAAAGATCAGAACAATTAACTCAATATCTTGTTTACAGATGTTGTTATAGTAAAAATACAAATTTAGATAAATGTTTGCAACGAGGGAAATTTTATAAACTTACATACTTGAGTTTCTAGTTTTAAATGCCATGTTTGACAGTGGACCAAGTCAGGGTTTCTTTAAGTATGATTTTTTTATTAGAAACCTCTTATTTGATATTAAAATTAGCTGCCTGTACTAAAGACATTAACAACTAAACTAATCTCGCAAACATAAGAAATTTACAAACGAGAGGAGGCCATTCAGCCCATCAAGCTCGTTTGGGGAGAACTTTAATAGCTCAGAGTTGTTCAAATCTTGTCTAGCTCTGATTGAAAGGAACCCAGGGTTTTAACTTGCGCTACACTAACAGAAAGATTATTCCATACTTTAACTACATGCTGTGTAAAGAAGTGCTTTCTCAAATTAATTTTAAAATGTTCTCCCACTAATTTCCACTTATGGCCACGAGTTATAGTATTTAAACTACTGTAAAAATAAAATAGCCATTTGGCTGAACAGTATCCAGACCTGTTAGAATCTTATATACAGTCAGCCCTCGGACATTCGTGTGGTTATGTTCCCGAAACCGACGCGAATGAGGAGGATTCGCGGATGTTTGGTAGAGTCACAAAATGTTTTTATGTGCTTATTTCTATGGTTTAACCCTATACAGCACTCTCCACAATTATTGGCACCCCTTGTAAAGATTTGTAAAAAATGGTTAAACAAAAATCTACCTTTCAGTGAAGTAGCTTCATCTGACACTGAAAGAATGAGAAAAATCACACCTTTCTTTTCTTTAAATTTATTCAAAGAAAAACAAATCCTTCGTCAAGTAATAATTATTTTCAATAAAAACACATGTGCCACAATTATAGGCAGCAAAATTTTGATTTCAAATATCCTGGCAATTCATGGAGCCCATAATGCCATGTACCATAACAAGGTTTCCAGGGTTTTGGAGGAAAAACAGCCTCACAACATCACAGAACCACCACCATATTTTAGTAGGGATAAGGTTCTTTTTACAACAGCCATTCTTCTTTTTACACCAAACCCACCATGAATGTTTATTACCAAAAAACTCCATTTTTGTTTCATCTGACCATTGAATTTTGGTTTCAGTCAAAGTTGTAATAGTCTTTCTCAAACTCCAGGTGTTTACGTTTGTGGTTAACTGACAAAAAAACTTTTTTTTCTGGCATACCATCCAAATAATACGTTAGAATGAATGTGGTGTCTGATGGTTTTTTCGGAGATGTGGTAACCCCAAGATTTTACTTTGTCTTGTAATTCACCACCAGTGATCCTTGGGGATGTTTTGCCTCTCTTACAATCTTCCTTACTGTATGTGGAGGAAAAATAAACTTGGGTCCTCTTCCAGGCAGGTTTGTAACAGTTCCAGTTGTTGTCCACGTATTTATTTCCCTAACAGTAGAAATGGGCTCTTTCAGGCGAGTAGCTATTTTTCATACCAATCCCCTGACTTATGAAGGTCAACATATGTTCTCTTTTCTTTGCCATGTTGAAAGATGACTAAGGGAATTTGGGATCTATGTCACCTCACGTTTGTACCCCAGTTAATCAGGAAGTCATGGATGACAGCTTGAAGGTTCCTTTTCACTCCAATCAACTCAAAGATGTACAATTTACAGGGGAAACATGCTTCAGTTACATTGTGTTCACTATAATTCCCAGGGGTCCCAATAATTGTGGCACATGAATTTTGGTTTAAAATAATTATTTCTTGATGAAGAATTTGTTTTTCTTTGAATAAATGTATTTCAGAGAAAGATTGGATTTTTCTATTTTTTTCGGTATGAGATGAAACTACTTCACTGAAAGGTAGATTTTTTCTAACCCCTTTTACAAATTCATACAAGGGGTGCCAATAACTGGAGGGAGCTGTATATGCTCCCAAAACACTTTAATTTAATTTAAAAGTTAGCTTAATATATTACCTTTAAAAAAGCAAATGTTTGATACAGAGAGTACAGTACCGCCTAATGAATATTTGCCACACTAGCACATTTACAGTACAGTATACTAATTCATAGAACACCGCATTGGCTGCCGTTTTCTATTGCATTCACAGTAAGGTACAATGAGTAAACAAACCCTTTTAGTGTTTATAGCAAATGCGTCTCGAGAGGGAGTCCCGGGCCGCATTTGTTATGTACGTAAACGTTAGCACCTTTCAAGAAATTAATCATTTTTGTGCGCTGAATTTATGTTAACGTATAGCTAACTATAACTATCGCATAGAATAATATATACTGGTATACATACTGTGTTGGTTTGCGCATTATTTTTTTAGGCTGTTAACAGGAAAATGCCTAAATGATGTTGAGTTCTCAGGTGAGCCGCTGTTATACGATGCTGCTGCCCTGTATGTCCATGTAGATCCTCCAGTAGGGTAACGTAGGGCTTGCTGATGATGAGCTCCCAGGCGAGCCGCTGTGATACGGTGCTGCTGCCCTGTATGTGAATGTAGATTGTCTGCCTCCTGAGCTTCTGGTTACTGCTGAGACAAGCGCTGACAGAGAGGAGGGAGAAGTTACAGCAGGAATCAGCTCTGTCTGGCATCAAGGTAGATGTCCCAGCAGAAGGTAAGTATACCGAAGCAAAACAGAATTTCCCCATGTAGGGTGACTTCCTAGTCCATGTCAGGGGGGACACTATAAGCGACTTCAGGTTTTACAAACTACCATAAAACTTAAAGGGTCATGTGCTTGGCTACTTAGTTAATTTCTTCTTGTACCTTTACTGGTTTGTTTCCTTGATTGAAAGACTCATCCAGCTATTTTACATTAACATTAGTGACACATTCTTGATTATAGGAGACTGACCAATCAGCACACAGCAAGAACTCAGTACTAAAGTGAAGCCCAGGTCTTTTTAATTGAAATAGTAGCTTACAAACCCTGTCCTAGTTCATAGTGTCCCGTTTGACATCGATTAGGTGGCCACCCTAACCCCATGTGACTGGCTGAGGGTCGTTTGTGGTAAAGTACCTAAGGGACACAGAGACATCACTTTAAGATGTCCTCAGCCGTTATGTAACTTACAAGAAGAAGAATTAACAAGTCTGTTATATTGAAACCCACAAAGTAGAGATGCTCCTTCATTATTTGTTAGAAAACCATTATTCATTAATGTTTGCAATACAGGTGAGTGACTCATCAGTTTCCTCTTTACAGGGGAGGAAGATGAAGTAAATGTTCAAGAGAAGGAGATTGTGCAGGTCCTGGGTAGCATGGTGACGGCGATGCTTGTGAAGTACTGGATCTATCTCTGCGGAGGAATGTTCTTCTTCGTCAGTTTTGAGGGCAGGATCGTCATGTACAAAATCATCTACATGATGCTTTTCCTTTTCGGCGTCGCACTCTATCAGGTACTAGCTTTTCAGGCATGAATTTCTGTGATTATTTTTATTTAAATAATACGAAGCATTTAACACCAAGCAGTCAAAATTATACTGGAGAGAAAAAAACTCCACCAACATCTAAGTTAATTTTCACTTTGCTTATCTAAATAGATGTTATGCAAGGAATGTATTTCATTCTAAATAAAGAACAGAAACTTCATTATAATGTAGACCCGGAATTTTGGTTTCACTTTCTTTCTCTTTTGAAAAATCGATGTTCAGAAATCACTCATTCCTAACTGCAGTCTTCTTTTTTCTTTAGATTCATTATGAGTGGTGGCGAAGAATTCTCAAATATTTCTGGATGTCAGTAGTGGTGTACACAATGCTGGTCCTCACTTTGGTTTACACTTTCCAGTTTGACTCCTCAATCCATGTATGGTCAAACGTGACTGGAATGAGCAAAGAGAAGTGAGTCTAATCCTTGCACTTCTGGGTTGTACTCAGTGAAGTTAATATTTCAGTTTTTGTAAAATAGAGACTGGAGAAGAGTTTTAGACTAATCATGCTCAACGTTTTTTGGATCATGAACATCAATTCCACAAAAAAATATAATGATTACATAAGACGCAGAATAATGCATCATGAAGTATGTCATTTCCATAAACATTGTGAAAATCACAGAATCAAACTCACTGTGAGTTTATTGCATAAAGCAGTACTGCCGTATTGTGAAATTTTGGCTCAGTGGCTGGTGAGGTGCTCCATCCTCGGCATAGCCGAGGGAGGCAGGATTAGCATCCTGGCTTCCAGAGTGAACGTTCCCCTTGTTGCCCTCGCCCTGTAGGCTCGAGGACCTCGGCCTGGAGAAGTTCTCTGTGCCAGCGCTCTTCTCCAGAATCTTCATCCCCACATCCTTCCTGCTCGTCTGCATCCTTCACCTGCACTACTTCCATGAGCACTTCCTGCAGCTGACCGACCTGAGGGGTCTGGCCGACCGGAAGCAAAGCACCGTTCACAGGCGCGTGAAGCCACATGACACGGCGCAGCCACGTCTGTGTGCCTCACGGTTTAATGTAGAACGTTTCTTTCCTGTCCTACTCTGAGTTCGTTTATCATGTCTGTGCAGTTTTGGTACCACTCTATACAGGTAGATATTTTATCTCGATTTTCCTCTCTGACTGACCAAAACCAGCACATCAGTACTATCTTGGCACATAACTGTTATTTCTACAAATAATTCACTTTGGCGCTTAAATGGACATTCTATTTAGTTAAAACACTATCATTTGGGTACCCTATGGGTGAATACTTAACTCACCTGATATTGTTTTATACTGAAACCTTACTTTTGATACTGGTGTAGCTGTCTGTTATAATTATTGTCTTGTTGCCCCCTGGTCCATCAGTGTTTGCTATGCATCATTCAGTAAGACAGAGGAGAGTACAGCTCCCCCTCTGACTGCATGTCCTCACCCCTTGAAGCCTCCATTTACTATAAACAGGAGAACATTGAAAGCTAATTTATGTGCTTCTTCTGACTTACCTGAAAATGCAAGAATATCAGCCGTAACAGTGAGTCCTTTGTTTTTCAGGCTGGTCCATTTTGACGGCAGCTTGGAGGATATCAGCATGATGAAGTTGTCACTAGGTCAGCCAAGGGATAAGGAGAGCGTGAAGGAGAAAGAACTCCCGGAAGAAGGAATGGGGGAGCGCAAGGAGGAAGACCCCCCAAGGCGAAGCAAGGAAAGCGAAAGGCAGCAGTACAGGGAGGATCGTAAGGCAGCCTTTGAAGAGGTTTCAGGTACCGGCGACTTGCCTGCGCTAGTGGAGGATGTGGAGTGCAAAACCTTCCCAGTCAAAGCCTTAGTCAGTGTTATGAACAGTCTCTGTAGTATCAATTTATCTATCTAATGATTACTGTGTTGTAACAGGGTGTGTAGCGCAGTGGGCTAAGCCTCTGTGCCTGTGGCTGGGGGGTTGCAGGTTTGAGCCCTGACCTCAGCAGAACCATTTACCATTCAAGTGTTCGTGGGCCCTTGAGTGGGGCCCTTAGCTCCTTGGGGGCCACAAGGTGACTGACCCTAAAGCATCTGTGTGTGCCTTATAAAAAGTAAAATTGGGGAAAGAGATTTACCGCATGAGGATTAGTAACGCATCACTGTTTTAATTACTATTGTATTTGACAGTAGTAGGTTTATGGGAATCAATCAGGCATGGGCACCCAGGTTGTCACACAGTTTGCTGGAAGATTAATTCTTTACTGTTCTTGCTTGGTCACATCAGAGAGTTTTATTGTCAATTCCTTTACATGTACTAGCCATATAAAGATATCGAGATTACGTTTCCCACTGTCCCTTGCGTACATTAGACAACAATACAGGACGGGACGAACTATAAAGTGCACAGAACAACAACATAACAACAGCGTAACCTGTGTTATACCAAATTCTAACGCTATTTCTAAACGCTAAAAATACAGTGGACAGGACAGACAAACAAGTGTACAAGTACAGCACCACAGAAAACATGTATGTACAGTAAGCAGTGAGTAAATGCTTTGCTTATCTAAATAGATGTTATGCAAGGAATGTATTTCATTAAAAATAAAGAACAGAAAATTCATTATATACCCGGAATTTTGGTTTCACTTTCTTTCTCATTTGAAAAATCGATGTTCAGAAATCACTCATTCCTAACTTCACATCTAATTCCACATCTACATGCCAATGTGGAACATCTTTGAGTTTATATTTGTCACGCTCAGTAGGGACATGGCCTGCCTGGCACGTCCTTTTAAATGGTTACTGCTTCACAGCAGTGCCATGTTCATGGAACAGTAACCCCCAAACTTGCATTGCTGTCCATTTTCCCTGACATGACACTGGATGAATTTTTCAGATATCGGGTCCATGTGATCTTTCCTGTATGGAAATATTCTTTTGTCCTTATGCGCTTTTCAGATCTGAGGAACAAGTGGCGTCTTGTGGTGGACCGGCTGACTGTGCTCTTCCTCAGCTTCCTGGATGGCTTCCACAAGCTTCAGCTCTTCATCTGGTGGCTTCTCGAGCTGCACATCATCAAGATTGTGTCATCCTACATCATATGGGTCTCTGTGAAGGAGGTGCGCAGTGTATCTCGCTGCTGAGGGCTGCATTGCTTTTGGAATGTTGTTACTGCAGTTTTTATTTTGTCTCACAGTTCCTTATGTTAAAAGTTTACCATTTAATTGTTTGTTTCGTTTCTTCAGGTCTCCCTGTTCAATTACGTTTTCCTCGTGAGCTGGGCATTTGCTCTTCCGTTCAGCCAGTTCCGTCCTTTAGCCTCCAGTGTGTGCACAGTCTGGACCTGTGTTATCATTGTCTGCAAAATGCTGTACCAGCTGACCTCTATTCAGCCTGCATCGTACTCCAAAAACTGCTCTATGGTGAGCGCGCTTAAAGGCTTCTAAAGGTGGCCTTGTTTTCCTTTGTTCTCCAGTGATTTTGAATCACTTTGCAGCCTTGATTCCCTTGGAATTAAGCTTATAAATTCTATCAACCCAGTGTATCCTTTTTGTGAGCACTGAGTTTTAGAGCCAGTCACTTCTGTGGCGTTTTGGTTTATTTTGGTATTGATTCATGTGCCAACAGCCGCTTAATTACACAGACGCGCAGAGGATGGAGATGGACAGATCTCTGCTGTACAGCAGCCCTGTTGATCCCACCCACTGGGTGGGTCTGAGGAAATTCTCTCCTGTGCTTGAGTACCTGAGGGTGAGTGAATGAAGGAAATGGTGTGTATTTTACTGCACTGGACACAGAGTTCGAACTCCAGTAAATACATCCTCTGCATTAACCAGATTTGTCCAAGAACTTATGGTAAAAGAATAAATAAATAAACTCTTGTGCTAATCGAATGACATACAATTATCTATCTCTTTTTATTCACTTTCAGTGATAAACCCTGTACATTGCAATAAATCCCACTTTAGGAGACACCTTATACAAAGATAATATCATTTAGTATTAATACCAAAAAAGGATATTTTTGACCTGCTTGGTTTCTCTACCCCTTTCAGAATAACCTGGTAATGCTGGCGCTTTTGGCTTTCGAGGTGACTGTTTACCGTCATCAGGAATTCTACCGGCTCAGAAACAACCTCTCATCTCCTGTACCTAAGACTATTTCTCATAACATCACGCGACAACATCTTGACATTGGCATTGTCAGCTGTGCCAAGTATTTTATAAATTACTTCTTCTATAAGTTTGGATTGGAGGTACATCATCAGTCATTGCATTCTTCATTATGTACATGTTATATCTGAACATTGTGTCTGACTAATGCATCTTTTTCAATGCTTAAAACAGGTTTCAGTTTAAAGTCACACCTATAGCCATTATACTGTATGTAGTTATATCATAAGTAAATATTGTTCATTGTGGGAATTCTCTCATTACCCCATAAGTACAGCAACATTAAATTTTTGTGATGTTGTTGCAGTTGCTGACTGTTCTCTCACCTTCTTGTCACACTCTCTCACTTTCCCTCGCTGCCACGTGAAGACCTGCTTCCTGCTGGCCGTCAACGTGATTGGCCAGCGCATGGACTTCTATGCCATGCTTCACGCATTTGCTCTGATCGCCGTCATGCATCGGCGGAGGAGAAAAGCCATTGTGAAGATCTGGCCCAAGTACTGCTGCTTCCTGTCTGGCATGTTGGTCTTCCAGTACGCTCTGTGTGTCGGGATGCCGCCGGCGGCTTGCACAGGTCTGCCTTCACATAGCTGAGGTTTCGTACATTTACACTATAACAAATGTAGCTGATGATGCCATACAGACATACTGCTGTTGGGGAGCCAACTAAGGGACAGATGCTGATCTCCTGAGCTACCAGTGATTGACCAAAGTGCACATTCAGCGGTGATTGTGAGAATGAGAGCCCATTGCCATCATTCCTTTCTTTTTCAGACTATCCTTGGCGGTCTCCCTCATCCACCATGGACTCCAATGTGATAAAGTGGCTCTACTTTCCAGACTTCCAGACAAGGCCGAACCCCCTTTTCCTGCTCTGTAAGTAACTAAGATGCTGACATTATGGTGCCGGCGAACTAGATGTCAGTGTATCCCTCCTTACTTCCTCTTCCTGTCCCCTGGTAGATGACTTTATGCTCCTACTGAGTGCTTCCCTGCTGAGGCAGGTTTTTGAGGATGAGAATAAAGCCGCAGTGTGCCTGATTGCTGGGGACAACATAGAGATCTGCAGGGAGCTGGATGCTGCCACCTTCAGCCAGCACAACCCCGTCCCAGACTTCATCTACTGCAGGTGCTGCATCCTGCCCAGTGTCTACAGGGGCAGAGTTTGTGCTGGACATCTTGTTTGACAGTTATCCCTATAAATAAAGGAAATAATGAACAAACAATAAGAAGATGATAGATTAGTTACATTTTCATCTGTTTCTCTGTTATAACAGCATGAGAATTCTGTCTATGTGCACATTAATCATACTTTCCAAAACAAAGCTGCCTGTAACAGATTTCCCAAAGGCCTTTCACTTTTTGCTCTCTCCTGCAAGTTTACATGGTAATTTCACTGCATATGAGTGACTCTGACTTGGTGAGTTTGAGCACCGCCCACCACGATGTGCACGTCTTTCTGCTTTGTGCATCTTTCCTGCTTGTTTCAAAATGCACTCTCTGTTCTTGGCTCTGGATCTACTTTTTGCAGGTTCAGGCCAGAGGAAGTACTGTGGACTGTTTCTCCTCCATTCTTTGGAAGATTGCATATTCAAAGGCTACTGAGTCTTCATATCAAATAACATTTGAAAGGGAATATTTATCATGTGCATTAACTATTTTCATCCTCTAACATAATGATTGCCTCGTCCCCTATTCTGCGTAATTTAATAAATAGCTTTTAAACATAGAAATGGGATATTATATTTCCCGAAGAAGTGAATCAGTTGCGTTTTATTTGGTGCTTTACTCCACTGCATACTGCAACAGTGGCCGTTGCTTAAGATTTGATATCCCACCTTTTAGAAAAGCCATTTTATGCATTAATATTTATTGTGGCATGAGCCAAAATAAATTGATAATTTTGAACTTCTACTATTGACTAAAATGTTGTTGGTTGCCATTAACCATAATTAACTGGAAAACAACATAATTAGTTTATTAGTGTCAGACACCCTCATACACTTTTCAATAACAGAACAATCAAGCATGTATCATCAGGTAGGGATCTGACCATTTGCTTGTCCATTTACTTGCCCACAGGTCATACTTGGATATGTTAAAGGTGATCATATTCAGCTACCTCTTCTGGTTTGTTCTTGCCATCATCTTCATCACGGGAACCACTCGCATCAGCATCTTCTGCATGGGCTACCTGGTGGCCTGCTTCTACTTTCTGTTATTTGGGGGAGAACTTCTGCTGAAGCCCATTAAGGAGATCCTGCGCTACTGGGACTTCCTGATCGCTTATAACGTGTTTGTGATCACCATGAAGAACATACTCTCTGTAAGTGCTCCACAATCTTTCCTACGCTGTTCTGGGGAGTGTGTGCCTGATGAACGGTTGCTATGAATATTTATATGAATCTAAAATTGTTGCGCTTACAAAAATGGGGGTGCAGTTCCCTTAAACAGAGCTGACTTCATTCAAATGAAGTCACAATTCAAAATGAAAATGATCTCCAATGGATACACACATTACCTGAGGAGTATCTTTCAAATCCATCCATCCATCCATCCATTTTCCAAACCGCTTATCCTACTGGGTCTTTCAAATCCTAAAAAGAAAAACCAACCAGCCTCTCAGACCAGTGAGCTCATGGGAGTTTACTTACACAAAAATGTTCTGAGGGCAGAAGGAAAAATAACTAATGAGATTGTAGAGGAGGCGGTCTTGGTCCCATTTCCTCTACAATCCAATTGGTTTTCTCTCTGAACCAATCATTTTTCATTCTGCCATTAGAATATTTTTGTGTAAGTAAAACTCCCACAAGCGACCAGTGAGGGTCAGCTGGATACATCCCCTACAGCTCTTGTACGAACAGTATTGGGAACACATGACAAAAGGGTCATTAATGGGTCATTAAAAATCACATTTCTAATAAACTGAGCGGTGCTTTCTCTTATTCCTTAGATAGCTGCCTGTGGTTATATCAAGGCCCTGGTTGTCAATAGCTGCTGGCTGATCCAGCTGTTCAGTCTAGCCTGCACTATAAAGGGCTACTCACGCCGTAAGTAACCTAGAGGAACTGTGTGCTTCACCATGCTTAACTTCATCAGTGTTATTAGTGGCACCTAAGTGCGTGTATTGATAAAATAATACATGCTGCTAAAATATGGCTGCAAAGCCTACAGAAGAAGCCTGTCTCTGTAGAGGATTTGCTCTTCGATTCCTTTTCTTATTGCCCTGCAGCTGAGCCTAACAAACAGTGTGAGCTGCCCAGCGACGAGGCCGGCATCATCTGGGACAGCATCTGCTTTGCCTTCCTGTTGCTGCAGAGACGCGTCTTCATGAGCTACTACTTCCTGCACGTGGTGGCTGACATTCGCTCCTCGCAGATCTTAGCCTCCAGGTATGGAGGGAGGCAGCTCACGTCACGTGTGGCCTCCAGGAATGGCATCGGCCTGCATACCCTTCTCACTGTTGTCTTCTATACCTTCTACTTCATTTGTGCTGGAATTTCTGGGGTTCATCCAAAAAAATTACACAAAGAAAACGTAAAATCACCAAGGAAATGAGCAAAACAGTTCATGAATCAGAATAGTGAAAAGATGCAAAAAATTAAGAATTCACCCCCAAAATAAAGGAAACACAAAACTCTAAACCGGTTATGCTTTGTTTTTTATTCATGTTTTTGTTTAAATGTGTAGAGTATTACTTCTAAAAAGAGAACATGTGGAGAGTATTTAGTAATATCTCAATGAAATTAGAACCTGTGTCCGTCCCCCGTCCCCCACTCGAGGATCTTGTGTATTTAAACAATTTAAACATTCCTGCGAGATGTTTACGTGTTTATCTGCTGTTGGCTGTGTTCGAAGACCTTGGCAGCCGCACATGAATTGTTCATGCCTGGAACAAACAACATTTTATATTAGAAAGATTTCTAATGATCGACTAGGATTTTATTTTGTATTGAAGTAATAATGAGTATATTGATTATAGCCACCTTGATATCATATATCCTAGATGAAGCATTTGCATTAGACAGCATGGATAGCACTTGCAGAGCATGTATATTTAAAATATTTTTAACTTTATACAAAATATTGTACTAATTGCACAGATTTATTTGCATGGGATTGACTCTGTTTCAGAGGAGCTGAACTGTTTCAGATCACAATAGTGAAAGCAGTCAAGGCCAGGATTGAAGAGGAGAAGAAGTCCATGGACCAGCTAAAGCGACAGTGAGACCACTTCTATGATTTATCATCATTATCTGAAACATCTGAAATCTTACTGTAGCTAAACCTATAAAGAAACCTTTTACCAAGCAATCAATTCCATTGAAAATGCAGTGAGAATACACGGTCAAAAATATACCGGCAGCAAGCTAAAGATTATCCACACGCTCATGTGTACACAGAATGGACCGCATCAAGAGCCGGCAGCAGAAGTCTAAGCGTGGAAAGCAGAGGATATTAAGTTTGGCTCAGGAATCCCAGGATGAAGACAAAGGGGATGAAGGTATCGCTGATGTCTTCTAGATGATTATGGGGATGAAGATGATGTATCTGATTGATGTAAACTCTACATAGATAATTCTAAAATGATTGCTGTACAGTGGCAGCATCGATTAGACCTTTTTTTTGTTTAATGAAGCTGGCTATTCTGACTCTGTGTGCCATTAATCTCACCTCTACAGCTGCACTGTTAATAGGCTTCAGCACTGATTGCCAACTCTTTCTTTCTTGTGAAAATATCATTAAGATATTTGGGCAGGTAGTGAATTGTTGGATTTTTTTTTTCTTTTAATATTTCTCAAAAAAGTTTTCTATAAATAGAAATGCCCTGAATGTTACAAGGAGCATTAGAATGCAATTAGACTTATTCAAGCTTCTTATTGGGACGCTGTCTGGCACTGCAGGCTCATGCCTGTGATCGGAAGGTCACTGGTTCCAATGTCATGGCTGTCAGAGTGTGTTTTGCCATTTGTGTTTGAACCATTGTTACTGGTTATAGTTTTATTGTTGTTGCAAGCTGTAGTAACATATAACAACTTGGATGGTCATGCATTACTGGCTTTCATTTGGATCACCTGCTTATGATCCGCAATGTTTATGCATTTATACTTTAATAGGAAAAGCAGAGAGAGAGGCGATGAAGCGCAGGGAGCAGTGGTGGCGACCGTGGGTCGATCATGCTTCCAGTAAGTTCCTCAGTCCGTTCTCCAGAAAACTGCTCTTTACTTTTAATGAAGACTGACTGTAGTGAGTACTTAGTCTCAGCCATATTTTATATGTAATTAATTGACTAATACTGTCAGTAAATTTTATTTTGGCGTCTGCTTCTGGATCTTGTGCAGTGTTTCACTAAATATAATGATTTTCCCAGTGGTCAGAAGTGGAGATTATTACTTGTTTGAAACTGACAGTGAGGAAGAGGAAGAGGATGAGGAAAAAAAAGAAGCACCCAAAAAAACAGCTTTACAGGTCAGTAGCACAATGTGATTTTAGAATGTTATCATAAGTAATTCTAACATTTTATGCGGGTTATGAAAAAAATGAATAAAACAGTAATGGATAATGGATAACCCTCACCCACGCTGTCCTCTTTTGTACAGAGCAATTGGAGGATTTTCCTTTGCTTAACTGGACCTGTCAAATACTACATTTCAGTGTATTTTACAGGGCAGCTTCACACGGGGGAGGATTAATTTATCTGGGGGCCGGAGGCTGATATCAGCATGGACAGTCAGTTGTTGTTGATTTAAACAGCCATTATATTTTCCCCCCGTGGTGAGGGGGGCAGGGAGCATGGCCCTGATGTTTGCTGGGACCCTAGGGTATAGCCTGTGTATTTATCCACCCCTTCTCTCATACTGTAATCCACTTCTGCTTTGCTTGGTTGTTTACCTGTCCCACGTCATGGCTGAGTGCTGCAGGATCTCTGGCTGTAGTCCTGCTTATGGCCTCTGACTCAGCTCTGTGTCCTTTACACAGCTCTCAGGCTGTGGGATTTGTGCTCAGTTACCCTACGGATAAGTCAGTCCACAACAACAGTCCTGAAAGACTTTAATGCATCAGAATGTATTGCTGCCATGTGTTACAGTGTAGTGAACAAAATCACCATGAACTCAATGATCTCAATGAATGCAGTAAAAAAATAAATAAAACATACTTATCTTTTATACTGTGTGAAAAACACAGATATTTTATAGTAATTTTTTATAATCCCACTAGTCATGATGAGCATCTGGTACTGACCCATATGGTTAGGATCAGGGTGCGGATTCATAGCGTCTGATGTTGAGAACAATGGCACATTAACTGGGCAGATTTCCAGAGGGGAGCCTCTGAGTCAATGGCTCCAAAGAAGGGAACATAAATAAACAGCATCACAGAGTAACAGCCTGCAGTGAATTTGAAAGTTTGGTCTGTGTGAGTTGGTGGATAACCTGAAAGATGGGCCCCTTGTCTTCAGCTTGTATACCAGACCTGGATGATGAACTCTGGGATGGCTAAAAAGGAACGAGCCAGAGAGAAACAGAGTTTCTGGAAAGCAGACACCAGGAGAGACAAAACAAGGAATGACAGAAAGGAAGGTAGGAGGTTCAAAGTCTCATTCAAAGCACGTGGCAAAGCTGGAATGCTCTGCTTATTCCCAACTGGGAAGAAGGAATCCGGTTGACTTCTTGCCACTTCCTCCCTGCATCTGGCCCCCACAGATTTTTGCTCTCATCTGTCAGTGTTTTGTGTGAGTGATACAGTGGTTGAACTCTCACTTCCACGATCAGCACCATGGTAATGAAAGAAACTTCTATTCACAAAGTCAACTTCAAACACTTGCTTACAATCTAATGGAGCCCATCCTGAGCCTGTGAAGCACCTCAGGCCTCCATATGACAGTGATGTTTTGTTATATTTGTCATTTACAGCAGGCTGTATTACAATAGAAGTACTGGAGGATGACCAGGGAAAAGGAGGTGCAACATCTGATGGAGCAGGTTGGTATGAAACCGCCTTGCATGTCTGTATAGATGCAGTCATTATGGTTTTTAAAGATCACTGGCTTACAGGCTTATCAATATGCAGCATGTTCTAAAGTAGCTGAAGTGTGACTTTAGGCATCACTGGAGCTTCTCGCAGCGCCAAGCAAGTGGCAATACATCAGAACAGCTTTAGCATGTTGCAAATGGTGCCATTCATTCTGTTATTGACGGCACTTCTCTCAGATTCTCTGAAAGATAACATCATCAAGAGGATTTTTACCACTGTGAAGTTCTCTTGGATCCTTTTCCTGGCTCTGCTGGACAGTTTCACAAACTGGCTCAACTCAGTCTCTCAGGAGTATATTGACATCTCCACCGTCCTGAGGATTGAGCGCTGCATGCTGACACGGGAGGTCAGGAAGGTACTGGCTGCATGTTGTCTCGCTGGCATTAGCTGTATCTGCTGCATTATGGTACAGCTTACCCATGGATCTCCATTTATTAGCTCTGTGTTCAGTAGTAGTTAAGGCCAAGGGACTCAATGTGGCGGTACACAGCCCCAAAAGACCCCTTGAACAAGATGAGTAACCTGAATCAATCACTACTTCTGTAAGTGTACCAATAAATGAGTATGTCTATGTCACTGTAAGCAAATGAGAAGTAATAGAGGAAACTGTACTTTCATTGATGTAATGATAAACTGCTGGTCATTTCAGTGAGTCATCTCAAGGTGGGCTTTGTATTTCAGGGGAATGTTCCTTCGCGAGAGAGCATTCATATCTACTACCAAAAGCAGATTCACATCAATGTGTCCAGGGAGTCCGGGCTGAACAGGCCTGCTGATGAAAGGTCAGCATGCTGCCCCCAGATGCTCAGAGAAGGACAGTCTGGTTTGGAACTGGAAAGGCAGGATTCTGCAGCTTCTCATGAAAGCCTGTCGAGGTACCAAAATACGACGGGATCACACCACCTGCACGTTAACACGCTCCTAACAGTTACAGCATAAATGTTAACTTGGAAAAAAGCACATTCATTCAGTTTCAGTGAATATAGCTTCACACTGATTTAATATTGTTCACACAAAGCAGGAACCTTACATTCTGGGAGTACAAGGGTAGGAACATGTGTAGTACCCTCTTCTCCTTTTGTAGGTCAACAATACTTTACCCACAGAACATGGATCCATGTAACTTCACATTCACAGTCCAGATGGGCTTCAGCTGTGATATTTTTGCCCTTTGTCTCTTTAACAAGTCTGTCTAAGTTTCTTCCTGTCGTAAAATACTTTGGAATGCTAAGCTTCCTTACTTAGGCATTTGTAAATTACTGCCAAAGTTAAACAGCGACTTTTTTGCCTACCTTGCATTGAGTCCTGTTCCCTTATTTGCTATCAGTTATCTACACCTTTTATGTGATCATGAGAATTGGTGAGGTATCTGTGTATTGTTTTGAAGTGTGTCTGTGTCTGTCTGTCTCTCATGAATAAATTGCTCTTCCCCTCTCTCCATGCCCATGTGGCAGTGCCTTCACACAGGGCACCATGCTTTTCTCTCGGCAGTCCACCCAGGAAGAAATCGATGGAGCTGTGGAGAACGTTCAGAAAGATAGTGAAAGTGACCAGCCAAAGCTGTGCAAGACGTACAGCGTGGATGTGTCCGATTCAGCTGCATATAGCGCCAGCAGGTGTCTCGTCCGTATGACACCCATCCCTACCCCAGACTTCACTGATCCCCTTTCTCATTGTTCTTAAAAAACAATCAGTTACTTTAATTGTACTAACTGTGGTACAGTGTTGCCAACTGAGCAACTTTTTCGCTACAGTATATTTAGCAAGTTTTTAGACCCCTCTAGTGACTCATTTTCAAAAAAGCAACTAGCAACAAATCTAGAGACTTTTTATGGTGTTATTGGAGACTTTTTAAGACTCTGACGTGAAAGCACGCATTGTTCTTATTCTTCTCACCGAGCAGTGGGTCCTGCCATGGGCTCCTCTCCCGTTCCAAAACACTCACAGGCGGATAGTCCCCGCGAAGCAGCCCCGCCCTGCTGCAGTCAGAGCAAGAGATGTTCACCCCTCCGCGTCCAGACTGCAAATGAATCGCGCATGTGCGAAGCCGCCGCTGGCTGATCCTGCCCTGACTTAGTCAAAAATAAGTAACTCCGCCAGAGTCTCTCTTTAGGGTCACTTTTGGCGGTCCCAAGTCCGGATAAAGGAGGAGGGTTGGAATTGTGATAAACAAGAATCGACAGAAGAAAGTTCATTTCTAGTTCTAAACATATTTATGGTGTTTTTTAACCACCTTTTGTCTCTCCCACGAAATTATTCCTCTCTCCTACAGCGTCCATTATAATTACATGCACATTGCACATTATGCAAATGAGGCGATGGCATCATTTACCGACTTCTAGCGACTTTTGGGACTGTCAACAGCTATTTGCCTTGCTGAGGAGCTGGCAACAGTGCTGTGATAGTACAAGGGAGTCCTTGGTATTCATATTGACAGCTAAGAGAAGGGGTCTGGTCCCAAACGGCCTTGATA
Source organism: Isichthys henryi (assembly GCA_026776945.1). Lineage (NCBI taxonomy): Eukaryota > Metazoa > Chordata > Actinopteri > Osteoglossiformes > Mormyridae > Isichthys > Isichthys henryi. The sequence goes on from JAODJX010000001.1 coordinate 31,500,520, forward strand.
AACAGCAGGAGATGGCAGTGCTGGCATTTCCTATAAGAAACGCTGCTGGTACTTTGATTCTTGTTGTCTTTCATGTACTTCTGACCTTTGAGGACATGGTAATTATCAAAGGAATTTGCTTCTTAGGTTATGTGGCCCATGGTGTTTTGAATTCTGTGACTGTGTATCAGTCAAGGCCGTAGGTTCGGTTTCGACATTGGTAGGGACCAAATCAGCCCCGAATACCCCACACCCCCAATGCCCCCCTAAGCACCCATGGTCCTCCTACAATATTGGTTGGGACATGTCCCTACCATCCATTACTCAATCTACACTCTTGGTATCAGTAGTGAAACTACTTTCAAGTGTATTGCTTTCATCTGTTACTCTTCTTAAGTAAGTGTTACAGTGGGTTTTACTCCAGTTCCCAGATTGGCAGCAGTTCATACTGGAAAAATATGAGTTCATAGGCAGCAGATAGGCACTTACATATTTCTTGTCTTTAATCATCCCACTAATAAAAATAGTTGCCTACAAGATGAACACAGCAGCAGGTTAATGACAGTGACAACCTTAAGTTAGCAGTTGCTTCGTGCTGAGACTTAAATGTGGTGTTTCCTTGTTTTTCCCCATGTCTTAGTGAGCCCACCCCATGCACAACTCTGCACTCACAGCAGGACACTACTGATACTAAAGTAGAGGTGGAACATGAACAAGACCAGGAGTCACCTTCTGAGGGAGAACTTTGCGTTGGGAGAGGATGCAGATCTGAGGGGCTCCAGGAAGCCCCCCGTGCCAGGACCGCAGACGAGATATCAGGCTGGGTGATGGAAAAGTGCGGCCAGGCTTGTAGCCCCCAAGCAGAACACAAGCTCCCGCTGTCCAGTCCAGAAGCGGCGATTATGGCTTTAGACCAGGACATTCCGCCTTCCTACAATAAAGCAGTTAGCTTCGACCGGCTTTCTGTTTGCTCCACTGAGGACAGGTTTGAGCAGAGAAGGGACAGCCAATGCAGCCGGCCAGAGGACACCCTATTGCCCCCGTTAACCCACGAGCTGACGGCCGGTGAACTGCTCCTCAATAGGTGAGCGGTTATTGTTTGGTTATTATTTGACTTGAAAACCATATGTTCACACCGCAAGTGGCGAGAGTGTCAATGCGATCGGAAGTCACCCATTCTCTATGGGAGAGATGGTATCAACAGGCAATGAGGAGCAGCGCATCACAATTTGGGGGACGAAAACATCAAAATAAAGTTAAAATCTGGTCAACTTTATGGTAATGAGGTATGATGTGGTTCGGCGGCAACCAATCAGAATGTAGAGATGCTCCGCTAGAGAGAGTTCCGCAGAACACAAGCATGTAAACTTTTGTTCCGACCAAACAGTTCCCAAGAACCGTCGGGGAATAAACCGTGAGACAGAACGTGTCTTCACATGGCATTTTACCCTCTAGACATGGTAAAAAATACCTGTGTTTAGGCGGCATAAAACTTTGCAAACCCGTGTAGACGTGCATTTTTATATTGTCTCAACACAGTATAAATGTACATGTTAAAAAGTTCTTTCAGTACTGAGTTATGCCCAGCGTAATACTTTTCTGTTCAAGGGCAAAGGTTTCCATCTGTAGTGCATTATATTGTTATATGTTATAATACTTGGGCTTTTAATCATAGCCACTGAAATTAAAATTTTGAGAAAATTTCAACGAAGAGGTTTATTGTTTTGTCTGACACGATGAATTAATATGTCTGACTTGGAGGGAAGTAAAAGAAGAATTCAAGACCCAGACAGCCCAATATACAACTATATAAACAACACTGTTATAATAAGTTTCCATGAACATATCCTGTATCTTGTTCTTTTTTTACTGGCACATTTCACTGATATCATTAAAGCAAGTTTGATACAGGTACAAAAATAGAAAAAATGAGGCATAGATCAAGATGTTTGAAATTATTGGTGATCCAGATGAGTTGAAGTGCATAATATTTTTAGTGGAAAAAAGCAGGAAATCACATACTATTTTGGCGCCATTTAATGCAAAATAATGCACATCTGTCAGCAACTTTAACATTACTTATTTATAGCAGTAGTGTTTGTCTTAACATAATTACATGTACTTTGACAAATTATATCTTATCGGATAAGCTATAAATTTTACTTTGCGGGCTGCTTTACTAAGTTTGCGAGACCTAGCATGGCGAACAACCTTGTCCCCGCCTACTCCGTCTACGTCAAGGAACATATGCAACATTCGCTAGCATCACGGACAGGGCAGCCCACAGTGTAAACGTACGGTAACATCAGTTTTGCTGACTGCGGTTTGCCTCACTGTGCTGTCAGGATGTTCTACGACGAAGAGCTCGAGGAGTCAGAGCAGTTCTACCAGAGCCAGCCGCCGCTGCTGCAGCTCTGCTACGCTCTTTACAGTGTACTGGTGGGCCACTCGGAGATGGTCTGCTACCTGGTGATCATCATGAACCACATGGTCTCTGCCTCTGTGGCCACCCTGGTGCTGCCCATCCTGATCTTCCTGTGGGCCATGCTGTCCGTGCCGCGGCCCAGCAAGCACTTCTGGATGACAGCCATAGTCTATACCGAGGTCTGTTCAGAGCAAGTGTAGAGGGCCAAAGTCAGGGGTCAACCCTGATCCATGTGATGGTTTTATGGAACAGTGCTTATGATGGAATATTCACCCATCTAACAACATTCTGTGATATTATCTGAACTTTTATTTATTTAACACTGAATATCAGAAGTGTTGTTTATACTACTTTTCTTCTTTCTTTACAGGTTACCATTGTGATCAAATACTTCTTCCAGTTTGGGTTTTTTCCTTTCAATCAGAACCTGGAGCTGGACAGGACCAAGCCGTTCCATCCTCCAAACATCATCGGTGTCGAGAAGAAGGATGGCTATGTCCACTATGACCTGGTCCAACTGCTGGCCCTCTTTTTCCATAGGTCCATCTTAAAGGTGTGAAGCATCATCACTGCGTTTAAGGTTTAGTCCTAAAAGATCATGTGTCTGCTTGATTAGATCTCAAGCTGGTTACATTGTGGTGAACGCAGTGTACTTTGGATAGAAACTTTTAGAAAAACAATGGTTACAGTGGTTCTGGGACTGAGGTGTACGGCTATGTTAGTGTAACTGAGTTCATCCAAAGGCTAGAGCACCCTGGTGACCAACACAAGCTGCAGCCTGCCAGGTGTTCCAGTTTATGGCGTCTCTCATGCCGCTCCTCACGCTGTTCTTTACTCTGTTCCCTCCGCTGCACAGTGTCACGGCCTGTGGGATGGGGACACGTCCCAGGGCGGCTTTGAGAGCAGGGAGCACCCCAGCCCCACCCCAATGGGATGGGAAGGGCCTCGCCGATCCTTCACAGACGCTGATGGTGGTGTGACCCCCGACTCGGAGGTGAAGTCAGAACCAGGCTGTGCTTGCTTCTCCAGTCCAGCATCACCATGCTGCAGCAGATCCAGTACAGGCTCCCAGATCTCCTGTCGGTCCTGCCATTCTGCTGTCTCTAGGAGTGGTAAGGAAATCTGGGGGGCATAAAAATAAGCACGTTTTTAGAATGTAGACATTTGACCTCCCTTTCAATCACGTCATTGGGTTAAGATGACAGTATTTAGCGGATAACAATGCTAATTAGTTATTCTTTATAACCAGTTAATCATACTTAAGCAAATTAAGCATTTGATAGGGCGAACAAAGTTCACTGCTGAATACATTACTGCCTGTCGCTCCCTCTGGCAGAAAACACATGTATGCATTTCTTATAACTGTTTATGAAAGGACATTTATCCCACTCTTCCACTGCCTGAAATACACAATGTTTGAAGTCTTCCTTGCACGCTCAGCTGGCTTCACAGCATTTATTTATTTTTGAGCTCCAAATATTTCATCTTCTTGAGCCATTTAGTTGAAGATTTCTTCTTGGAAAATCACTTTTCGATTCACTTTTCGAAGTGTTTTGACAGATATCCATAAATTCTGTTCCAGTATTGTCTGGAATATCGTGGTATTCGAGGTTTACTCGGGAAGAGCAACATCCCGAAGCCCTGTTGAGGACAAACTTGCATGTCCTCTCAAATGGATTTTCACCTGATTTTATGCAATAGATGCACCTCATAGTCAGTTGAGAAAATGAGCCAGTTTTAATGGCTCATTGTAATTTTTTGAATAAATAATACCAAAGTGCAATTTTACATTGTAATTTCTTAAATCTGGTCACCAATGGATCAGATATCCAGATGAACTATCCACGCACACACACACAAGCACACGCACATACCGCCTGGCTCCACCCAAACCATGCCTACGTTTGGCCCTGGCAGGCAGTGTGAGCAGCAGGCAAGTCAGCAGCCAGCTCAGCATCTCGCAGAGGAGCCACAAGGAGCTGCTGCTGGACAAGCTGAGGGAGCGTCTCCTCAAAGCCAGAGCCAAAGCCACAAACATGTATGTCTGCAGCTTCACAAGCAGTCATCAGCACGTTTCTGGTCAGATACATCTCTGCATTAAGGTTTCACATAGCTTACCATCTACGACAGGGTGACTGTCTCCAAACTGCGTGGATATTTCAAACTAATCACTATATGCTGTAGATATTAGGCTTCTTGACTGTTCCATAGCTTTGCACAATTTAACCATTTTTTTTTCACGTTTAAAATCATTTCTTGAAAGAACATTTGAGAGATACATAGCAGTCTGGCAGTTCTTCGACAAGCTGATCCACCCAGAATACAGCGCGGTGACAGACGTGTACGTCCTGATGTTCCTGGCAGACACGGTTGATTTCATCATCATCGTGTTTGGATTCTGGGCATTTGGGGTAAAGTGTTTTCGGCATGTCTCTGTGGTGTGACCCTCTATAACAATTTATTAATGTATAGAGTCATTAAAATTATGTTTTGCTATTTCATGATTATTATTAATTCAACTTAGAGTTTTTAAGTATTAATTCTAAATTTAGTGCAGCGGCCAGCAGCATGAAATTAGAACAGGGTAGAGGGATATTATATGCTTTGCTGTTCCATGATTATTTTATGGACACCTTCTGATTCACACAGAGACACTCGGCAGCCGCTGATATCACTTCTTCTCTGTCGGAGGACCAAGTCCCTGAAGCCTTTCTGGTCATGGTCCTTATTCAGTTCGGCACGATGGTTGTGGACCGTGCCTTGTACCTCAGAAAAACAGTCGTGGGCAAAGTCATATTTCAGGTCATTTTGGTGTTCGGGATTCATTTCTGGATGTTCTTCATTTTGCCTGGAGTCACAGAAAGGTACTTAACACAGTAACATCACCTTTGAAACTTTCCACATTCAATCATCATCATCACATATAATAAATTCCTGAGCATTGCAGATATGCAGAAGAATATAGAGAAGAATTAAAAAAACAAAATAGAAGAATTTTTATTATTTGGTTGTTTTCTGCTAATTTATTTGGGTCTCACTCACAAACTGTCATTAATACACCACAATGTTCTGATAAAGGTGTTTATAAGTGTGTGTGTGTGTGTCTGTCTGTCGGTCTTTCTGTGTGTTTCGATCCTCAGGCGCTTCAGTTTGAACACCGTGGCACAGCTCTGGTACTTTGTGAAGTGCATTTACTTCGGCCTGTCAGCCTATCAGATCCGCTGTGGCTATTCCACCCGCATTCTTGGCAACTTCCTCACCAAGAACTACAATTACATCAACCTCTTTCTCTTCCAGGGGTGAGAGGATGAAGTCTCCTTGTATGTTTATATAATGATCCACATTCTATTACTGGCAAGTTCTTCATGTCAGCACACTTGCTCTGTCCATGGATGATGCAATTTGTCTTGTAAATGCCAGAACAAAACTTACGTGCTGTATTCTTTTGTCGATATTTTGTGACACATTGTTTTTAATCACAGTCCTTGATATCAGGTCTCGGCTGAATAGTAACCGCACTGCAGTCCTTGTCCCTAATTTTTATCGTCAGTCTGCCTGTCGTGTTCAAAAGATGTTAAGGGTCATCACGGGGCACCAAAGCAGTAGCTTTGTATGTTGGTTGCTAGCTTTCGTCTGGTGCCCTTCCTGACGGAGCTGCGTGCAGTGATGGACTGGGTGTGGACGGACACCACGCTCAGCTTGTCCAGCTGGATCTGTGTGGAGGACATCTACGCCCATGTGTTTGTGCTGAAGTGCTGGAGAGAATCGGAAAAGGTAAATCACAGTCGATCTAATATGATGATTTTATCCAAATGGTTAATGTGCTGAAACACGGAATAGGCCTTGGTGTATTTCTGTAACCATACAGCTGTATGTGTCTGGTCTTTGCCAGAGGTACCCGCAGCGCCGTGGGCAGAAGAAGAAGAAGGTGGTGAAGTATGGCATGGGTGGCCTGATCGTCATGCTGCTCATATTCATCGTATGGTTCCCTCTGCTCTTCATGTCCCTCGTCAAGTCTGTGGCCGGAGTGGTGAACAAGCCACTTGACGTCTCTGTCACAATCACCCTGGGGGGCTTCCAGGTGGGTCAAGCATCTGACGAGGACCGACTCTCTTTTGGGATGAAATGTGTGAACTGTAAAGTCAGTGTGGCTCATTCAACAGCCATTAAACCTGATTCTTGTTATTTCAGGCCTGTTGTGTTGCCTATGAGATTAAAATCCTTGATTATGTTTTCATATCGCATATAAATATGAGCATATTTGTGAGTTTGGAATTTAAGAAGTGCATTAAGTTCGAAAGGATCTTCCTTGATGTTGGTTAAAATTGATATCTGATATCAGATTGAATATCACTGTAACACTAAGTGCTTTATAAATGTTTTATAAATAGTATTTTTTTTGCATTTAATTTTTACAGCCAATCTTTACGATGAGTGCCCAACAAAACCAACTTAAGGATATGTCTGAGGCAGAGTTTGTAAAATTCACGAATGGGTATAAGTATTGTCCTGTAAGTACTTTTGATACACTTCTGTGAAATGCTCTTCTGTATGCAGTGAAAAAGCAGACAAAGGTGTCTGTGATAACTAGGACTCACAGTGCATTAACTGATGCAGATATTGTGATGGGGGCAGGGTGGGATTTGAATCCCCCACCCTGGAGGTGTGAGGCAGCAGTGCGACCCGCTGAGCCACAATAAACAGGATATTTTGATCAAGCTGTGCTGTGTCTTCAGGGTGCATTGCAGTTTCTGGAAGCTTACACATCTGATGATGTCACAGTGGCTGAACTGGAGGGGAGCTCAAACTCTCTGTGGACCATTAGTCCACCCAGCAGGAAAAACTTGATGCAGTTACTGAGTGAAGATGACCAATTTCCTGTTACCATATCCTGGTCCATTCAGAGGTACAACTGAATTGTAATTAATGCTTTTTTAGGTTGTTTGTCAAATGGTATTATGCAAAGCAGTGTAATATTACCCACAAAGTAGATCACAAAGTTTAACTAATGATTCAGTTGAAAGTACATGTTACTAAAAATGTGTTCTGCTTCTGTTGTTAATCAGGAATCTTAGTTTAGGGACCGAAGCTGAGCTGGCATCAGATAAACATGTGACCCATCTTGATATGGAAACAAGAAAAGATCTTATACAGCTGTTAAATGGGACAAGGAGAGAGGCAGTGTAAGTATTGACTGAGCTCTCAATGTCCTCTATGTGCCATTCCTGCTCAGTCTTAAGCCTGTTTTCCCCCACTTTCCTTTGCAGAATAATTGCACACGTCTTCCCGAGTTTTATTCGCGCTCCCAGCAACTCTAATGCCAAACCAATAGAGAAGCTTTATGAAGGTAATGTATGAGGAATTTCGCTACACGTTGTATTGAGTGCAGCTGCGACAGATAAAGCTGTGGCTTGAAGTGATGGAAACCAAAGGTCTCTAGTCACACATCATGGAGACAAATTTCACTCTAGCACAATTTCTTTGAGAGACAGCTATCGGATAAGTTGCAGCACAACTCAGTATGCTGTGATGCTAGTTCCTTATTAAATTCTCACACATCAGATTAGTAACCATTCTTTAAAACTTCATTAAGAAATAAAATTAATGAGTGATATAGATGAGCAGTTTAATCTGTGCAGGACTCTCGTCGTCAGAGACCTCTCTGCCACAGCTGGACATGAATTAGTCTTATCTGTTTTAGATGATGAGTATATGAACATTACTCTGGCACTGGAGAGGAGCCATAATACCACCTGGAGCATCCAGGAGTGGTGGATAGTGGACCAGGTTGCCAGTGGAAAAATGAACGTGGGCAAAGGACACAGAAAGAGCAAGCCGGGTCTAAGGCTATACGTGTTCAGTGATAAAGTCAGCCCACCCAGCTTGGGCTTCCTGGCAGGTTATGGGTGAGTAGCTTCTCACATCGCATAACAGATGGCTTGCTAACTGTATCAGCATCTTTGTTAGCAGAAGGATCACTGTTGCTGTGCCTTTCAGGAGAATACGCGTACTTATCCAGTTATAAATATATGCTGTGTGTAATTCCTTTAAAGACATCAGTTATCCAGCAGAATACTGCAATAAACAAACAAGCACGTGCGCAAAACATATGGACTAAGTGTCTGATCCACAGGATCATGGGTCTGTACGCCTCGGTGGTGCTGGTCATCGGCAAGTTCGTGCGGGAGTTCTTCAGCGGCATCTCGCGCTCCATCATGTTTGAGGAGCTGCCCTGCGTGGAGCGCATCCTCAAGCTCTGCACCGACATCTTCCTGGTGCGCGAGACGGGCGAGCTGAAGCTGGAGGAGGAGCTTTCTGCCAAGCTTATCTTCCTATACCGCTCACCGGAGACGATGATCAAGTGGACCCGAGGGAAAACACTGTGAGGCCTGCACTTAAGCGCTGTCTGCTGTCAGTGAGGAGTTCCCATCGCCTTCTAGAAGACTGCACAAAAATAAAGATGTTGGATTTCACTCCATCCTACAGTAACTTGGGCTGTGCAATATAATGTATGAAAGGGTGGCTACAGACTTGTTTGGCCAAACTGTTTATTATGAGCTCATAATCGAACAAAGAACAGCAACAGACTGAGACACTTGCCACTTTTAAAAAGACTTTCTTGAACCTGGGAATATTTTGGCTGTGGCTGTGAGTCTTATTTTTACTTGATTGGTCAATGTCTTATCTATGACATATTTTTCTCAGGAATAGATAATCATCTCAAAAGGAAAAGGTTTTATTCAGTGTCCACTGTGTCACGAAGAGGGATTGCGGAGAGCGGTTGCGGTGATTAACTTGCTGTCATTGCGTTTGAGCCAAGGGGTCTCACTGATCCCCAGTTGGAGGGCTCTAGAAGCACGGTTTTTATATTTTTAAGTAAAGCAAGCATTGTTTTCTATCCAAATGAAATTGAGTAAAGGTTCAAACTATGCATTCAACAAATATAGCAGGAATTATTAGCAGTGATAAAGTCCTTTCTGTTCAGTGTACTTTTTATAAAATAAAGTATGCATTTATCTCCGTGGGTGTTTAAGGTTATTTCATGCACTTGTGATTTCATTTTCTCAAAGTAAATCAAGTTTGTAAAGATCACATGCCTGGATCTGTTACACTCACTTTACAGTAAAGAAGAACAAATAGCCACTTTGGAATTTGTATGGACATTTTGCAAACATTTACTCACTTATCTGACACTATTACCCTAAGAGTGGAGGGAAGGGACCTTTGGGATAAAGCTGACAAAAGACCAGTTCCATTTTCAATGTACAAACACAGGTCACATACTGTGTAACAGAGTTTTAATCTTACCTGTAAATGCACAAAATACACTACAAAGTCACACCAAAAAAAAGTTTTAAATAACTGAACTCTAATTTTTGTCAAATACAAATAGTGTAGTGTGTTTATGCTTTCTCAGCAAATTCCTTACATGAATCATAGTAAGACAAGCTATATATGTCATTCATCAAGTTGGTGTTGGTTCAATAAAAATCATTTAACACACCAGAAAATAAGTTTAGCAAAGAATGTGTTGGTGGTGGGTGGGGGGTAGGTGATGTCAGATCTGATAAGGAACGATCATTTGGAAACAAAGAAAAAATGATGGAAATTAACGTTCCATCACATGAGGATCAGCAGAACAGTAAACATGAAAATAATTTCTAGTTCTAATAAGAAATGTTTCAAAAGTAGGATAAACTTATTTCAATTTCATTGTACGGGTATAAGTGTATGAATGACATTCCTTCAAGAGCACATTATTTCCTTGCAAGTTTAAATATTAATTTAAATATACCCATATTATTACTACTACGATTTTCTTCCTTGTGTAACCTGGGACTTTTCAATTACATTATTTTTGTACAGAAATAAAGTTACCCTTCTAACATTCTGAAAGGTGGATAAACTAAGGGGACAGCAGCAAATCAAAAATGGGGGATATCAAAACCATGACATATCATTTACATATATTTTACCACACTGCCATGCTTCTGTCATTAAGGCTGCAAGTGCACAACGCTGTCTGGATAGATGCGACATGGAGCCGGACACCATGCGTCCCGATTCCCGGGCGGGAAGCCGGGACGTGGGGTGTCCGCATCTGGAGGTTAACACAGGCCCCCTGCATACTCATCCTCCTCCTCAGCAGCCTGAGCTCCACCAGCCTGTCCTTCGGGACCAGAGGCAGATTTCTTTTTCATCCCGCCCCCTGGCACTTTCAGGCTGATTGCCAGCTTGGCATACTGCAAGGGCAGAGAGGTAAAGACATGAAGAGAGAGAACGCGAACGTGAGAGCTTAGCGAGAATTCTGACGGGAATGCAGGGATTTTAGAATAATTTAGACGACGTGTTAAAGCTCACATCATTGTCCATGTACTTGAGCAGAGGAGAGTGGCACACACGGCTGACTTGCTCCTCATCCTGTTCATCATAGCCCCGCAAGAGCTGCTCCACGGCCGCACAGTCTTCACTCCCACTGAACCCGGGGATGCTGGGAAAGACCATTCCAGCTAAGACTAAGCTGCGGAGCCTCCCTACCCATGTTCGCGTTAAAAGTAAGGCAGGAATAGCTCAATGTACCTGTAACTCTCTCTTACGCATTTATCTGCAGCCACGAAGTCATTTCTGTGAAGCTGCACGAGCACCTGGGCAATAGTTTTCTGCAAAAAGATACCCCGATTGAATATCTGTTTTCTTTAATATCAAACATATTTCTATTAAACACAGAAAGATCTTAAAAAAAGCCTATCAGAAATGCACGAGAGCATATGACTAAACTGGAACCAACTCTATACCAAAATGAAACACTTATTGTTGATGATATGTACTGCTTACATGGCATTATCTTCAGGTCCCGAAAGTAAAAATCCAGACTTTGATTTTGTTCCAACCAACTGGTTGAGTACTCTGTGACTCTTAATACGCAACTGGTCGGTTGGAATAAAATCTTGGTCTGGATGTGTACTTTGTAGACCTGATTTTATTCATACCTTAAAGCATGTAGGGTAGTTTTCGATTTCCTTGTACATATTTTTCTCCTTCTGAAGGGACACGGCTGCTTCATCAAAACTGACAAAAAAAATAGTTCATGATTTATTTTAGGCATGAAGAAAATAAAACAAGCCATAGCAGGTTTTTGTGTAATTACAGGTGGAGGGTTGTACCGTCGTTGCCTGACTAGGAGCCTTGAAGCTTTTCCTAAAAGTTCTGAGGCCTGTCTTAGTCGATCTTCATTCTGCAGATAATGAACAATGACACATGAATTTTTATGCACAATGCAACAGAATTACATGGTCTCTGTCTGAATTCCCAACTTACCTCAAACACAGACGCTGCATGCTGGTAAAGATGAACTGCTTTATCTAGATCTACTGGTTCAATTAGCCTGAAAAACGAAGCAAAATAACATACTTTTTTGTTGTTGCAAATTCAGTTAATTTTGTTGTTTCTCACTTTACGCTTTATTGAACATGCTTTTATCCTAAATGCCTCACCTAATTATTTTTAGGGTTTTTAAAGGTTAAATGCGTATATTTCACATGCAATACAAGTCTTGTTAAGCACCTCACCTGAGTCCTGGGATTCAAACTACATTCTCCAGAACCATTGCCCTGATAACACTTATAAATTCTGTGGCCTGTACTACGAAGCGGGGTTACTGGCGTATAGGGGTAAAGTGTCGGGGTTTAGGTACCACACGTTAAAAGGGGTCCTATTCGTTGACGT
>JAODJX010000001.1:31539854-31579070 GCA_026776945.1 Isichthys henryi
GCCCGTAGGAGTGCATGTGTGAGTGACTGGTGTGTGAGTGTGCCCTGCGATGGGCTGGCCCCCCATCCTGGGTTGTTGCCTGCCTCGTGCCCATTGCTTCCGCCAGACCCGCCGCGACCCAGTAGGATAAGCAGTTTGGAAAATGGATGGATGGATGTAATTGTGCATATTTTTTGTTTATGAATGCACATAGCAACTTGTGTGAACTGTAGTGATTTTGGTTTTATACTGTAAGTTTGATAAAAAAAAAAAAAACTTAAAAAACTGCTATTTATAATGTATTTCAGTCACTTTATGCTGTAACCTGTATATCAGTTATTTTAAAACATTTTATGTCAAACACCATATATGTGTATATACATACATACACACACACACACATTCTATATGATAACATTAAACTTTGTGTTTATTTTCCATTTAGCTTGAATATAATACAAATCTATCACGAATGAAGTCAAATTAAAATAGTTAATTTATTATTTAGTATCTCTACAGAGGTTTGATGTTGATTATTAGTTTAATATATAGTTTAATTTTTACAAATGAATGTTACCCTTAAGTGCTTTTTGATGTTGGAAGTTGTGTCAATCGAGCCAGTTTTGCAAGTCAGAAATGGCGTTAGTATAATTTTACTTTTACAGGAGAGTTTTTGATTGTTATACCAGTGTTACGTCATATAAATGTTCTATTTAATAAATACAATTGTTTTTAATTATGCTGAGTTTTATTTTATATTGCCAAACATTGTGATTTTGCGATGATTATGGTGGTTATGCTGATCAGTTATTAAGGAAGGAAGCATCATAAGTTTGACAAATACATGTGGATTTTTCTTTTTGGTTCCTTTGATTTGTCAAACAGAAAATCCTTTGTGAGAAACTGGACATATAGAATAAAATCATGTTGGTCCCATTGAAATGAATGTGGCTAAACATTTTAGCCTTGTGTGTTTAGAATACAACAATAACATTATCTCTTGAATGGTTAAAATAATAACTGCAGTGAGCATATCAAAGGAAATGTGGGGCTTGTCCACAGTCCCAAGTGTGGTGCTTGTGTGACAAGTTACAATGCTGAAGCCCTTGAATTTATGGAAAACAGGAGTCCAAATATCAGCAGTCTTCAGTAACACTTCAAGATTTTATTGATTACATTTTTTTTCCTCTGACATTTATGTCTTTGCAACAGTTAGACTGTTAGATACAAAATAACAATCAGGGATTTACTCGTGAATACTAGTTTGACAGTTCAATGAAACTAACCTCCATCTTCTATACCCACTTGTCCATAACAACTAGTTTAATTATAATTGGAAATTAAAATCACAATCAGACATTACTAAAATTAATATAACGTCACAATTATAATTATTACAACAAATTTAACTGTTCTAAATAAACATTGGTACAAAGTCCTTTGCTTCTGTGACACCTTCATAAAATTGTTTACAGTATTACACAGGTTTGCATAAAAGTGCGGCACACCGAAAACAGGGCATATTTTGGTAAATTATGAATCTCTCAGCAAATATCCCATACATCTGTAAAAGAGAGAGAGAGAGTTTGGTATCTATTCGTTAATTTTTGTGATTTGCGAATAATTCATGTTTTACATAATAGCATGACACGGTATGTATATGTATATAGACATACACACACAAAGATACACATGTGTGTGTGTTTATTTATTTAAGTGGAGTTTATATTTACATATAATTATATTTAGCATACTCTTGGACTAGGATTAAAATCGGCCTTGGACTTCGGGGTTCCCCAGGGCAAATTTGCAACATATACTGCACTGCACTCACTGTATGACCCTAGCTTGACGTGTGAGGATCCGCAGCGACGCGACGATGCCGGGACTGCCCGCACTCTCACATACCAAGGGAGGAGCATGCTGTCAGCTAAACGAGCCTTACAGACCCCGTGGCACCTCTATAAATAGCAACTCAGTACCACGGGAGGGGGAGGAAAAGGGGGAAAGAAAACTCCTGTGCAGCTCTTCTACACAAACGACACCGCCCAGCAGACCGGCGCACAGCCGATTCCCAAGCAGGGCGCTTTAAACCACCAACCTTGCCCATGAAGTTATCGCGAGAAAACGCGAGAACGCCCCGACAGAACAACAAAAATAAATTTCGGACAACAATCCTTAGTACATGATGGCGGCGTCGCTGCTACGCCGGGACAAGAAAGCCACAGCCGCGCAACTGAAGGCCGACCTCAACCGGACTGACGACGGCTCGGGGGCACGTCTGCTTCAGGATCTGCTGGATTGTGTCCTTAATCCAGAAATGCAAGCTGGGGACACGGAGGCCTTGGAGTGGTGCAAGTGTCTGCTGGCAGGAGGGGACGCTTTCGATGAGTTTTGCAAGACGGTGCGCTCCTACGATAACGCTACCCTTTGCGGCTTGGTGTGGACTGCCAATTTTGTGGCGTACCGCTGCCGCACCTGTGGCATCTCGCCGTGCATGTCGCTGTGCGCCGAGTGCTTCAACAACGGCGACCACACGGGCCATGACTTCAATATGTTCAGGAGCCAGGCCGGCGGGGCCTGCGACTGTGGGGACAGTAATGTCATGCGGGAAAGTGGGTGAGTACGGCCGCCCCAGGGGGTGTCAGTGTTTATGAATGCAAATACATAAAAAAATGGCAATAAAGAAATCTAAGATAATCTAATTTATTCTAATAAATCCTTTCTAAGATGGTAAAACTAGCGCAGGTGATGGCCGTCCCGTAACCATGGATCGTCGTTAACTGAAGCCACATAGTAACCAAAGTGTCATTTCATGCTGTCACTGTGGGGAGGGGGGTGTTCAAGTCATATTTATTTTTACTAAAGTCACAGACCACGAGGAGTAACGCCAGGATCTGTTTTCGCAGCTATTTCACAAGTTGCTTTTTGCGATTTCCTTGTAGGTAAAAAAAAAAAGGATATTCTGTTATTGCTGCATACCTAGCAGTTCTGTCAGTACCAACGTAATAAAAGCCCGTAATATATTCCTGTGTTAAGCTAGTCTGTAAACAGAAACGTAATTTACATTTTAGCTGACAGAAACGGAAAAGTTGTTGTGCAACCTCCATTATGGAATTCTTACACTCCGTTCGGTATGCTTGCTATAATTGTAATGCCCATTGCTTCACTTTCGGTTTTGAATTCAGAATAATTGCAGTTACGATACACAGTCAGGTGCACCCGATTTGAAGTTGTTACTCGAAGCGTGACTTTTATTTTGACATACTGGTTGAACATTTGGCAAAATTTGTCACCTTGGGTCCCTCTGTTCTATAGAAATAAATAGTTTAACGTTTTCATGGGCTCCGGGAAAGTGCTGGGCCCCCTGAATCTGCCAGGGTATCCATGTCCCTACTGGACCCCAGGACAAAGGTATTCTGACAATAATGATGAGGTGATGTTTTGAATTGTAAATGTTTAGGATATTTTGTTTGTTTGTTTTTTTAATGGTGTTTTCTGCTTTTTGTGAAAAGCATCTCTGTAGCTTCTTTTAGAGGGAAAAACTCTTATATTTGGCACATGAATGGGGCTGCATATAAAGACAAAAATACCCATGATTGGTGAATGACTTTTAAAAATGGTTATTAGTGGACTGTTGAATTCCTGTGCATTTGTATTTGAAATAAGTATTGGAAAATAAAGATCAGTGTGTAAAATGAAGTTTTTTTTCCTTTCAGTTGACATAATATAATGTTATAAGTGATAATTGCATGTGCTTACTAGAGGTATGAAAAGTGATAAATATTGAAATCTGTCATTGTGTAGTTATGGCTTTTTCGGTGTACATTCTGGGTTGAATGAATTAACTCTTTTTTAGGCTAATTAGCATTCATTTGTCTGGCTTTGACTTTATCTGTGTTCTTATGGGTGACAGAATACAGGGAGAAATCATGCGGTGATCCCCTAATTTGCTGTTTTTTCTCCCTTGTTTAAATTCAAACAGGTTGACTAGAGCAATACTTTTTATATGGGTGAATGTCACATTGCTCTGTTTCATAGATTTTGCAGGCGGCATCGATCGAAAACTGGAGAAAATGTTCCCTCCATCCCCAGAGACTTGCTGCTGATGTCAGAGATGGTTCTTCCACGTTTCATTATTCATATTGTTCAGCACTTAAGAGAAGGATACACTGAGCCAGGTAAAGAACAAAAAAACCTGGAGCTATGCCCCTCGTGGGTGGAGCGGTGGCTTTGAGGCTCGGGATCTGTGCCAGCAGTCGGAAGGTTGCTGGTTCAAATCCCGTAAATGTCAGGAGTGACTCTGCTCCATTGGGCTCTTGAGCAAGGCCCTTAACCTGCAGTCGCTTCATCCTAAGCATGACAGTAATCTGCACCCAGCCCTGCAAGGAGGTCCTCTAACTTACAGGGAAAATTTGGGGGTTGGTGGCAGGATGGGCACTCCAGTCACTGTTCCATTTGTACTAGCGTGGTGCTGAGGTATCCCCCGCTCCAGGGCTGCACTCCAGTTCTCATCCCTGAGGTGTGGCATCGTGCTGTAATCAGCGGGTGCTTCCCGCTGTTAATTTGCATGTGTACTAATGTTAAATTGTGCTTTGTATTCTGAGAAAAAGTGCACTTACAATCTAGATAAATAGCTTTATATAGCTTTTAAGTAGCTTTTATGTGTTTTGACTCCAAGACTGTTATCAAGAGTGCATTTTGTCCTTCTTTCCTTGTCTTTTAGTTTTGAGCAGAAGGTTGGCTGATTTTTATTCTCATGTACCCTTCAGTAATACATTGGTATCTTCGTCCTCTTTTGCAGAGACAGGAGCGGAGAGAGATCTTCAGAAAGTTCTGCAGCAGCTGGAGCCCCACATCTCCTTCCTGGAAGAGTTAACCAAGATGGGCGGGGCCATGAGAACTGTTCTTACAAAGATCTTAACCAATCAGCAGACTTTCAAAGACCTAAGCATGGGTAAATTACTCTCTTTATTGTATTCCCTCCATCTGTCCATCTTCCAAGTATGTGGGTCAGGGTCATGAGGTCTGTGTTGTAATTTGTGCAGATAATACAAGTCCTGTAATCTGAAAATTTTCAATGTTCTTGTCAGTCCGATTACTACAGAATGGTTATCCTTGCATTCTTACATTCAGCACAGACAGGATCCTGTTTGTTAGATGTGTGATTCTCAAAGTGCATCGGTCCAACATAAAGTCCTTGTAAAAACCCCCTGAAATGATTCATTTTAAATTCTCTTTTGCTTTGTACAAAATTCTGTATAGTTAATACAAGACAGGCTGTGAAGTTTATTAGCTGAGATTATATAATTTTGGCCAAAATGCCCCATAATTGAAGCAGTATCACTTAATGGTGGCGAGTGAAAGGATAGTCACTGGTGAAGTGGATTATATAGAGACTCTTTCCAACAAGTTGGGGTTTTAATATCTTTTTTTTTGGCAACGCGGGGGGGGGTGGGGTTTGGGGCGGTTGCGGGTTTATAGTTGGGGTAGGGGGTGATGGGGTCTTCCATGGAATCCGAGGTGGAAAGCTCAGGTCCAGAGAGTACAAATCCAGGCCAAGGTTTTGTTTCAACAAACCAGTTGAGTATAAAGAGATACAGTCACAGAGGACTCAACTGGTTGGCTGAAACAAAATCTTGGTCTGGATTTGTACTCTCTGGATCTGAACTTTCCACCTATGCTTGGAATACATTGTTGTGATTATGTTTTAATTAGCTTGTCCATTCTGGTGTTAGTGATCGGTATTTATGGTTAATTTATTAATTCGGTATTTCCTTTATCCCCTGCAGGGCAAGAAGATAACGTTTATGCAAAGAAGAACTACGACAAGTACCTAGCAGCTCTGAAGAGCTCTGGGCTGGTTTCTGCGGAGGAGAAGGCTGGGGCTGGTGGAGCAGATGCTGTGCCAGGGGCTCATAGTCTGCCGGGTGAGACACCCCGTCTCCTGCTTCTCTTATGGTCAGATTTTTACATGATGCTGATGTTCTTGTTTCCTGAGTTCAGTTGAAATGGATGGAAAACAATGACTAGGAACAGCTTTTGATGGTGCCTAGCTATACATTTTTCTCATTTTGGGACACCTAAATGGTAGTTGTTGAGCGCTCTCGATATGGGCAGTAAAAGCACAGTGTAAGGGTGATATGGTCAGTTCCCTTCTGTCTGGAAGGTGGATTCTGGGAGAAAATGCATGTAAACAAAAGGAAAACAAGTCCTCACATGCAGGGCTGCTATCCTCTAACCCACTATTTTAAATTTTATCCTGAAGCATTTCGGTGTTTATCACTGTATTTATTGGCAGACCCCCTTACATAAGGATGATGAAATGTTTTCTTATGAGCAAAGCAGTAATTGGTTTACATTTTTTATCCTAACCCTCTAGCTGCTGCTGCTGAAGCCAGTGCAGGTTCTGTTAAAGAGGTGAGTCTTTATCGCAGTGTTGACGCACGCGTTAGGGCAAGTGTGCCTCTAATAAAGTACCCTGCTCCGTTTAATTCATGGATTTACGACATTCTGTCCTCTTCCTGCTATGGCGTTTGTGCTTTCTGACATTAGGACTGTTGTTCATCAGCTTTACCAACAAAGTGGGTGGGGTGGTATGTCACTCGTTACCTGCTTTTTCCTGCAGGAGGATCAGGATGGAGGCCAAAACGTGGGTCAGAGAAAAAGGGTGAAACTAAGCAGCAGTACCAAAGGTACCATAAGACCGCCGACGCCCAGCTCTCTGCCACCCTGTTTTCATGCCCCCCCCCCCCACTTAAAGCCATTTCCTGTGTCTTTCTAGACAAGTCCATAATGGATGCGTTGAAGCATAAATGCTTTTTAGAAGAGCTTCTCTTCTGGACGATTAAGTATGAGTTTCCACAGAAGATGGTGACTTTTCTACTGAATATGCTGCCAGATCAGGATTACAAGGTATGTGTGCGTGGAGATATTTGTGTGCAAAAGCAGAGGACCTTTCAGAGCTGACATGTGACCTAATCCCAATCTTATTGTCCTCAAAGGTCAAAAGCTTAGTATAAAAACAATGATCCTATTTTCATATGTTCTAATATCACTGTAATATTTAGAATATTCAAGGATTATACCTATAAGTGTGTCAGTATTATTGCATGAACATTTTCAATGCAGAGAGTTCTGAGGGGAAATTGCTCTAAATGTGATAAGATATTACAAACTTCTGTGGACTGGCAGAGGAAGTCAGATTAACAAAATCCTGAATTATATGATCCAAATTGTTCAATTCTGGGTGTAAATGCAGAAAGTCTGTTGGAGGTTTGGATGCTGCTGTCAGGGAAGGCAGGTCATGGTGCTGATTTCGATGGCAGAATGAGCAGTGGCGTAGTCCAGGTTAAACATGTTTGGAATTATGAGGTTAATTAAAGCAAATCGGTCAATCCATCCATCCATCCATCCATCCAATTGTTTATCCTGTGTGGGGTTGCATTTAGGGCCTGGCACTTATCCCAGGTAGTGTAAGGTACATGGCAGAGCTACATCATGGATGGGGTAGCAGTCCATCTCATGCACGCACATACAATTACACCCTATGGACAGTAATTACATACGTACAGTGCCCTCCACAATTATTGGCACCCCTTGTAAAGATTTGTAAAAAGGGTTAGAAAAAATCCACCTGCTGGTGAAGCAGCTTCATGTCACACTGAAAAATTGAGAAAAATCCAACCTTTCATTAACATAAATTTTTTCTAGGGGAAAAAAAATCCTTCATCAAGAAATAATTATGTTTAACAAAAACACATGTGTCGCGATTATTGGCATCCCTGGGAATTATAGGCAAAAAAAAAGGATGAGTGTCAGTGAATTACAAGTAAAATCTTGGGGTTACCACGTCTCTAAATCAATCATGCTAACAGATTATTTGGAAGGTATGCTAGATAAAACTTTTTTTGTCAGTTAACCACAAACGTTAACCTGCAATCTGCACTACTTGACTGGAACCAAATTCAAAGGTCTGATGAAACAGAATGACATTGTGGGGCTGTTTTTCCTCCAAAGGCCCTGGAAACCTCGTTAAGGTACATGGCACTATGGACTCCATAAAATACAAGGACATTTTAAATCAAAATTTGGCTGCCTCTGCCAGTAAACAAAAACTGGGCCGTCACTGGATCTTCCAGCCCGACAGTGATCCTAAGCACATGTCCAAATCAAAACAACAATGGTTAGCTGACCGCAGAATCGAGCTTCTGCCATGGCCCTCTCATTCCCCTGACCTGAACCCCACTGAAAACCTGTGGGCGGAGCTGAAGAGGAGAGTGCACAAGAGAGGGCCTCGGACCCTGGATAATCTGGAAAGATTCTGTAAAGAGGAATGGACTGAGATGCCCTGCTTGGTATTCTCCAACCTTATAAAATGTTATAGGAGAAGACTCAGTGCTGTTATACTGGCAAAAGGAGGTTGTACAAAATATTACAAGCAGGGGTGCCAATAGTCATAGCACATGTGTTTTTGTTAAAGATAACTATGTCTTGATGAAGGATTTCTTTTCTTGGAATAAATTTATGTTAATGAAAGGTTGGATTATTCTCAATTTTTCAGTGTGACATGAAGCTGATTCACTGAAAGGTGGATTTTTTTCTAACCCTTTTTACAAATCTTTACAAGGGGTGCCAATAATTGTGCAGGGTGCTGTAATTATATGGTGTTTCTGCAGTTTCCTTCCAGCAAATCTATGTGCCTGACATCTCTTTTCGTACCTTCTAGATTGCCTTTACCAAAACCTTCGTCCAGCACTACGCCTTCATCATGGAGACCCTGATGAGGAGCCATGAGTCAGACACCATGTCCAACCGCATCGTGCACATCAGCGTACAGTTGTTCAGCAATGAGGAGCTGGCGCGTCACATGACCGAGGAGTGCCAGCTGCTCGACATCATGGTCACCGTCCTGCACTATATGATGGAAAGTTGCCTTATCAAATGCGAACTTCAAGGTGAGGCTGTGCCTAGCGTCATGTTAGATTTTAAAGCCCAAATTGTATAAGCCCAAATTGTTCATAAGAGCTCATTTTGTGAGTGCTTTGTTTCTACTGTTTGGCATCTCAGTTGAATAGTTTCTTGTATCACTGCCATTTCCTAGGTTTAAATTGAGGTGAATGCTAATCACCTTAAGACAGGGGTGCCCACACTTCTTCAGCTTGCGAGCTACTTATAAATGACCAAGTCAAAATGATCTACCTACTATAAAAATGCAAAACATATATTTATGTATAAAAATATTGAGTATTATTTATTATTATTTATTCATTTCCCTTTGAGATAAAGTATTTTTTAATTGAACTGGGATTTTAGTTCCTTCACCTTTCTCTTTCTCGACTCACTTTTCGGGGGGAAGTTAATGTCGTAGTTTTTATGAACAGTCCGAAAATGTCGATCCACATTTCCCTTCTTCGGAATAGTAATGGTAGACTGACAGATGAGGCAAACGCACTTCGAATATGACATTACAAAAAAAAACTCCTCCCATTCCGTATGGAAGTGGTAGGTTTTTGGCTTCTTACTTGGTCCAGCTCCCCCATTCATTTTTATACCCTCTCTTAAGTTTAGTACAAATAAATTGCAGGCTAATTTGAGGCGACTCGGTCGCTTGCCGGAGTTTTGCGGCAGCTGGCACGGTTGAACGCGTCAATCATCCTCTATTTTTTTTTTATGCCATGCGATCTACCCACTCCACTTTTGCGATCGACGTATTGGGCACCCCTGCTTTAAGATAACGTTAACCCCAGTGATGTTAACGGGTTACCAGAATTGTTAGGATGTCAGGAGACCTTTGCCATGACGGTAATGGCGTCCTCGTCGCCTTCGTTTCAGATGAGGAGAACAGCCGCCATGTGGTGGTGAACTGTGGGGAGCCTTTGTTGAAAAACAACACCTACTGGCCTTTAGTTAGCGATTTTATTAATATTCTTTCACACCAAAGTGTAGCAAAGAGGTTTCTGGAAGACCACTCCCTGCTCATTTTGTGGATGAGTTTTGTGTCCTTCTTCCAAGGTGAGAGAGCTCAGTGGCTTTACACGAGCTTGTTGTTTTAGTGCTTATATTGTTCTTGGGTCTATGAACATTTGTCTTGACTGCACCCCTTTGCTAATGAATCAGAGGTAGGGCAAACCTCGGCTAATCCACAAAGGATTGCAAACACGCACCTCCTGTTAGCCTTTGCCTGCGTGTGTGATGGCCGAATGATGCGTGTGATCGTGTCGTCCCCGCGTTGCCTTTTAGGTATGAACCTGAACAAACGGGAACTGAATGAGCACGTGGAGTTTGAGTCCCAGACTTACTATGCAGCATTTGCAGCAGAGCTAGAGGCCTGTGCACAGCCCATGTGGGGCCTATTGACACACTGCAAAGTCAAAGTAAGACACTGCCACCATCCCTGTTTCTTTAGAGATCAGTTTAAACCTGCTTAACTTTTACTTCATTAATTACATTTTCATTAATAACTTAATAAAAAAATTAACAAGTGCTTTGAGGGAATTTCAGGTAGCAATTACATAGTGATTGTGTTAATTTTTGGGGGTTTTTGGTCGGTTTCTGATCAATGTCATGTTCCGTTAAGTGCTTTCGGTACGATTAATGTTAGTTGTATTTATTTTCCCACCCTTGTACAGGAGACACAAGAATACACGAAAACAGTGGTGAGGTACTGTTTGGAAACCTTACAGATGTGGTTTGATGCCATTGGTTTTGTGGACGAGGTAGAGCTTTTCCATTATCGGTTATATTTATATGCCATAGTCTGAAATCTTGCATAATCGCTATGAATGGTTGTTTTTGTATATGTTCTTTCAGCCAGCACCCAATCAGCTAACCTTTCACCTGCCCCTGCATCGCTACTATGCCATGTTTCTAAGCAAGGTGAGTCGAGGGATTAAAGACCATCTGTCCACATAGCCTGGCCTTCCTAATGAGACTGTTGCTTAATAGTGCGCAAATGGCAGGTTGGATGCATGGCTCGCTGGTGACTTTCCCACATCGATTCCCAAAAGCAGGCTTTCTGAAGCGTAGGTCTAGCTCTCCTGCAAGCATTGCTCATCCATCTCCAATTGCCTTTGTGCCAGCGGACCCGAGTGTCAGGAGTGTGTGTCGGGTTCATTTGAATCGATATTGCTTCATCCAGCCTGAACCTAATGCTTTAGCCACAACTTGAAACCTCCCCTCACTTCTTGCTAAGTTGATGCAGTGTGCTTTTGGCTGTCTGGTCAGTACCAATGCAGTGAATTTGACATTTTGCAGGCCGTGAAGTGTCAGGGCATTGACTTGGACAGCCTCCTTCCAGACCAGGAGATGCTTATGAAGATCATGGTCCATCCGCTGCAGATTCAGGTTCTGTATTAGAGAGGTTATTCGGCATTAGTATGTGTTTTTTATCTGTTACTCAGATTCATACTCTGTTAAGGCATTCTGTGCACTGTGTATTCAGAGTCAGAGAATAGGTTATTTTCATCTCGCATGTTCCTAATACGCCCTGGATCAGCTGGTTTGTCTTGCCTGGTTTAACCCCTTGTCTGCAGGACATTTCCTCTTAAGTCACCTTGCTGTGAAACACTTGTCAGCTGTACAGTTTGACCCGTATCTACCTCCCATTGTAGGCATCCCTGTCAGAAATCCACAGCAACATGTGGGTGAGGAATGGGCTGCAGATTAAAGGTCAAGCTATGACCTATGTGCAGTCCCACTTCTGCAATTCCATGATCGATCCGGACATCTTCCTGCTCCAGGTAAGCGCTGTGTTCTATGAGGGGGTTCTGCAGTGAATACCCAGATTCTCCTAAATCGACTAAGACAGTTCCTTTGTTTCCTAGGTTTGTGCATCTAGGCTGGACCCCGATTATTTCATCTCATGTGTCTTTGAAAGGTGAGGCTATGTGTGCACCCATTTTCACCAGCTTCATACAAGCCTTTTGTGCCAGTGTGATCTTCAGCCTTTGAAAACGAGACCTGATTTTAAACTGGATTTTTGCATTTGCTATATGAAGTTAGTGTTGTTTGGAAGAAATCGCTCTCTGGAAAAGGAATGAATGAATGAGAGATGTGACACCTCCATTGTATTTGAATGTGATCGAAGATAACGCACATTTCTCCTGCAGATTCAAAGTAGTGGACTTGTTAACGATGGCCTCCCAGCACCAGAATGCTGTACTGGAACCTGAGCAAGAAAGACCTATGCTGGAGGGTGCTCTGACTTTTCTGGTGTTATTGACAAGCTTGCGGATACATTTAGGTGAAAGCAGCTAGACATTATAAAAGAAATAAAAAAACAGGGGCATGTTAATGGGCGTAGTAAGTAGCAGGTGTGTTCTGACTGGGCCAGAGCAGGCGTGTAACACTCTGCCGTCTCTTTGAGACAGGCATGGCTGACGACGAAATCCTCAGAGCGGAAATGGTTTCCCAGCTGTGTATGAATGACCGAACTCACAGCTCACTGCTGGACCTCATATCCTTCACTGCTCTTACTCTGTGCCTTGGGGAGAGGGATGTCAATGATGGGCTGAGCATTGCTGTGAGTGTGATGCATGCTCTGTCTACCTGGATGTACTGGAGCATCATAGGAAGTCAGAAGGGTTTTTGTTTTAAAGCCACTCCCACGAATCATGCTACTGCTGTTCTTGCTTTATGTCCAGATTTATATTATTATGATTTATTATTGCATTTGTATTTTTTTCCCTTTTTCTTTGCACAGCCTGGAATCTAGACTCACTAGCTGACCAGTTTCCTGTACCAGTTCTGTTTTATTTACATTATTCATCCCTCCATCCATCTGTACATTCATCCATTTTTCATCTGCTTATGCATTATGAATATATGATATTGACAGTTTGATTACTGCAGTAAGTTTTCGGAGGCACTCATTTCATTTATCCATGTCTGCTTAAAACCTGAAGCTGTGGAGTTTTTGCTTAACGGGAAAAGCACATCCCAGAGAATCCTAATCCCAAAAGTGGCATTATCCCGGGAAGCTGTAGCTTCGAGGCCATGCTGTCTGCCGTGGCGGATTTCAAGGCGCCGGTGTTCGAACCCGGGGGTTCCATGCAGCAGGGCATGTACACCCCCAAAGGTAGGCTATCCTTTCAGTCCCGGAGCCTCTCAGTGCTGCCTTCCTCCCAGAGGTGCCTGCTTTAGGTCTAAGGGTGCTTTTCCACTGCCCCGGGTGCCGTACTTTTGGTGCTTGGAGAAGGCACCAAAAGTACAGTACTTCAAGGTGTTGGTTTTCCACTGGCATAGAATTGGTACCGACACTGAATGACATCACAACACAAGATCGGGTATTTTGTACTGAATTCGAGAAATGGCTGTAGTGTATTTTAGGGCTGGGTGATGTGCGATATTAATACCAACATCAGAAATTATCCACATACAATTCTTACTACACAATAACATACAAATCGCTTCTCAGTTAGATTAAGGCTTTTTCTTACTTGTAATTCTATATGGACATTATAATAGCACAGGAAGTTTGTCTCTCTAAAACATTTTTACTCTCATAGAAAAACCTTAGCTAGCTTTGCAATTTTAATTATTATTCCTTTTATAGACTATCTAATATGTGTTTAAAAATCAGTTCAGAATTTACCTCCATTGCTTTTGTGTGAGAGCTGCATAAGTTCTCAAACAATCGTAATCATTTTCTTCCTTGCTGTTTAAATCACTCTTAGACAGGTTCGTGAGAAATTTAACTCCCTTTTTGCTTTATAAATACCCCAATATTTATTACAACAAAATCACATCACCGAGACGGCATGCAAATACGTTTTAAATTTCTTGCCATGCAATTCTGGTCTTTTTGTTGTATCTGTTCTTCCGACCCAATTTTCTTTTTCTGATCGCAATTTAAAAAATTTGGTTTGTCGTTTTCTGAGTTCGTAACTGTTTTCAAGGCAGCGTTTGTATTGTGTTTCAGAGGCAGGCTATTTGCATAACCAATCAACAAAGAAAGCGTTTCCAGTCCCACTCCAAAGTACCCCAGCTGGTTTGGCACTTTTGGTACTGGAACTTCTGGTGTTGGTACTCGACCGGAAGTCAGTGGAAAAGCGACAGTACCAAAAATACCGTGCTTGGTGCGGTGGAGAAGGGCCCTAACAAACCTCTTTCTGCTCTGTTTCAACAGTCTACCTCTAGATGGCGCTTGTGTCACACAGTAAAAGCAGCTGGGAGATTTTTCTTTTTCTTTTTTTTCCCTCTATAGCCTTTGATGAGACAAGCCAAAAAAAAAATTCTTTGTCCAAACTGGCTGATTCACGCCTAAAAAATTCTTCTTTATGCAGTCAGCTGAGTTTATAAACAAAATTTCGGGATCTTCAGGTTTTTCCCGGCTGTTTTTATCAGTTTGTCGTTATCTGTTGCAGAACATGCTTTTATGAGCTTCATCAATGTCAGTTTATATTTTTCAAGAAATAATGAGAAAATATAATTCTATACATGGGTTTATGGTGGTTTTAGGATAGGACATGTTGTTTTGTATTAGATGTGACTTGTATTGCTTGTTTGGCTGTTGTTAGTGTTTTGTTTTTTGTATTCATAACACAAGGGGGCAGGCCATTACCATGTCCATATACATTGCCTTAATCAAGGCAAGCATGTTTCTTGTCAATGTTACTGGCTTGCAAGGTTTTCTGTTGTTAATTTTCTATAACACTAAAAAAACCAAATTATGTACGTTTTGTCGTTTTCTAGCTGAAGTCTGGGAGAAGGAGTTCGACCCCATCATGGTGGTCCTGCGGACAGTGTACCGGCGAGATGTGCAGTCGGCGATGGATCGATACGCTGCCTTGTAAGCCCCCGGCCTCATCCTAGTCACCATGTAGCGAGCAGTGCTGTGCTGTTCTCACCATCGCTCTCTTCCATGAAGCCCTCAAACTCAGGGTCCATGTTCTCTGGCCCAGGGGACTAGTTGCCCCAGTTATAGCACCCTTAGGAAGATGGCAGGGACGGGCAGCTGGCATGCGAGTCTTTCTTGCATTTGGACCTCTCTCTGTTCTTCCATGGGTTTCAGGAGCAGGCCAGTTCTCCATTAGGGCCATTCCCAAAAGGGTGCATTGCTGGGCAGGTCAATCAATGGCCACACCAGCGCCCTGGAAAGTGGGTGGAGAGTAAGGTGTTGTGGCAGTTACTTCTAATTAGTTCAGCATCAAGGATGATTGATATTTCACATGCAACTCTAATAGACCTGTGGCAACCTCTCCACATCAAGCAAGCGGGGGTGGGGGCGTGGGGGGGCAGGAGAGGCTGCTGTGAGGTTTTAGTTTGTAAGATGTGAACTTGCCAACTGTGCTGAAATGTCTCCTGCGTTATTTGTTAAGACATTACAGGGGCATTGCTGCTGTGATAATCTGCATTTGCTGAAGTACGCCCCTTTACAGGGGCAGTGAACTGTCCCGTCTCAAAAACAGAGAAGCTGTTTTTGAAAATAGTTTATTTTTGAGCATCATTGTGTAATTAGTACAATTTTGGAATATGTATATGTTGATAATAGGAGGTAGAAAGTCTTGAAGTGACTGAAAAATGTTTAAAAATATTTTAGATTCTTCTGTAGTAATGTGTACTGTGGCAGATCGGCCGTGCAGGCAGTTCCTGGGTTAAGAGCGTCCTGCTCATGGACAACTCATACTTTCGAACAGCCATAAAACCTATTACACTACTTTGTGATGCTCTTGAAAACATTACACGGCTTCAGTGGTTCATCAGCTTGAGGTATGGTACAGTACCATGTGAAGCTACTTATTATTACGTATTATTATATACTGTTATTATTTGAACTTTTTACTGTATTATCATTATGTGCTGTATTATCGTTACGATTTACCTACATATTCAGCTTAAAGCCAGTCTTAAGTAACGTATCTCGTTCGTAATCCAGGGGCTACCTGTAATAACGATGGGATCTCCCTAAACCCATTCAGTGTTCAGCTTTTGAAATTTTCTGTGAGAAGGATTTTGTAGCTTTACTCTGTGCGGCTTCCCCGCCGGACCGGAATTCCCGGCACCCTCTAATGGCTGTGTTTGCTCCATGTGCCAGCCTGAAACAGACTGGGATGCATTCGGGAAACCCGTGGCCTCCCTACAAGGAGCGAACTCCGCTGCACCCGTGCTACAGGGGCCTGGTGAAGCTTCTGCACTGTAAAACGCTTCACATAGTGATGTTCACGCTCCTCTACAAGGTGACCCAAATTCCCGATCACGCGAAATCTGTTTCTGCTGCTATAGTTGTATAAAGTAATTCATGAATTGATTTACATAGATTGATTTACGTTTTCTTTCTAATATACAGTATATTTTATTATTTTTTTTGTTGCTTAGCCCTTGTTTTCATCCAAAGTTACCCATTTAAATACATTTTATAGAACGGATATTTTCTTGACTTGTGCCCATAGCCTCTGGGATAGGCTCTGTAACCCCCATGACTGTGAATAGGACAAGTGGGTACAGAAAATGGATGGATTGATATTTTTTTCTGTAGTGCTAAGTTGTTTCCTCAGTGAGTTAGGGGATTGTGACCTACTTGGAAATTTGAAGGTTCAAATTCTGAGGCCAGCAGAGTAATGACATCATCACTGGGGCCTGGAGCGAGATCCTTAATCCAAGCTGCTCCTGGGACTCTGGCTAACTCTGCTCTCTGACCCTCACTTGTATGTCATGTTGGACAGATAAAGAAATAAGTGAAAATGAAAATGTGCTACATCCATCCTCTTCTAACCACTTATCCAGTGCAGGGTCACTGTGAGCCTAGAGCCTCCTGGTCAGCACAAAGCAAGGGACACCCTGGACAGAAAGCCAGTCCATTACAGGGCACAGATTTGTATTAAGCCAGTGTTTCCCAACCCAGTTCTCCCAGTGCCCCAGACTGTCCCTGTCTTTGCTCCCTCCCAGCTCCCTACTGGGGAATGGAATATTTTTCATTCCATAGAGACAATATTGAGCATGTAATTTATTCGTACTGCTTTGTATCTGTTTACATGACCTGCATCAAAAAGCTGCTGTTGCTGCTAATTTTATATATAGAGAACCAGTCAAAACTTTGGACACATCAACCATAGAAAGGTTAATTTGTACTATTGTGTATATTTTAGAATAGATATCAAAACTAAAAAATAACACATGGAATTGTGCACTGAGCAAAAAGAAAAAAAATTAAATACCTCTGTGGTTTGAGACACTGAAGGTTGCAGGTTGAAATCAGCAGAGTGATCCCACCATTGAGCCCTTGAACAAGGCCCTTAACCCAACGTTCTCCATGGACTGGCTGACCTCTACCTCTGTCAGTTTCATGAGGTGGCCTCCTGGGATGCTTTTGTAAGCTGTCCTGAAGGAGGTCCCACATATGCTGAGCACTCATTGGCCACTTTTCCTTCACTTGCTGGTCAGGCTCTTCCCAATCAATCTCTACTGTGTCTAAGTCAGGTGACCAGGTCATGTGATGCAACACTATCACTTTCCTTAGTAGGGGACTTGGCTGTCTGAATTTTTGACTGGTACCACACATTTAGGTTGCCATAGGTGTCATTAAATATGTTCTTGAAATGTTCTGAATTAACCAGTAGATTCAGACACTATTGGTGGATAAGTTGCATTTGGCTATAGTTTATTTTGGGTATATTTTATACTCCTTTTTTGTTTTATAAATGTTGTAATATCACAAAGATTTAAAATATTGCAATCTGATTGTGCATAGGTGTGCCTGTGTAAATGAAAGGTATGTGAGTGTACCCTGCGATGGGTTGACGCCCCATCTTGGGTTGTTCCCTGCTTTGTGCCTATAACCTCTGGAATAGGCTCCAGTCCCTCCATGACCCTAAATGGGACAAGCAATTACAGAAAATGGATGGATGGATTTAATTTATTCAAGTTACATTTAAATTTTCCATGTTATGCTTGGCAGCAGCAAGCAGTATCTCATTTTGTATGGAAAGAAATACTTTGATCCATACTCCATACACATTTCTACGTGTATGGTGGGGGTGGGGTGGGGTAATTGGATATTATTCAAATATTATTCTGCCTGAAATGCCCATCCCTAATTTGCATCTCCATTTCTGGTGGTGTGAGCCTGCAAAGGGTACAATAGCGGGGCCATTAGCTACCACGGTACCTGCTGTCCTGAACTGTTACTCAGGTGGATAGGTGTAACAAAGTGAAACAGTGTTGACGTGAGGGTTAGGGTTAGATGCATGGTTAGTCAGTCAGAGTGCTTGGCAGGGTGCTGATATCACGCCCTTTCCTCTGCTGACCTCAAGTGCTGCCTTGCAGATCTCCATGGATCACCCAAACATGTCGGAACACGTGCTGTGCATGGTGTTGTACCTGATCGAGCTGGGCCTGGACAACCTGGTGCAGGAGGACAGGGAAGATGAGGTAGGAGCCTGCTTTTAAGGTTTTAATGTCAAGTTTAAAAATTCTACAGAAGGCATTCTATGAAGTCTACATGGATTCATTTTTTTTTTTTATGTATTTTTATCAAAACCTGTAAAAAATAAAAAATAAATAAAAAAATTGTGACAAATCTCACCAAAATTGAAGCAGTGCTGCATAGAGATGGCAGCTCGGACATTTGATCATCAGGATGACAACAACATAAAAATTATTTGTCCATTTGTTTTTACAAGGAACATAGTATAGATGAAGATTGGAGAAACGGCACTTAGTAACTACAGAGAGACGGATGAGATTATTAGACATTTATGTTTGTGAACAGGATCAATCTGTTTACTATTTACTCTATTTACCCTTTTTGATCTTTGATGGATCTTATTACCGCTTCGCAAAAACATTATATGGATGAAAATGGAGCCTGCAGCTACCATCTTGGTAATATAGCCATCTGCCACGTAAACATTTTTTATGGATATTTTATAATATTTATGATATTCCCAGGAACATTGTAGAGTTCTGTGATTCTCAAACTGGCATGTGACATCATTTCCTGCACATTCTGTAATAATGTTTGTGTTGTTTTTTTTGTCACTAGGCTCCCCACTCGGCAGATTTTATCGGTATTACTTCGGTAGTCAGTCAGCGAAATGTAGCATGGGGAACTGCATGGGGGAATTCAGTCATGTCACTTTTTTTGAGAGGTGGGGAGAGTGTGTAAGGTAGGCTTATAATAATATCTTTGTTATACTGTGGAATGTTTGTTCAACAAAATTTATTGTGGGTGCCCTGTGCTGAATCTACGATGGACTTCCAGTGAAGCCTGGTGTCAGTCGACATCAGTGGGCTGTATTTATCTTTGTTTCAAAGGAAATATTTACATCTGTGTTGCCCAAAGCAGCTTCTGCAAAACGATCAGTGCGGTGGTTCAGTTAGTAAGACAGAACACTCTAAATCGCAAATTAAAATTAACTTACGTTGATACAAAAAGGCTTACAGTGATTTGTACCAGGTGATTTCAGCTGGTGATTGTAGTCATGATTTGTTACAAAAGCAGCATCCAGGAAAGGCTTAGTCCCTTAGGAGCAAAAATGGGCCGAGGATCGCCAATTTGCCAGCAAATGTGTGATACAATCATTGAAATGTTTAAACACAGTGTTTTCAAAGAAAATTTGGAAGGGATTCAGATATTGCACCATTTGTGGTCCATCACGTAATTAAAAGATGCAAGGAATCTGGAAGAGTTTCAGTGGGGATTGGGCATAAGCCTAAGCTGAATAACCGTTATCTCTGATGTCTCTGACGCGGTATTGTACATGGGCTCAGGATTACTTTGGCAGACCTTTTGCCAAGCACTGCAATACATTGTTACATCCATAAGTGCAAGTTAAATCCTCACGTCACCAAAATAAAGCCTTGCGTTAACCATGTCCAATAGTGCCATCTCTGGGCTTGGAGGTATCTGGGATGGACAGTGTATTGTGGTAAGACTTGTTTGCAAGAAGAATGGGACAGAACTAAACCTGAAATGCTTCATCACTTGGCCTCCTCAATCCATTACTATCTAGAAAAGAAATGGCAACTCTACAAAGTAGTAAAGGCTTTACTTTCAAAACTGATTTTGAAATATGTTGCAAGACTCGAGCTTCAAGTAAGTGGTTTTTTATTTTTTTTTGAAAAAACAAAATTCATAAGGTAAACATCAAATAATGTGCTCTTGTATTGTTTTCAGTGTAATACAGTTCAAAGGTAATTTATAAATCACTGCTTTCACTTTTAATTTTGATTTAATATATGTCCTAACTTTTTTCCGATTTGGTGTTGTAATTGGAGGGGAAAAAACTACAAACTGGCATGCAAGTGGAATGTGCAACAAATGAATAGGTGTAGAGTTGCATGTCACAATTAGGACTTAGTGCAGACGCTCCTACTTACGAATCAGATACATACTGGACGGCCGTTCATAACTTGAAATGTTAAGTCGTTATTCAACATAATTTAAGGGTATACGCAAGTACAAAGAACTAGGATGCTGGGAGTACACATTTTACTCTGCTGTGTGGCGGGAGTAGCAGCCAGAAGTCGTGCTAGGCGGAATTGGCGCGCAGAAAAAAAATTTGATGTTGCGGACAGGAAACGGGAGCCCAATGACCCCAATTTGGACTTGGTCCTCTTCGTTCGTATGTCAGAAAGTTCGTAAGTAGGGGAGAGTCTGTATTCAGGTAAAAACATTTTTATTGGCTTTCACATTTTCAGTTGATCTATCCAGTACTTCTAGAAATTGTGGAAATTAGGGAATGTGGGAGATGTCAGGATTCGATGGGCGGAGCAGGTGACAGGCCCGCTTGGGGAACACAATGCTGGTTTGATAGCCACCTTTTTTTAGTTGATTTTAAAATATACCCCCAATAACTTAATTTAAGCTTGTAGATAACAATGTGTAACTACCTAATGTTAATGTTTAGTGTGACGGTTGTGTGTGATTTTGCAGGTTAAGGCTCTGGTGTCTGGAAAAAAATAGGTTTGATTCTGCACCCAGCAGATGAATCACAATACCATTAGGCCCTTGGGGGAGGGACCAGGGACAGTCATGGAACATAGTCAAATGTCTCAGACTTTTAACACATTGGGGGGGGAAAAAATCTAATCAAAGACATGAATTTTGCACATACAAAGTATTCCCATGTAAAAGGCTCTGTTTTCTTGGCATTTTCAGTGTGTCAAAAGTCCATTCAACAATTGACCTAGGCTTGGCCAGAATTAAGGAAATAATAAGATAATATTAAATTTATTGAGGGGCAGATTTGATCACCAAGATTTCAGAATACTGGAATAGCGTTGCAGCACCATACGCCAGTGTAATATCTGAATGGTATAAGGGCATGAAAAATTAGATACCTCTCAAGCCTAAACTGATCCCGTTCATCAGTTGTTCCATGTCTCCCCTAAAATCTTCACATAACTACGCCAGGGAAGCTGAACACTGACTGACTATGCCTCTCTGGAGACCAAGGTCTGCAATGTGTAAGAATGAGACTGAACGGAATGGATCCGTAAAGCAAATTTGCACACGCAAATGCTAACTCCACTAGCATTTGTTGGTAACATAATATGTCGATTCTCTAGACGCGATAGCGGAAATTAGCACAAAGTAAGTCATGATGTACACCGTGTGAACAATAAATTTCTCTTTGGTTTTACGTCACCAAATATAGCAATACCTTGACCAAGGTGATACTTCTCCAGTGAAATATTGAAGTGAGCTGGAACCATGGGGTAACTAGTGTCTCTACATAGTATGGTTTGGGTATGGCCTGGTTGCTGAATGCCAGTGGAAAATCACAATTAGTTTCCCAATGGCATTTATGCTGCTTCTATGAAGAAACTCAGACCAGGCGAAAATAATTATAGCTATAGTGGTGTTTTTTGCTTCAGATATGGGACAGTACTCTGTCCTAGTGAAGATGGGATTTACTTCATTATGATTTATGATGTTATATTTTTGATTTATTTTTACAATGAGCAAATAAGTGTCTCGGATTTTGTTGTTCAGATACATCGACAGAAGCATTGCCTTTGATTTGCAGCTGTTTCTAATTGTTTTTACAGTGTTACTAATAACTGAATTTGCTTGGAAATCTATTTATCTCTGCGGTACCAGAATTGAACCTAACTGTGAACCCAAAACCGAGGTTTGTACCAAACCGTGAATCGTGGTTATATAAGTGATTGTTCTCGAATTCAAATGGCTTTTTGTAACTGGAGTGTCTGGATAGGCTCTGCTGTTTTGATTTGTTTTAATAAATGAATAAACCCCATTTATGCCCAACTGCTCTGTGATCAGTCACTCAAGTATCTATCTGCCTTAGTTATCACGTAATAATAAATATTTCTGTTTTGGTTTCAGCCCCATCAACTACAGTATATTTATCTTTCCTATTATTGACTGGGGAGAAAGTTAAAGAGCCTGACCAGATATCTGTGTATCCCACAGGATTGACATCTGCACACTGGCCTGTCTGCCCCCATACAGGGGTGATTCCTTGCTAAAAACCAGTTCCTCTCTAATGCAGGAGCCCTCCATCGAAGAGCACTGCCACGATAGCTGGTTTCCTGGCACCAGTCTGCTGTCGAACCTGCACCATGTCATCAACTTTGTGCGGGTCCGGATGCCGGAGAATGCCCCGGAGGTGAAGAAGGAGCCCCCTGCCAGCACTAGCAGTGAACCTGCTGCTGCGGGACAGGTCTGGCATAGCACATTCAGTCATTTGCATTTGATTTAATGTACTTTATTGCTATAACATTCTCTCCCTGATAAGAACCTGTTTATATGCTATATCATTACTAGCTCCGAGGTCATTATTTCACTCTATGCCATCATCTTATAACCATATTTTTATGCATTCTCTCTTTAGAACCTGCTTTTATGATATGTCATTACTACAAGGTGTGGAGGAATGCTATCTCCCACTTAAAATGTGCTTATATGCACCGTAAGGTTTGGTGGATGTTCGCTGTCTTTTCAACGTGGTGTCAGTGGAATGTGTTACAATTTTAGCAGTCTTGTTCCAAATGCGCTACCCATTTATTGGGTGCTACAGTTTATATTTCAGCAACCATGATTATTCCCCATGCAAATGTATTATAGCCTTTTTTGGCTGGTGACTAAGCCATTAAGGCTTCTTTGATTTCCACTCTTCCTGCTTCTCAGACTTCCCGGCGCCTGACTGGAAATTGGCGTGAGGTAGAGGCTTGTGTGTGATCTTCTAATGGCTACCTTATTTAATGAATGTTAGTCCAATGCCTTATTAGCATGGCAGGGTCGCATTCTGTCCTTTGCGAAGTATCATCGATTTTAAGGCGGCTCAGGGAGCATGCTGGAAAGGCAGTCCTACCGTTTATATGGCTGGTTTGGAGACTAATTCATAGACTCATTCCTAAACAGCATGCAGATTTAATGTTGGTTGAGTCAGGTTGCAGTGTGTGATATTTGGTGAGTTTAACACTCTTTCCTTGAATGCCAGATTAATATAGTACTACAGACTATTCAGTATTTTAGTGCAGAGGGCTCACATTGATACTTTTTTGTACATTTTACTGCAGTGTACAGGTGAGCCACCTCATTGTCCCATCTCATGTTCAGTAGGGTCACTTGTGCTATTCTAAGAATGTAAATATGAGACTCTGTCTAACAAAGCAACCTCATCTTCTGCATTAGCAGAGGTAGGACTTTAGAACCGTATTAGTAAGGAATCCGGAATTCTTTGGTTCTCGCAGTAAACAACTAAATGAAAAGTATTATTTTTGAGCCCCTCGGAATCTTTGCACAAAGTACAGAAAATGACAGCATAACTGTGTGTTTTAAGCAGCTTTGAGTCCTGCTGGGTGCTGGGAATATAAGTATGCATAAGTATGTAATTAATAAGCATGGCTAAAATTCCTTATAGAGCCCTTTTTCACATGGGGTGAAACACATGCAACTGGGATCATTTTTTTAAACAAAATTTTAAAGGGGGGGAGCGAGTTGCTTCTCATGGGGGCTGGTTTTATACAACGTTTTTGTTTGATCTTGCAGACAGAAGCAGAAAGTAAATGCAGATACACTAGGATGAATTGTGTACGACTTACTAATGCCATGCCACCTTTGTCCTTAAAGAACCTGCGGGAGGCGCAGGTGTTCAGCCTGGTGGCAGAGCGCAGGAGGAAGTTCCAGGAAATTATCAACCGCAGCAGCAGGGAGGCGGACCAGGCGGTCAGGCCCAAGGCCAGCTCTGGCCGCTGGGCCCCGACGCCTCCGCTGGTCACC
Organism: Isichthys henryi; assembly: GCA_026776945.1. NCBI lineage: Eukaryota > Metazoa > Chordata > Actinopteri > Osteoglossiformes > Mormyridae > Isichthys > Isichthys henryi. The sequence continues at coordinate 31,564,024 of JAODJX010000001.1, forward strand.
GAGATCCTGGAGGTGCGCGAGAGCATGCTGTCCCTGCTCCTTAAGCTGCACCGCAAGCTGTCTGCCCTCCAGGACCCATTCAGTCCCGAGCGGCTGGATGAGCCGCCGGCCAGCGCCACCCGCCGCGCGCACGGCGATGGCGTCACCGCTATCGAGCGCATCCTGGCCAAGGCAGCGGCCCACAGCCGGCACAGTAGGCGAAGTATCCTGGATCTGTGTGCGAGGAACGCCCCTCCTGTGCCCCCCAGGAAGCACAGTCCCTCTGATAAGAAGACCATGGACAAGGAGGAGAGGCGAGTGGGCGTATCCCAGTGTGTGTACGTGTGCCTTTTGCGGGGCGTGTCAGCCTGTACAATACTTGAGTGTCGCAAATCTCCTGATCCTTTCTGATTTATGATTTGAGTAATTACTACGGTAACCTGATGGATTTAAGTGTATGTCCTCTCCTTATCTCATAATTGATCTTTCTGTGTTTCTAAGTCAGCCAGGCTAATTGCTACTATTCAGGTAGCAGTCTTATTTAGGGGCTGAGATATTTCATGGTCAGTGGATGCATTTTGTGAGCTCTGACAGGGTTTGAGATGAAGATGAATTCAGTCAGGCTTGCAGATCCTTCCTGCTTCACCTTCAATGTGCAGGATGCTTGCTAATGAAGATGTAGCAAACCTCATAAGCAGTCGGTGACGAGCCATTTCTGGGGTTTATCTGACCAAAAGACGAAAGTAATGTCCCTCCCTTTGGTATGTGGACTCGACTGTTATGGAGTTGTCAGGTGGGCCAGTCTCTAGGCTGCAGCACAAACCTCATAATGGAAACAGGCTGATTGCCATATCAGCTGTGCTGTAAACTGAAACCCCAAGGAGAGCTGGACCTGGTGCTTGCAGTGTTAATTCTGTTCCCTGGCTTTCGGGCAATACATATGGATTAGCACTGGCCCACTGCCACCACAGCCTCTGCGGTATGTGAGCCAATAATGCAATATCTCAGTGTATGTGACCAATCTTTTTCAGCCCTTACAGATATGTTGGTCATATTTTGGACTTGATCATATTTTGTGACAAATTGCACCAAAATTGAAGCATATGGTGACATTGGAGATGGGTGACTTGGATAACCTTGTGAACAGGAAACTAATACTCTGTTTAAACTTGAGTATTATTAATCTATTTGCTCAGTTTGATCTTTGATGGATCTTATTGCCGATTCACAAAAACATTATGTGGATAAAAATCTGCACCTGAGAAACCGGAACAAATTGACCCAAAATTGAAATGGTAGCCAGAGGGGACAGCAGAGCATGTAACGTTGCCCACCCCCCACACTAGGCATATTATTGAAGTTGCAGTCTGGTAACAGGCTGGCGAAATTTATTGTGGGGTGTTTAAGGTGGACTTTTAATAAGGGTGAGTGTGCAGGGTAGGCTTATTTTCATAATGCACGGTATTTTCATTCTGTGTAACATTGTGGCCAAACCCCCTTCTTTGGACGGCATGCATGCCATTTGTATGCATGCTTATCTTAACGAGTCTAATGTCATATTAAATATAAGCTTATTTCCAAAGTTAAATTGTTTAAAATGTTTAGTTTTCGCACATTTGGGAACTGGCACAATATACAGATTTCATATGTGCCCTGCTGTGTCTGAGGGGCAGTTTTTGTACAGCTTGTGTGAGTAGAGTCAGTAATAATCTAGGATCCTAGGTAGCAGTAATATTTAATCTCGGAAGGAAATAGCAGTGGGGCCTGTATGTGTCTGTAGGGGCAATGCTAAAGAGTTTGGGCCCTATGAAAGGATATAATATTGGGCCCCCCAGTGTAGACCAATCCAGTTATTTTCCAAATTTTTTAGCCCCCCCCTTACGGGGCACTTCTATGTCTGTATGGCCAGCATGGACAGTCATTGTACAAATGGAAAATAGTAGATTAATGTTTATACATATAAACAATATCAATTGCATAAATTACATTTTAACAGATAAACATCAAGACGTACAGTTAACCTATTTGGTGGAGAAGGATTGGCAAATTGGCATGTAATTGGAATGTGCAATAACTTAATAGGTATGGTTTCAGAGTTACACAACTTAGACTCACAGCATTCAGGTAAAAACACATTTATCGGCTTTCGTATTTACAGCTGATCCACCCATTAATTGTAAAAATTGTAGAGATTGTGGGGTGCAGGAGGAGTAAGGATTATGTGGGGGAGGGGTTGTGGGGCTGTCCGGGGAACACATGTTAGTTTGAAATGAATTTCAAAACTCTGCAGCCAGTTGTCACTGAGGACACCGAGTTCCCCCCCCCCCCCCCCCACTACTTCACATAGATACTCTTTTCATTCTGAGACACATTAATTCATGTATATATACATTTATTCAGTCTTGTGTCCATGAACAGTGAGTAATTTCCCTTTCCCAATTCATCTCTGTTCCTAATGTTTTTGTAAATACATTAACCATATAAGAATTTCACTTTCAGAGGTTGTGACTTTGAATTTGTCCCTCATCTGTCACTGATTCATGAGGATGAAAGAGCCTCGTTTGTCTCTATGGTGTCTGTATTTTGGTTGCTGTGTTTTTCCAGGCGACAGAAGGCCAGAGAAAGGCAGCAGAAGTTACTGGCAGAATTTGCATCCAGACAGAAGAGTTTTATGGAAACGGCAATGGATGTGGGTGAGTGGGAGAGAATCATTTTATTTAGATGTTACCTCACGATTTTATTTTCAATCAAAAATCCCCCATTTAAAACTAATACAGCAATTACACGTGTGGATTTCAGTGCAGGTTTTATAAAGGGACAGTAAGTGCCACTGTAGTTAAGGACCAGGAGGGGCCTTGTGGTAGTTGCAGCTAGGCTGTAAATATCATGACCCTTACGACGAAGGCACTGGCGGGCGAACGAGCGTTTGCTCCCTATACATTTTACAGACGTCTGGGTCTGCAGGATTCAAATGGTGCAGATTAGAATCTGTAATGGCTAATCATTAGATACATGCGGTGAATGCGTCACCATGCCCTCCCGTCCAAGCGGCTCGTTTTTCATGGTCGTGTTTAGCGACTGATGCAACGTAGGCCAAACGAGGATGTTTAAGTAGCTCCTGATGGTCTTTCCTCCCCCCCCCGCGTAAGACGAATGCTCTGTGGGGAGAAGGGGGAGGGGGGAACTGGGCCTGCAGTGTGGGTATGTGTGTCTGTAATCTGTGACTCACCCCAGAAAAAGGACGTGGTGAACTCGAGTCCTTGAAGGGGGAAATCTGTAGGGAAGATCTCAAAAGAGGAGGGGAGTGCCACGCTTTAAAATGTTTTGTGATGCAAGGTGACGCACAATGCTGTGTCCCAATCCTGTTAGAAGAAGGAATTAGTCTGAAGTGCCCCTAGCGGACCTCCTCTTCTGGGCCAGGCCGGCCTGGATCAAGCATGTGTCAATTTGGACTGTGGGGTGCCCCTAGACACGCGGTGCTTAATGGGTGAAATATGTCTGCGATTAGAAAACTTGACTTTCCTTGGGACGTCTAAGCAGCAGCCAAGAATAATGGCTTTGTTGTTAAAGGAGGTTTTTTGCTGTTGTCCTTCAGCCAGTTTCATCATAAAGTGTTTCTGATACTCGGACTTGCTTGTTATTACAGAGGTGAAAAATGAATCTTCATAATTAGTAATGGGGGATATGGTGATGATTTATCGGGACCGGTTGAACTTATATGCACAGAATGCATTTCAGTGTTATTGCAAGAATCGTGATGCAGCACTACTTAACACTGTTATTATGATGACGGCAACGATCAAAGAAGCCCCTATCGCGCGATGCCTGCCTGTTCGGAGGTTGCAGCAGTACGACATCTAAGGATGTGTGGATAGGATAAATATTGAAATACTGGTTCTATCGATTTATTTAATGTTTCCTTTTGAGAATCGATTCTAACCTTAAATAACAACATTTTTTTTTTTTATGTGGTAATTTAATGCTTATATTATGGGGAGCAGGACGTAAACCATTACTAGGCAGGGCCACCCATAAGGTATATCTCAACTAGCATCTCTGACCTTCAAATTTCCTGTACTTTTCATACATATATTTCATATATACTTAGCACTCAATAGACTGCTCACTAATTTGTGCTTCTTATGAAATATTATAGGAAATATTTTTGTACCTGACCTGGCTCTGCAACCATAATTTATGCAAAGTTGCGCGCTGTGTTCTGGTTGAGGTCTTACTAGTAGAATCTTCATATACAAATATATTAAAGCATTTTTAACTACTACATCACAGGAAGTGATTTAGATGTCCAAGTCTCTCTCAAAATTCTTATTTCTCTAATTTTGGTTGACTCTATCCAAATTTAATTTATTTTTTCAGCTTGTTGTATATTGTAAAAGTTATTTTTGAATTTTGTCTGCTTGAGTCTCTAAGAGAAAGTTATCTATGTTTCACACACCTCAGATTTTACTGAGTATTAACGAATTGTAGGGTATTTTTGAGATTTTGAGATTTACCTAAACCTGCATGTATTGTGGAGTGTAGGAGGAAACTGGAATATCTGGAGGAACCAACAAGTACAGGCTGGAAATCAAAGCAACAGCCAGATGCACGTATGCAGGTTTGGCTTCAAATCCACCTTGCTACCCACTGATGAGCTACTGCTCTGTTCAGTAGGCCAGTGTTCCAGATATGTATTATGAGTGATGAACTGGATTTGCTTTATTGAAATGTGTTAAATGGGGAATCTATCAAGGTGAAATAGGTTTAGAAGGCTTGTCGCATGTCTTTAACATCATGATGAGGCTCCTTGTGGAATATGTGCTGCAGTTATCAATGCTGAAATGGTGTGTGCGGTGCAGTCTCTTATTGACTTCCTGTGAAGCACTACAAACCCCTTATTCCTTTGTGCAGAAATGAAAAGAAGAGAGAAAATTGCTGGTAAAAGGGTTTCATTTGCTAGAGATTGCATGGGTGACCCAAAAGAGGCTTCGTGCATAGCCGTCTAAAAAATCCATGTTTAAATTCTTACTAAAAGATACGGCATTTTTGAGTTGTAATTGGTCAGTGACCGTTCAGACACTGGTTCTAAGCTACTGCTGGAAAGTAAAGTTGAAAGTTTTGCTCCCTTGCTGGGTTAGCAACACTGGCAAATGAGATGGATGCCTTTGAGCACTGAATTTGCTGATGGGATGTTCATGGAGTTGCAGGTTTTGAGTACTGTTGCTAATAAATGGAGTAGGAGACTCAAAATGTACAACAACATCCAGCTCAGCCTTGTCGATGGAACACTCTTGCAGTTCCCCCCCCCCCCGTTCTCCTGCTGCTGGGTGTCCTTGGCGGGAGCTTGGCAAATGCTAGTTCATTAGCATGTGGAGGGTGATAATAGGGGTTTAAAGGTACACAACTCAGAATTTGTAAACTCAGCCCCAATTAGGAAAAGTTGTAAGCCAAAGGCAAATGCATCTGACGTATTTGAATAACAAAACCAGAGAGACACTTACTTGCACACTCTAAAAATCATGGATGCACCAATTTCATTTTCATTGGCCGATCCCAATTGCCTTTATTTTTCTTTGTAAGGATGACCTGCCGATCCCTGTCCTGCCTTATTATGATTATCTTAGTTTAATAATAGTTAGCAGTCTGAACAGCAATTTTAAAAAAACGTTTCTTTAATAAATTTAGCTTTCTGTAAGCAAAAAATTTGAAATAATCTTTTCAAATAAAAATGGCTCTGCAAGTGTCTCATTCAGTTGGTCGTTCGCACAGGTATCGCGTGATAGGCTCCTTCCGCTTTCTTGTGTCTTGTAAATATAATGTTAAGTAGTGCGCTAGTAAGTGGGCATTCGCTGGAAGCTCCACAACAGCATGTGTATTTTGTATTGTGCCATTTTCCTTACTTGTATGTTGCTTTGGATAAAAGCCTCTGCTAAGTAAAAGGAAAAGTAAATGTAATGCGATTCTTTTTGATACCTCTTACATCTGTATTGTAGACTCAATTGCAACCAGGTATGACAAAATATTGCTATTTCACCCACCATTACGCTACTTGATTGGCTCATAAAACTGGTCATATTTAGATTTGTATGGTCTTGTTGGCGTCGTCGGCCTGTGACCTGCAGCATGCACTAGAGCAGTTTGAAGCCGAGTGTGAGGTGACCGGGATGAGGAGCAGCACCTTCAAGTCTGAGGGCAGAAAAGGGTGGATTGTCCTCTCCTGGTGGGGGATGAGTTGCTGTCTCAAGCAGAGGAGTTTTGAGTATCTCTGGGGTCTTGTTGACGAGTGAGAGAAGAAGAGAAATGCAGATAGGATAGATTACTGCAGTGTCAGTAGTTGTGCAGGTGTTGTAGCGATCTGTCGTGAGGAGAGAGAGCTAAGCTGGAGGGTGAAGCTAGCGATTTATCAGTCGATCTACGTCCCGGCCCTCACCTATGGTCATGAGCTTTGGGTAGTGACCTAAAGAATGAAATCGTGGATACAAGCAGCAGGAATGAATTTCCTCTGCAGGGTGTCTGGGCTCAGCCTTAGAGAGAGGGTGAGGAGCTCGGACATTCGGGAGGGTCTCAAAGTAGAGCCACTGCTCCTCCTCATAGAAAGGATCCAGTTGAGGTGGTTTGGGCATCTATCGAGGATGCCACCTGGGCGTCTCCCTGGGGAGGAGTTTCAGGCATGTTCCGCTGAGTGGAGACCCTGTGGTATACCCAGGACACGCTGGAGAGATCATACCTCTCAGCTGGCCTGGGAGCGCCTTGGTAGCATCCCTGCTTAAACTGTTACCCTTGCGACCAGATCCCAGATAAGCGGCACATGGATGGATGGATGATTGGGGTGAAAAATGGCCATGTCTGGTCAGTAGCCGATTGACTGGTCCATCCTTAGTAAATACATTTTTCAAAAAATGAAAAATAGAACATTGTAATAATCATAATAAACTAAATCCAAGACAGAATCCTGTGTTCTAGACTACAGAGGATATCCATTGTGATAAACACCCTTATAGCGGTAATAATTTTTTTTGCCAGGTCTAAATTTCCAGACAAAATCCCCGGAAATGCCATGGGGAAACTACAGAGGCGATTTCCGCCTTTCTCCAGTCATACACACCTTCGGATGTCGTCTTACAACGTACATAGTAACTCGTTTATCTGAGGCTGGTATAACAGAGCCAACAGAGGTCTTATCAACTGCTCTCTCTCCAGTGTTGGGAAGCCAAGATGCACCTAAACTGGCAGTTATGACTAACTGAAATCAGCATTCACTGTTACCAGTTCACAGTCACAGTTAGTATAGTACTTTAATGTTGAACATCTACTTGTGAATTTATGCTCTGCCTATATTTCATTGTGCATACCCAACAGAAAATGACGTACAGAACAGTATATGGCAAATCTGTGTACTGTTACAGCCGTAGTTAATAAAATGGAGTTAATTTCTGAGTTCGTTCCCATGTCCCAATCCACCATGTGCCAAAGACAGCCTATTCCCCCAAATAACACCCCCACCCACATGTGAATAGATTGTGCTGTTAAAACCCATCATTAATAAAGCCTTGATCTATAAAAAGGTGTGTCTGTGTGTGTGGTTCCCCCCACCCCATTTTGATGGGCTCTTTCTGTGCCTTACCAGCTGTTTGGTATATTGAGTGGGGGGTGTATGTGATGATGTTGTGTTTTTTTTTTTCTCCTGCTGCCTGGGGCCAGAACTGCTACATTGTCTGTCCCATATGTTGTTTTCCTCAAACTGTTTTCATTTGCCATCAGTGGAGCCCCCCTCTCTCTGGGGAGTACGCCCTCGGAGTCAGTTCCCGGGCAGGCTGACGTTCTTCTTCATGGCTGTTCTTTAAATTAAATGCAGATTTTAATATCATAAAAATCGTTTTGCCAAAGCAGCTGATCCTTAGGGCTGTCATAGTCCGCTGTTGGGGCCAGTTACCCTGGCAACGTACACAAATACCTTGATTATGGTCACTGGAATTTTCAAGAATGCGTCTGCTTTTTATGTGCGCTTATGCCGAGTGCATCTGAGAACCTAGTCTATTTTTAAGAGCATTTCTTTGGGATACTATTTGAATAGATGGGATACTGCTTTACTTAATAGAATATGTTTTTTTAAAAATCATTTTCTTAAAAGCCCCAAGAATAAATCAGTGTTTAAGATGATGATGTGTTTGTGATTAAAAGGTCTCTAAAAGCCTCAGGGTCTGTGTTTCCTGGCAGGTGTGAAAGCCACATGATTTCTGAATTTATTCCATGTCCCCAAGAAACGTGTTTTTTTTTAAAAAAAAAAAAAAAAAAAACACATTTAGGCTAGTTAATTTTGCCTGTTCTTCGTTTTAATTAAATGTCTGCTGTTATCTCTACCGCAGTTTCCCTGCCTGGTTGAGTGTCTCGCTCTTTCTGCGACTATGAAAAGCCTCCAAATTTTCATAAGATTATACCTATTTTGTGACGTATTCTGATATTCTCTCATCTGTGAGAGGTTTTATTAATCCTTTTGTGAGTGAAGAAGGTTGTCAGCGTTTTTCTTTTATTTATTTTTTAAGCCTGGATATCTATATATTAAGCATTAATGGAGTGGATAAATGCCTTCATTGAAAGGGGAGTCAGAATACTTTGTGTTTTGTAGGCCCTTACTAACCATTATGGTTACCATAGTGACTGTGTGTGTGTGTGTGTGTGTGTGTGTGTGTGTGAGAGAGAGAGCCAAGTGCTTGTTTTCCCAGTTTTGAGAGTGCCTGCCAGCCTCTGTGCAAACGCTGTCCACACGTCTCTCTGTCATCGTATGGAGCTGTATGTTCCCTAGTTTGCAGTGTGCAGCAGTACATTGTGATTTATTGCTGGGTGGACCAATGTAGTGTAACTCCCAAAGGCCTCAGTATACTAACAGTGCAAAAATCCGGTGGCACTGTATACATGTATAAAGACACATGGATCTCTGTGCAGCTCCTTTCACTTGCAGCATATGTATTTGCGTACTCTGTGGTACATTTTGTTTTAGCACATTGACTGTTTCTTGGTTTTTGTTGGGACCTGTCAATTGTTTTTGATTGTTCTGTAAATCTGCTTAAAAATGAAAATGAGGTCGAGTAAAGGTGACATTCTACCTTGCGATTCTATACACTGCATTAACAAGGTAATGGTAACAGTGACGGGGGAGAAATGGTAAGCCTCCACTAGCCCTCACCATTTGGAAGCCACTGTTTTGACAGGGTAACGATCCTTTGACCAGGCATGGTTTTACTGAAAAACTTCAAGAGCAGAATCACTCATCAGTTCTGGGACATTAAAGCAGCTCGCACAAAGCTCAAAGTCCAAGTAATTGGCGTGATTACTCTTTAGTTACATGCTTTATTACAATTATTGTTTTTAAAATTAAACTTTTATGTGGCCAAGTATGTTGGAATGGTTCTTTTTTGCATATCTCATTTGCTCTCCTTTGAGACACACACACACACACACACACACATATATGCATTTGAGAATGAAGCTTGGGGTCTTAGCACAGGCTCAGACCCCCCCTTGAAGCATTGCCAGGAGGTTAAGGGCCTTGCTCAAGAGCCCAATGGAGATGTGACTCTTCTGCTGAAGCTTTAACCGGCAAGCTTCCCATCAGGCCCTAGGCCTAACCCACTTAGCCACATACCACCCAGTTATTAGCTAGTGGTGACTCATGAGTCAAGATCATTCTATTACACCTTGTTCCCCTTACCATGCCCCCTACATTGCGGACTGTTGTCTTCCAGAGTTTTATCTTCCATTATTTTCTCCTGATCAGAATCAAGGGGGGGGGTTGCTTTGTAATTATTAACTTGAGACAGTTGCAATTAGAGAAACATGATGTAATAGAGTATTTAAGTTGGACTTTGCTTCAGATGGGTCCAAGGTTGCATCTTCTGGTTTTGTATGATGCTTCCTGGAGGATTATCCATCCATCCAATGTTGTCCGGGTCCAGATCCAGGCCAAGGGGGCAGCAATTTGAGCAGGGATGCCCAAACCTCCCTCTCCCCAGCCACCTTTTCCAGCTCCTCTAGAGAATACCATGACACCCGTAGGCCAGCTATAACATATCATTTTTTCAGTGTGTCCTGCATCTGCCCCAGGGTGTCCCCTAGGTGTAATATTCCTGAAGCACCTCCCCGGGAGGCATCCTAGATAGATGCCCGGGGCACTTCAACTGGTTCCTTTCGATGCTCTACTTTGAGCCCAGGCATTCTGTAAAGGCAATTTATTTCAGCTGCTTGTTTCTGCGATCTCATTCTTTCGTTCATTACCCAAACCTTTTGACCATAGCTGAGGGATAGGAACATGGATCATCTGGTAAATCAATAGCTTCCCCATCCAGTTCAGCTCTCTCCTCACCACGACAGACCGATACAGCACCCGCATAACTACTAGTGTTGCACCAATCTCTGGTGCTATCTCACACTCCCTTCTTCCCTCACTCGTGGACAATACCCCGAGATACTTAAAGGAGCTGCTTGAGGCAGTAACTCATTCCCAAACTGGACGAAGTAATCCACCCTTTTCTGGTTGAGAACCGTGATCTCTGATTTGGAGGTCCTGTTACTTCACACTGAGCTGCAGACCACCCCAGTGCATGTTGCAGGTCACAGCCCTATGAGGTCAACAGGACAACGTCAGCTGCACAAAGCAAAGACACGATCCTGTGATCACTAAACCGCAGCCCCTCCACCCCTTGGCTGTGCCAAGTCAAACTTTAAGGATTAATAAAATTAAACATATTCATGGAGGTTGCTGGGAAGAAATTCCAAAGAGACACGCATCGTTATTTTTCTTTCATGTTCAATTGCACATTTTTGGGATTCTGGGGCCCTGCTGATCTTAGGAAGGACTAAGTGCAGCTCTCAGCACACCCTGACGACTGCTGAGTATTGTGTAATATCTTTTTTTTTAAGGGGATGGTAGAGCTGTTGTCAGCGGCGATTAAACTGTCAGAGGAGCACAGGTACTTTGTCTCTAAAGAGTTTGTGGGTGGAATTGTAGCTTTTCTTCCTTCAGATTAACTCAATCTCATTGCCTCAGACACGTTTACCTGAAATGGCTGAAAAGCTTCATGTTTTCAAGCTTGCTTCAGCTTTGAATTTGGTTTTAATGTTGCCAGAAAGATTTTCTCTGTTTATTTTGTGGCTAAATTGTATTGCCTGCTTGTACTTTCTGCCCAAACCCTGACTGGTTGCGGGTGGCATGTAGCTCTGGGTTACAGATCTCTTCTCATATTTGGAACATTGCTGGTTGAAATTCCATGGCTGGCCGAGTAATTTCACTGTCGAGCCCCTGAGCACAGTTCTTAACCCTATTTGCTGCAGGAGTTTAGGACATTGATCTTTGATCCTCACTCATACATCACTTTGGACAAAAGCGCCTGCTGAATGAATAAGTGTAATGCTGCAGTGTGTTTCTTTCCAGAGTCTCCTGATGGTGACATGGCCATGGACCTGGATGCCTTGGAGCAGCCAGAATCTGAGGTCCTGTACGACTGTGTCATCTGTGGTCAGAGCGGACCCTCTACCGAAGAGCGGCCCACCGGCCTGGTGGTCCTGCTCCAGGCCACCTCTGGTAGGGCGCTGTCCTGTGTATGAGCATATATGTGTGTGTGTGTGTGTGCGCGCGTCTGTTGATGTGTGCGCGCGCGTGTGTGTCTGTGTTGATGTGTGTGTGCGTCTGTGTTGATGTGCGCGCGTGTGTGCGTCTGTGTTGATGTGTGCGCGTGTGTGCGTCTGTGTTGATGTGCGCGCGTGTGTGCGTCTGTGTTGATGTGCGCGTGTCTGTGTTGATGTGTGTGTGCGCGTCTGTGTTGATGTGCGCGTGTGTGTGCGTCTCTGTTGATGAAAACCCTCCCCATTACGCAAAAAACATGTTAACAGAAAGGTTGGTGGTTTTAATTGATTTTTTTTTTTTTATTTCCTTCCCCCATTTTTCATAGTTTGCATACCAGAATATGAAAAGGCTGTTTGTATTATCTGTTTATATTCAGTTCAACAATATGAAATGCCTGCAATGTTTAGCTCTTTGCAGTACTAGTTTCAGAAGCTTTAAGATTGAAAGAAAAATGATTCAGCTATTGAAGCTATTATAATGACAGTTTCTTGGGCTGGGTTTAAAATGAGATTGATTGATTTTAAATCTAGTTGAGGAGCTTTAACTGTTTGCTCATTGTCAGTGACCTTTCCTGTGATAAATGAGTGGTCATTTTAAGAGAGCAGTTTTTCCATCTTCAGCAGCACAGACTGATTGGATTACAAAGATAGGGGCTGATTCACAGGTCCTCACGCTTCCATTTTATCGATAATCAGTCTCTGTCCTGGCACAGGGAGGGGAAGGGATTGTCCGCGTCGTGCTTGAAAGGCCGCTTGCCATTTCGTGTTTAGTTTCCCTTCTCCTGAGATGTGTTTGCGGTCACTCCGCGTTCCAGTGCTGGGCCACCGGTGCCGGAGCACTGAACCGAAGAAACTACCCACCAGCGACGAGGAACACATTTACCCGGCAGACACGTGCGGCGCCATCCATGACGTTCGGCTCACCCTCCTGCAGCGCTTCTTTAAGGACGTAAGCGTCTGATTATTACCCCATCGAAGCGTGTGCTTTGTCGCACTCCTGAACATTGTGTTACCTTTTCCAATCACTTTGAATATTAATGTTTCAGAAGTATGTGTCTGAGATCTGCTGTACTGTCACTGCTGATCTTGGCTGTGCTAATCCTAACCAAGAATTTGTCCTCCTCCAGAGCTCCTGCCTGCAGTCGGTGTCTATTGGCTGGGATGGAGGTGTGTACGTGCAGACATGTGGCCACACGCTGCACATTGACTGCCACAAGTCCTACATGGAGTCTCTGAGGGTAACCTGCATCCCTTTACTCATTACTGACTTCATATCCTCCTATTCTGCGTTTTTCCTCTATTCAAACTGAGTACTTTCCAGCTCTTCATTAAGCTCCTTAATTACACTGTGCTTTTAAATTAATGTATTAGTGTTTTACGATTTGTATTCCTGCTGTCTTCCTACAAGTTTAATTGTGTGTATATATAGGTGTATTTCAAAAGCAAATCTGTGAGAGGAACAATGTCAAATCATCTTTCTTGTCTTATTTTATTTACACATGTAATAAACGCCTCCGAACAAGCCAGGCCTTCTGTAGGTGGCCATTTAAATTTGAAGAATTAAAACCAGAGTGCTGAAGTCTAAAATCTGCGTATAGGGTGGTGGCATACACAGGATGTGGTCAGTAACTTAATGGAGTCGGCTGAATACTCTGTTTAACATGAATCATATTAACAGATATGTATGGTTTAATTGCAGTCAAAAAATATAGTTTAAGTATACTGGGTCCAAATTTGTGAATATAAGCTAGTTATTCCCTTTGTTTTAAGAGTATCTATCAGAAAGAGAAACAAAGGTGGATATTAACAGCAAATGATAATACTTTGTATTATGTAATTGATAAATGGTACTTAAAGGGGTTCTAATTTCTTTTAATTAACATTTAGGACTTGTCAAGAATGATTAAACCTGTTAATAGGATCCAAAGCACATCCTGTGTTTTTTTTCTGTCCTTTAGAGGTCAGGCTGAACTAAGTGGGCAAAGCGAATGAAAGGTTTCATAGCATTTAGACGTAACTCACCATTTTTGCCGTTAGAAGGCTTCTCTCATGTTTTCCTGGTGATGCATGCGTCTGACTTGTGGTGCCTGTTCTCAGAATGATCAGGTGCTCCAAGGCTCCTCGGTGGAGAAGGGCGAGTTCACCTGCCCCCTGTGCCGGCAGTTTGCCAACAGCGTGCTGCCCTGCCAACCAGGCCGGGCCCCGGAGAGGGGCGTGTGGCACGGCCATACCAACAAGGGCCTGACTGTGCTTGTCAAGGAGGTGGAGGAGCTGCAGGACCAGCTGGGTGCTTTTCCAGTAAGTGCCGCTGTAAGGCAGAGATCTGCCTCCCCCATCCTAATATACCCCTCCCCTACCCACTTCCTAGCATGCCTCCTCAAGCTGCTCATTCTTCTCTGAGGATCATCCTGTCTGCAATTGTAGGGTCAACCTTCTTTTGGGCTGAAGTGAAATGAATCTCGAGCCTCTAGTTGTGCTGAAATAATGACGCATGCCTCGTCGCCTTGGCCTCCGTGGTGATGACGACTCTCCTTCTCAGTGCCACGCTGTCCACGCACCATTAAACCAAAGCCTCTGTCGTGTCTCATCTCGGCTCCCCCGAGGATGAGAATCTGAATCCCTCTATTCACTAACGTTTTTCTTTCAGACCGAATCCAATCTGACTAAGGAAATGGAGTCTGTGATAAAAGACATCAAGAACACGACCCAGAAGAAGTACATGGAATATGGAAAGACCCCGGGGTCACCTGACAATGACTTCCTCTTCATGTACTCCGTAGCTAGGTGAGATGAGTGCAGCTCATCCCCTGGGTTTTCACAGAAGTGAGATGCACTCCATCCATCCATCATAATGAATAAGCTAAACTTTATTCTAGGGAGTGATAGACCTAAGGCTGGGAACAGTTGGGACAGGATGCCAGAGTGTGGCAGGTCACTCGCTTTAATCACACACAGTTTACACATCATGGGAAATTTAGAGACTCCTCTTCATCTAGCTGCATGTTTTTGCACTTTGGGAGGAAGTTGGAGCTTCAGATGAAAACCTGTACAAATGCAGGAAGAACTTGCCAACTGTTTTGTTGAGTTTACAACAGGAATCATACTATGAACCCTGGAGGCGAGAAGCCGCAGGTCTGCCTGCTGAGCCTCTGTCTCTGGTACCCACATGTATTTCAGGCAGGACAATGTTCATATTGAAATGTCTTGTACATTTTTATGAAGTGTTAGTTAAAAAAAAGTTGCATATGCTGAGGGTGACAAAAGTACAGGGAGGTCTTCTGGATGTGGCTGCCAGGTATCTTCAGATATGAGTAAAAACATAACAAGGACTGGTTGCCTTTCTGGACGCCCCCCCCGCGGGGGGTTGGGGCCGGGGGAGCCCGTGCGGAGGGGTGGGGGGGGCGCGGGGGGGGGGGGGGGGGTGGGGCGTGGGGTTTTTGGGGGGGGGG
>JAODJX010000001.1:31587578-31597804 GCA_026776945.1 Isichthys henryi
CTCACAGTGTCTCACGCTGTCACCTCCATTCCTCACAGTGTCTCACGCTGTCACCTCCATTCCTCACAGTGTCTCACGCTGTCACCTCCATTCCTCACAGTGTCTCACACTGTCACCCTCAGTGTCTCTCACTGTCACCCTCAGTGTCTCTCACTGTCACCTCCATTCCTCAGTGTCTCACACTGTCACCCTCAGTGTCTCACACTGTCACCCTCAGTGTCTCTCGCTGTCACCCTCAGTGTCTCGTGCTGTCACCCTCACTCCTCAGTGTCTCGTGCTGTCACCCTCACTCCTCAGTGTCTCACGCTGTCACCTTCACTCCTCAGTGTCTCACGCTGTCACCCTCAGTGTCTCACACTGTCACCTCCATTCCTCACAGTGTCTCTCACTGTCACCCTCAGTGTCTCACGCTGTCACCTTCACTCCTCAGTGTCTCACGCTGTCACCCTCAGTGTCTCACGCTGTCACCTCCATTCCTCACAGTGTCTCTCACTGTCACCCTCAGTGTCTCTCACTGTCACCTCCATTCCTCACAGTGTCTCGTGCTGTCACCCTCAGTGTCCCGTGCTGTCACCTTCACTCCTCAGTGTCTCACGCTGTCACCTCCATTCCTCAGTGTCTCTCACTGTCACCTCTATTCCTCACAGTGTCTCTCACTGTCACCCTCAGTGTCTCACACTGTCACCTCCATTCCTCACAGTGTCTCTCACTGTCACCCTCAGTGTCTCACACTGTCACCTCCATTCCTCACAGTGTCTCTCACTGTCACCCACAGTGTCTCACGCTGTCACTCTCACAGTGTCTTGTGCTGTCACCTTCACTACTCACCGTCACCTTCACTCCTCTGTCTCTCACACTGTCGCATTCACTCCTCACTGTCACCTTCAATGTTTCTCAAGCTGTTATTGTCCCTCCTCACTGTCACCCTCACTGTGCCTCACGCTGTTTCTATCACTCCATACTGTCATCCTTTCTGTCCCTGCACATCATCTCCTGTCCCCCCCCCTTTCCCTGAAACTCCCAACCATATTGAGGAACTGTGATGACAGTGGGGTGAAACTCGCAGCGTGGTCACCATAGATACCAGCGATTAGCCGCATCCGCTGAATTGCCCAGCGCCTTGCTGAGGGCAGAATCCCACCCACACTGGTCTCGGTGCATTGAAACATGCTTTCAGGACCGCAGCAATCAGCGTTTCTATAGAAAACGTCTCTTTCTGGGCTCTGCATCGAGTCACGCTTTGTTAAAAATTAGTCGTAATGGTTTTTCCTCTAAAAACATTAGTATGTTAAACCAAGATCTTGTCGTTTTTAGTGCGAGCATCCCAGTTTGGATCTTTATGCGTTCTTCCCCACTTCCAAAGCACTTAGTGCTGTTAATGAATTGACCTGTCACCGCCCCCCTTCACACTCTCTCTCTCTCCCCCCCTCTCTCTCTCCCCCTCTCTCCCTCTCGCCTGTGTAAGCACAGTGCCGCTCGGCAGGAGTTGTTCTGTCGGTAAAAAAGCAGGGAACCCTTGTTTAACCTCTAACAGTGGGCGTTTGCTACACAGTGTGCGCTGGGGTTTCAGCACCCTGACCTTTCCCTCCAAACAGTTACATTTCGTAGTTGTATTTGGAGAGAAGGCCCGATAAATCAGTGCTCTAGTACCGATGTAAAGTATTCATCTGGAGTACAGCTTGTTATCTGTAAGAAAGACCCAAAGTTTTATCCCAGCCAGACTTTAAAGCTGCAGAATCATCCAGATTACGTCTGAGTGTTTATTTTCCCAGTGTTTATGGGTGTGTATTAAGAAATCTTTCTAAAAGATGTTTGGCTCTGGGCCTTATCGAACATTTAGAGGAGAAATGTCAGCATTTCCAAGGCACTGTCCTTGAAAACTCTGAAGTTAGTAAGAAATATTTAAATGATTTTTCAAAATGGAACATCGTCACTTCTCCACAGCAGCAGTTGCAACGGCGACAGCCCTGAGGTCCCAATGCTGTTCAGAGACGTCCCGTCACTTCTCATCATCTTCGTGTTGACTATGCCGCAGCCTCTGCGCAAAGGTAAATTACCTTTAATGGCTATTAGGCCAAAGACTGGTTCTGCTGCAGTCAAAAGGTGCAGTATGACTTTAAGAGCTCTCCTTCCTAGTGACCTAGTCTAGCTCCACCTCCAATTGTCCTTCAGCATTTGCTTAGAGAGACAAGCCACAATGCCTTATTATTCTTTAAATTGACTTTGTTTCTCTTTTCAATTCCGCATTGATTAAGCCAAAACAAACATCGTTACAGTGCTTGTCGAGGAGCGGAAAATTGATTTTGACTTGCCACAAAGAGACAGGACCGAAATGAAGACTCTTTATTAGAGCCAGGGTGTCAAAATTGAGGTCAGGATGAGCCCAGTGTCTGGTGCTAAGAATGAGCAAGGAAAAAGAGCTTTGGGGGGCTGGGAGGGGGCTAAGCTGGCTGTGCAGCATTGTTTATGGCAGTAGAGGGGTCTGTGTGCTTCGGTGTGTTGCTGGAGGGTACAGGGAGTATTGCCAAGTGCCGGTCTCTGGGGATGGTGAGGGCACTGGAAGTAATGGTTGTGCATTTGTACAATCAGAAGCAAGACACACTCCTCATGGGTAACACCTACATGCTAATGGATATTTATCACTCCTTTACAAGTATGCTCATTGAGGAAAGTCAGTGGGAAGATTTCAGCCATCCTGTGAAATGTTTATGACTAAGAACCCTGTTGTGAAGATTTTTTACTTTTATTGGTTGGATTTGGTGTGACATACTAGACTTAATCTATCTCAGATGCCCTGTGGGAGAGTCGCTGTCGTCAGTGAAAGGCTGTTGCTGATCACGCGTTAGGGCAGCCCAGGGGCTCAGTGGGTAGCACAGTAGCCTCACCTCCAAGGTCCCCCATGCTGCGTGGCTTTCTTCTGGGTAATGCAGTTTTCTCCTACAGTCCAGTAACATGCAGGTGAATTAGTCATCCATAGGTGGTCGGTGTGCCTTGGTCTTGCAATGGATTAACATGCCATCCATGGTGGTAGGGTGATCTTATGCAACCTCAAACTGTCCTTCATCACATTGTATAGATATATGATGAACTCACCTACAAAATAAATAGAGCAGAAAGGTACAATCACTGCCCCCTGTCATAGCAGGTTTGTAAAGTATGATGTTGGCTCCTGTTTTCTTTAGTTTTATTATTTTTATTAACATGAACTCAAGGATTTCGTTTCCCACCCATTTATTTCCCAAAAATAAATAATATTGTTGTAAAAACCTTCTAGCACTCAGAATTTATAATTAATGGATTTACATTTCTTTCATGAAGTATACAGTGGTAAATAAAACACACTCTCTTTACTCCTTTGAGATCGCCAGCAGATAGTAAATCTTGCTTAAAATCCCCTCATGTCTCTCCATGGGTGGGATTTTACACGTACACCTACACCCACGTATTTATTCATAACGTAGTGCATGGGCTTAATGTTAGTGGTAAAGGGATGGCATGTAGATGGTTACTGTCCTCATTATGAATAATTAAGATGGCAGGGTGCACTTTTGCCTTGTCTCTGTGCTACCTGCAGTGGGCTTCAGACCACTGTAGTGACTCTGACCATAAGCGATTGGATGGATGGGTGGATCTATGGGTAATATCTATGGGGTTGGGTTCTGAGATGCTTGTATATGTCTGCTTTTTCTGTAGTGTTTTTACTGTCCTTTTGTCACTACAGAACACTTCACATGCGTGGTGAAGGTGCTGTACACCCTGCAGTTCACCCAGGCCCTTGCTGCACTGTGTGTCAGGCTCGGTCCGGATGAGAGGCAGGCCTGGAGCACATCCGGAGCCCTCAAGAAGGTAACCAAGGCCTGGACCTCGAGTCCATGTGGGGACCGTCTTCCATATGTGACATTCTGAGCCCAGCTAGAGCAGAGCATCTCCAGTTAATTGACTTTCCAGTTCAATTTTTTTATTTTATTTTAAAATTTGTCAGGTTATATGCACACCTAAAGCTCGACTGTGTCTACTATAAAATTTCATATAGCTATTACATTAAAACCTGTTTTGTGCAATGAAAACAAAATAGGCACAATCTTATGAAAAAGGTTTAAGTGCGTTTAAAGGGTCCGGATGGTAAATTTATGCTTATTCTGTAATATATGCTTTCATTTGCAGAGACATTTGCATTAAGAGATGGTGCCCAAAATATAAAAGAAATTATTAGACAAAAGCTCATGCTAAATTGTTTCTTTTATTGTGTCTTCAAAACCTTCTTTTAACGTTTTTTTTTAATGCCTGATCAGACGATGTCCTTTTTCAGGGAATATAAAGGATTCCTAACAGTCCATGCTTAAATCACCCACATGTCCTGCCATACCTAATTCTTACACGGTTGGGAATATAAAGACCTTAAATTGCACCAGAGGGGAGCATCAGCTGGGAAAATGGAGCCTTGAGGCGTGACATGCCTCCAGCCATAAATCTACCACAGGGAGGGGGGAAATAGATAAGAGGGCTGCCATTTTTGTATTCTTTTACTGTCGGCTTGATAAATGCTGGCTGCTTTACCTCACATGAAGTATTAGTCAAACCAGCTGGATTTCATCTCAGCACTCATCCTGTAATGTTTCAGCACTTGTCAGAGGTCAAATATTTGGTCCATAAAAAGATGGCCAGCTTTCTGTATGTGAATTATAATGTGGTATTACATACTGGGGGGACTGACCTGGAGACTGGGTACAGAGGAATCCTTTGTACTGGGGTCTGCATCATGTGTAATGTAGGATAGCATATCTCAGGGCTGGCTGTAGTTATTGAGACCCTTTGTATGATTACTGTGTTTTTAGGAGGGACCCCAATGGTATGTTGGACTTCATGTCATGGCAGGATGTTAGTTTTACGTTTGTAGATGAATGAAAGAAATTCCTTAAAGATTCCGTCATTTCATCAATGAACCAGCAGTAAGACAAGGAGGAAGGGGCATGCTTGTGGAAGCGGAATTTGTTTAATTCTACCAGTGGAGAGTGAGGGCAGCGAGACCAGACTACAGTCTATTTTCCGGCCCAATGGAAGCAAAAGCCCAAAGTTCATTACCTCCGGAATGATGATCGAGATGCCCAATGTATGGATAGTGCTAAGAAAAATTATTCAGATTGGTAGGAATGTCTTTGCCCTGTCAGTCGTCGTCG
Organism: Isichthys henryi; assembly: GCA_026776945.1. Taxonomy (NCBI): domain Eukaryota; kingdom Metazoa; phylum Chordata; class Actinopteri; order Osteoglossiformes; family Mormyridae; genus Isichthys; species Isichthys henryi. The sequence goes on from JAODJX010000001.1 coordinate 31,592,756, forward strand.
GATTTAATTATTTATTTTTAGCCAGGTGAAACCGTGGTATATGGTTAACAAAGTAAAAAATAGGAACCTCAGGGCTCAAACCTTGCTGCTGCCTTTGCACTGATTGTTAGCAACACCAAGGTGTCAGCAGGCCATGGTCGCACTGGTATGGTGGCTGTTCTGTCACGCTTGGGCTCTTTCGCACCACAGAGCCTCGCCAATGCAGACAGATGCTGGGAGGCCCTTCTGAGCCACGCCATCAATGAGCTGTCCAAGGGCAGGAGCGTGTACGCGGCCGACGCCGACCACATGTCCATGGTAGGATGTCCGCAGTGCACCAGTGTCCCCAGACATATTCCGCGTTTTCTAGTTCTGATTCTGGACTGCTTCAGAACTCAAAGTGGGTGGGATTATAATGTGCTGTCAGTCGCCACCTGATATCACCCATCTTCTATTGGATAATCTCATTGTCTTAAAGCTAGCCATGAATGACAGCACACATTAATCCCATCCATTGTGAGTTTCTACCTATATAATGCAGACTAATACAGCCCATTATGTTGGAGTCCTGGTCAGTGTTTTATATTCCTGTGCTGCTGCATAGTGTTTTTCTCTTCTGAATGGGGCATGAATGTGAATGAAGGTACAAAACTGAAGGCTCTGTGTGATCATGTTCCTGACCCCCTCCCACACCCCTCCCCCCCCCCCAGCTGAGCTCCAGCGTCTGGTCCCCCCAGTCCATAGAGTACAGCTTGCAGCAGTTCTGCCTGCCCTTCCTCCGCCTCTCCTGCCTTCTGCAGCATCACCTCTATGGGGACAACCTGCCCGGCTGTCCAGTAAGGCGCTTCTCTCTCAGTGCTTATATTTGTAGGTAGTGTTAAAGGTTATAACAAGATGCCCGTGTTTGTGTCTTTGGTCAGAAGGAGGACGAGTTCTCAGTCCTAGCCAGCTGTCTGGGCTTTTCTCCCCTGGCCCTGTCGCCCTCCAGTCCATTGTACAGCGCCAGCTTCCTGGAGTGGCCGGTGTGTGCCTTTGATCTCATGTCCCAGTGGTGTGCAGAGGTAACCGGCCTGGCAGGAATGCAGGCCGACGACTCTCAGGTGAGAGGCCCCGCACCTGCAACCTCCTCCGTCCAGTTGAATTCAGCTGCTTTCCTGTGATTGTCCCTGTGGGGGGGGGTTGGGCCGGGTGGATCTCACACACCCAGTCATGAGCTCAGCTCATAATTATTGTAAAAAAGAAAGGAACAAGCAAGATTTTTAATTTATTTTTCAAGACTGACTTTTAGAACATTGCTCAGCTTGACCCCTCCAAAGAATTCTCTGTCACACCTAACATCTTAAAGCCTGAGTCAGGTTTAAGTGAAACAACTATAAAGCGTATGTAAAACAGGATAGTTAGCCAATCATATTATATGAACGCAGTCAGAAAGGGTATCCCTCTTTTTCCCTCCTAACTTAGGATTTCCAAGTAAGATCCTTCTTCCCACTGAGATTCAGGCATTAGTGTTTTTTTTGCTCGCCGGTCTCAGCATTAAAACAGAAGTAAAATAATTTTTCCACCTGGCACCGCTCTCAGATAGGAGCATGATTTCCATCTGCATCTCTATGAAGCCACCGAGTCAGACTGGGGATTTGGTGCTCCCCATGCCGTTATGAAGATCGATGGACTGGAATCGAAGAGGCAATCTCTGACTGAGTCTTAGCTAGGGCTGTGAGGGACAGTATTACATGCTAACTGAAAGGTCCATGTGAGGAGTTTCTGCATGAAAATGGAGGTGTGGTATGGAGCTGGACTGTGCTTTTGTTACTCTGGCTCCACCTTTAATGTCATATTAATGCCACATTAATGTTACCCATCCCTCAATAGACCCTGCTTGTGCAGGACCCCCAGTGGGCAGCACCGCACCTCCTTCAGTTACCTGAGAACTACAACACCATCTTTCAGTACTACCACAGAAAGGCCTGCTCCTATTGCAAAAAGGTGCCAAAGGACCCAGCCCTTTGTCTCGTCTGTGGCACCTTCGTCTGTCTCAAGGGGATGTGCTGCAAGCAGCAGAGCTTCTGCGAGTGTGTGCTGGTGAGTGTTCAGTGAGATGCCCTGCCAGTGCGTGCTGGTGAGTGTTCAGTGAGATGCCCTGCCAGTGCGTGCTGGTGAGTGTTCAGTGAGATGCCCTGCCAGTGCCTGCTGGTGAGTGTTCAGTGAGATGCCCTGCCAGTGCCTGCTGGTGAGTGTTCAGTGAGATGCCCTGCCAGTGCGTGCTGGTGAGTGCTCAGTGAGACGCCCTGCCAGTGCGTGCTGGTGAGTGTTCAGTGAGATGCCCTGCCAGTGCCTGCTGGTGAGTGTTCAGTGAGATGCCCTGCCAGTGCCTGCTGGTGAGTGTTCAGTGAGATGCCCTGCCAGTGCGTGCTGGTGAGTTCTCAGTGAGGAGCCATCCAGAAAAGACATCGTTGTTGTTCCAACAGCATCCAGTTTTTTTTTTCCTTCTAGTTTTGTTTCCTTGATTTTTATGCAAATTTGGCTGCCAGATTACTGATTGCATAACCTTAGCAGTACCCGACTGTCAGTGTGTTTAGATTGCATGCAAAGTGAATAGACAGCAGGGTCACAGTTTGACTTGGGCTGTGACTCTGTGACACACCTCATGTCTCTCTCCTTCAACAGCACTCCCAGGCCTGTGGAGCAGCAACAGGAATATTCCTCCTGATCAATGCCTCTGTCATCATCATCATCCGAGGCCATCGTTTCTGTCTGTGGGGCTCAGTCTACCTGGATGCCCATGGAGAAGAGGACCGCGACCTCCGGTAAATCACGTACACATACGCCCACAAATCCTGGTGTCATTTGGTGTCAGGATGTTGCCTCAGAAACAGCATATCTGTGGTTGCCCTGGAAACATTATTATTTTCCTGGATTATTTATTGATATTATTTAAACCCGTAACTCATTCTATCAATACATCATTTAAGTTGACTTGTTTTTTGCATGAGCATTCATGCAGGTACCAGGATTGGGGGAGGGTGTGGGCGACTGTGTAAGGAAGGTAATTACATGATCTTTAAAGGTCACTTTGATCTACCAGTAACAGCCATCTGTGTACCTCAATAATAGCCTGAAAACCATCTCATGCATCTAATGATAATCCAAAGTAGACTGATACAATGTGGTGGCTGGACATACAGTCATAATCACAATATGTGTGTTACATTTGCAGTTATTTAATTGGTAGATGCTTTTATCCAAAGTAACTTAAAAATGAGGTACATAATATATCACAAGAATTCAGCTGTCTGAAGCTGACTAGGCTGGGAAAGTCTGTGAAGATGGATCACTGGAGAGTCAGTGGTAAAATGAATTCGCTAAGGTTTTCCTGGAAGATATGGGTCTTGCATTCTTGAAGGTTGTGAAGAACCCTGCTGACCATTTGTGCACCATTGCACCATTGAGGAACTACACATGAAAGCTACTAGTGAGATTTGATCACTAGATCATGTTGGCTTGCTGACCATAGAGAGCATAGGTCCTGATAAACGTGTGAAGGTGCCATTCCATTCACACCTTCTAAGTCAATGAAGGGATACTAGTAGAAGTTTAAGATGAAACCATGTCAGCTGACTGAATACCAGAGAATACGTCCTGCCAGTAAAGACCTATAGTAGTCATGTGAGATGACAAATTCCTGGACACGGAGTTCAGCTGCTTTTTCTGACAAATAAGGTCTGATCTTCCTGATGTTGTACAAAGTAAATCTACGAGGTGGGGAGACAATGTCTGGGCAGTGATGTTGTGATGAATGGTAGAAGTCAAGAAGCTTGGTGTTTTGAAAGTTTCAGGTATTGCTGCTAAATTTCATGTGCAAAGTGGGTTACAGACGTTCATTTTGTTTGTCCACTTTCCCTCCTACAGCCGTGGCAAGCCGTTGTTCCTGTGTGAGGAGCGCTACCGGGTTCTTGGGCAGCAGTGGGTATCCCATACCTTTGACCACATCAATAAGCGCTGGGGGCCCCACTACAACGGACTGTAGCATACCCCCCTGCCCAAAACAAATGAAGAAAAACTCTCCTCCCTGTGTGGTGGGGGGGATTGGGGAAATCACTTTGACTGGTGTCTGAGGCCTCTAGAAACTCCTGGGTGAATTTCCAGAACGTTTCGGAGGCCCGGCTGGCACGGCGTGGGTTTGCTTGAGACTCCGTTTATACAATCATGCTTGAACACTAATTTCTGTTATAAATGTGTCGTTTAAGCATAGGTTTCAAAGAGAACATGCTAAAGCTTGGAAGGCTGGATGTGAAAGCACAATTTGGTCTGGTAGAAAGGGTTTTTCCCTCATTTTTTTTTAAGTATGTGTGATTCATCCCTATGTTTAAAAAATAAAAGGAAAAAAAAAAAACTTTTTTCAGGAGATATCCAGGAGTCGGACTGTCAGATCAGCAGCTATATGAACTTGCCTGTGACAATGCATTTATTTTTTTGCCCGAAAACAATGTTAAATTGCTAAAGCAAATTTAAGTGCTGGGGCCAACTAGTACTAACCTAATATGGTACCGGAGCCTAAAAATGTATGACTAATATTAGAAATAAGTCAATAGCTATTCACTCCATGGATTGGTATGTTTGAAGCAGTGTTTGGTCACACATAAACCCCATCCCAATCTTGTGGTGTACCCTTCACCCATTACATGAGTTCTAAGGTCCTGTAGAAGATGTAGTTCTGTACCTGTAAAGTGTTTGTTGACATGTAATAGTAGGTAATAGTGAGTCCTTTGCAGACCTGCAAGTGGCTCTTCTTCAAATGTAGTTGCATTTCATCCTCAGGAATTTTCTTTTTGCTGTAGTTTAAAATACAGAATTGTTTTGTATTTAAAGAAATGCTGCTATTCATTGTTAGAGAAAAGATTTTTAGCTTTATAAAGTTAATTTTTCTTTATGATTTGCTTTCAGCCTTAGATGGCTGGGGCTGGTGGTGTGTGGACTACCCCCCCCCCCAAACCCCAACCCCACCCCCCCCCCCAAACAGCGGGGGACAGACCCCCGGTTTATAAACAACTACCACACATTATACACAAATCA
>JAODJX010000001.1:31597810-31607944 GCA_026776945.1 Isichthys henryi
GTCATGCAGTGGGCTGTCCTTGTTTTTGTGTTTGTTTTGCACTGTAGAAGCCTTTCTTCGTCATGTTTGGTCTGTTGGAGGGTCCTAATGGTGGAGAAGAGCACAGATTCTGATTGGTTGATTGGGAGACTCCAATCATCTAGCTGATTGTAAAGCAACATATAAACCTACTCCCCAGTGCTGTTGAAGCTTGGAAGAAACATTTTGGTTTAAAAAGGTAAAAACAGCACTTAAATCTGTGTTTCCACAAATATAGCAGCAGCATGTTGTAATAAAATTTTTAAGTGGAGAATTAAACAATATATGTGAATACTGGCAAAGAAAGGGAATAATTTTAGCTTCGTTGATCCTAATGCTTGTGGGTATAAGTGAAGTTAATGTCTTCCCCCCCTCCCAGCTCTCTCTGCTCTCAGCTTGGCATTTTGTGTTGGACTCAGATTTTCTTTGTAGAATTGAGGGTAACATATTGTTCGCTCTTTAAGTCAGGTTTGGGCAGAATTAGCTTTCTAACGATCCATCACATGCCCCCTGTATTCATTCTGGGCCAATTTTTTTTAAAATATTTCAAGAAGATTATTTTGATTTTACGACGTGTGTTTGTGCAGAAAAAATGGGGATAAGGATGCTAACTTATGGATAATTCTTAATCTCTGTTAAATTCACAGTGAAAATCAATTCAGATTCTGTTTGGCTTATTGGTTCAGTTATGAGTCAACCATATTTAAAGTGTTTTAATAATTCTTACTTCCCGATTTTGTGTCAACCTGGTTTCTCTGGGGAGTTTTTTTTTTTATTTGTTTATACACAGATTATCGAAATTCTTTAGCTTCAGTCATCCACTGGGTATGGGTCAGTGCCCAATACTCGGCCCTAGATGCATTCCAAATCAGTTCCGGGGCAGGATTAAAGTTAAAAAGACGCGTATGCCTAAAACACGCATCTAGAAATATTGTAGTGACACTTTGTGTCCTAGATACATATCTTGCATTTTCCCGTTTCTGAATAACAGTAACTATTTATTATCCTGATGTGCCTGAATGACATATCATTACTTTATAAAATAAAGGACAGAACACGTTTTGGGTCCTTCTGTTGACATTTGTTGGCAGTGGGAAGGAGTCACTGCACTATCCCACCGCCACCCAACATCATACTATGGGAAAAATTAAGCTTTTAGGGAGGGAAAGCATTTGAATTTTTTTTCTGGAATTTATGCATGCTGCTGATCTGTTTACTTGTCAGGTTTTCACTCCGTTTCCTGATTCACAGCCCCCCCAGCCTACCCCACCCCATGGGAAACCCTTTTGAGCTGTGGGTGAACAATGTAATCAGAAAGCTGAGTGTTTCTCTGTGTGTTTTTGCTGAATGAATGAACAATAAAAAATACAGTACATTACTGTAGGTGCTGACTCAAACCTTCTGATTGGAATCAGAATGTATGACTTAGACATTTAAAGGAAAATGTAACATATGTTAATAAAGTGCAGAATAAAAAGCAGGGCTGTGATTGTGTTTTCATTTCTTTTTCCCCTTGAAATAAATACCCACAAAATGTCACACTGGTAGTCTGATGTGCCAGTAGAATATTAATGATATGAATCAACCTGAATTTGTCGGATTGCTTGTTGGGGAATTTGGAATTTTACTGCATGGAATTTCTCCAGTGCATATAACTATAGCGTGGGTAACATAAGAACTGTGAGGCCTCTACCATCACTTGTGTTTTGGCTTTTGATGATTCTTTATTCCCTGTTCATTAATCAGACAAGGAAGATACACAACCTTGCTAAAGGACAAAGTAGATCCAAGGCTGGAACATGTGGCCAAAAATATTTTGGATCAGTCAAAAATCAAAGCTGTAGACAAACATATTTAACAGTTCAGAAGTGCATCCCCTCTATATCTTGCTCTAGTACATCCAGTCAGATGCCAAATAGTAAATGCTACGTAGTACTGACAGGCTAGTGTCTGTGCTTGTTTTCCCTGCTCGCTTTAAACATTGCTGAGGAATTAAGTTTGATTTACATCTCTTGGGACAATGGCAGTGTACATCACTGGCAGTTTCTTTAAGACAGAAGGTGATGCAGGGATGTGGGGTGATCACCCTAATTACTTCAGATCAAAAGTGGCAGCCCTAGTGAGAACTGATGGGTTCGCTAAACTGAACAGCGCAGTGAGGAAAAACTGGACATTCTGAAAACACTAAACAATGAAATTTGATTCTAGGGTCACCAGGAGCTGGCGTTAAGGGGACACAATGAGTGTGAAAACTCGGGCAACAATGGAAACTGCTGTTCTGATAAAAACAGAATCTTTTGTCCACATCACTTTACACGCATTAACCTCACCAGGTTAATCATCACACAATTAAAGAGTCAGGATACAGGCTAAATAGGACTACATTTGATACAACTTACCAACCAACAGAAATATTTTGCTATTTGCTAATATAGTCACTAATATATTTTAGTCATTAATTAAGAAATATCTATATTTATGTTTATATTAATGACTAATATATGATCAGATCTGAAATTATACCCGGGCGGGGGTTCAGTCTAGACCAAGACTATTCGAATCACGGTCCCCAAAGTCCGAGCGCTACTGATTTTCCAGCCTACCTTTACCTGTGAGCTGGGTGTGAAGCCTCTAGCCAATCAGAATCAGTAATTATTAAACTACCTAACTGGGAGAGTTGAAAACACAGTAGGGATTTGGAATCGAGGGCCAGATTTGAAGAGCCCTGGTGTAGAGTCTGCTTCACTTAAATTTTGCTCAGCAGCTGCCACAGGTGCACATGTATACCAGTACAATACAACAGCACCGGGCATCTGCTGCTGAAATCCACGTTGAACACTCTGTACGCAATGATTACCTTTCAGTTTCACCTCAAGGCTCCACAAAGCACGGCCTTTTTCAGCGAAGCACAATCACACTAGGTTCAATGTGCCCAAGGTCTGGCCTTTGGGGCACGCAGGCTGGTTAAGTTAAATTGAAGGCAGAGCAGGCCTGCTAACCAGTGTGACTGTAGAATTCCCAGTATAATTCCTTCTTGCACGTACTGCATTTATATATATATATATATATAAATATATATATAAAAATGCATTTAAAATCCACCTGAACCTGCAATACCAAAACCCATTGTGGGAGCACTTCATGCACATAATTTATTGGATGAATATGTAATTAAGAAGTAACTTTAATTAGTTCTTCTGATTGATGGCTAAGCCATGAAATGTGGTAATTTACAGTTGAAACAATACCATCAATAAAGTAATCGAGATGAGGGTTGGAGCATAAAACAACATGCTCTGCAGACTTTGATGACCAGGAATGGATGAAAATGCTCACTGGTAACTGGTGATGCTGTCAGATGGATAACAGTGTGTTCCCCGGACAGCCCCACCACCCCTCCGCCATCTAATCCTTACTGCTCCTGCACCCCCAACTTCTACAATTAATTTGATTATTGGATGGATCAACTGGAAATGCGAAAGCTAATAAATGTGTTTTTACAGTTGTGTAATGTAACTCTGAAACTACTCCTATTCATTTTTTGCACATTCCAGTTACACTCCATTTAGATGGATAAATGTATTTCTTCATGTATGTCTTAATGTCAATGTTTAAAATGGCATTCATCATCTTTATACTTTTTGTATATCTAAATATTTATATTCTGTTTATTGCTTTCTCATTTGCACTATGGCCATGGCTTTCTATGACATAACAGTAAGAACCATAACAGACATACCAATGGTATAATTAAATAATTACCATCTAATGTCTGCTACATAGATTATTAATAACTGTACACAAACAAGTTACACTTAGCTGGCAAAAAAACAGCTCCACAGGTACAGAGGGATGTATATAAAATTTGTATATTGTACCAGATACAAAACTTGTGGAAACTAAACTTTAGCAAACAAACAAAATGTTGTTATATTAGCATTTTATTACAACACAAGACTAGTTAGGATGAACGTGCATATGAATGGAAAGCTGTCCCATTCTGCACATTCCAAACAATTTATTTTGATAGTAGGTTTAATTCTATTAATGAGGAGTCTGTAGACAGGCTTCAGGGTCAGAGAGATGTGGCTTTTTAACGTTGCTAAAAACATGGTCCAACGTATTTATAGTTCTGGTGGAGAATTTTACATGCTGCTAAAATTTGGGCAAAACAGTTTTAAAATTTGCTTGATTGAAATCACTAGTGATAATACATACTCCATCAGGGTATGTTGGTGAACCAATGGACTAATGAATGATTCGATGAATGAACCAACGAATGAACGAACCAATGAATGAATGAACCAGTGAATGAATTAACGAACCAACAAATGAATATCGAGTAAAACAACGAACCAATGAATGACTCAATGAATGAACCAATGAGCAAACGAATGAACCAACGAATGAACAACCTAATAAAAAACCCAATCAATGAACTAATAAATGAACCAACAAAACAATAAATGAATCAACCAATGAACCAATGAACGAAGCACCAATCCAGCAAACCAGCAAACAACCCAACACACCACTGAACGAGCCAGCGAAAGAAAAAAAACAGTGAACAAACCAACAAACTACTAAATGAACCAGTGAACCACTGAACACACCAGTGAATGAACCAATGAATCAATGACTGAACCAACGAACGAGCTAATGAACCAATGAACGAACCAACAAACCATTGAACCAATGAAACAACAAATGAAGGAACTAACAAACCAAAAAATGAACCAAAGCACCAACCAACCAATGAGCCAACCAATGAGCCAACCAATGAACTGGAATAAAACAAAAATGAAGAGTTACTGACTCGAGTGTCTTGAGTCACAAAGCAGCACTGATCACCCACCCATTTGCCAAATAGCAGTATTGAAAATCAAGATGAAAACAAAGTAATTAAATAATAGCAATTTAGGAGTACATTTCCCAGAAGCATAGTTGCTAATTACATTTTCACTGTTGTAGTGCAGCATTTCACAAGCATTACATGTTACAACAATAATGTGTTCACCATTACTATAAGCTGGTAAGTTAGATGTTGTCACATCACCAGCTTCTTCCAGTCAGCTGTCACGGAATGTCAACTGTTCAAGTGTAACTTCCTGGTGGGAATTTCGAGATTACCAATTTATGTGGAAGGTCGAACAGGACAAGAGCTTACCAATGGTAATTCCCTTACAAGAAAGGACATTGCAGACAGCCTTGACAGCCTAGTTACAAATTCTTTCTTTCATTTATAGGAGAGAGTGGTCTTAATGATCTAAAGCCAAAATTTGAGATAAAAAAGAACCATTGTCAAATCTGAGAAGAATTACGTTAGGCTGTTAATTAGTTTTAAAAGCTTGTCTTCTGATGTGGTGTGCAGACCGGCCTGTAGGCCTACTGAAACTGTTACATTAAAGAGTATGATTACGTGAAAGGACCAGACATACTCTGTAATAAAACGTATATAAATAAAATTAAATAAAATAACAAAAAAACCATTAATGCACCTCAAGGGCATAACCTGTGTCCATAATGAGCATCGTGCACCCTTTCATTGCTAAAACGCACCGCTTAAATACTGTTTAACAATGCGCCACTGACATTGCGCCTTTGACCAACAAAATGTCTAATGTCATGTGACTGCCTTAAAATAGCAATGCAGCCACAATGTGTCATGTCCGGCTCGTACGATCCTCGTGTGTGCCACACCCCCCTGATTATCCACGTGTGCTTCCCTAATTGTACCCAGCTGTACCCTGTTGTTTTGCCATGTCTTGCCTATTTCAGTCCATGTCTTGCCCCGGTTTTTCGTCCGTCATTGATGTTAGTCGATGTCAGTGCCAGTGTTCTGTCCCGTACTACCCGTCGCTTTAATAAATCCCTGTTTTCCGCCTGCCTGCCTGATCTTTCCCTGCCTACCTACCAGCCTGCCCGTTCACATAACCCGCGATCCTGACACAATGCACCTGGCCTCGCCTCATTGTGGCTGTATATTGACTAATATTTGGACAAACGTGTTGTGCTGCTGTGGAAAATCATTTGCTATTTTGACAACGTGCGCACATGGTGTGAAAATAAGCGATGTGCTGGTACGAAACTAGCAAAACCACTTTGCGTCGTGGTTTACGCCGATGGAAAATAGGGCCGCAAAGTTAATTTTATTGTCCGGTGAGAGCAAGAGTACTTATGGACCAGCCACAGAGGACGTCCTTCGCAGAATCGCTCTTACCCTCGATGAGTCGAACCGTAATTCAAATGTCTTATCGAATTCGTAGTTCTTAAAAATTTAGAATAGTTTCTAATTTGTAACAGGTTCTCAATACCCAACCCTACATATGAATCCTCGCTCCTTCCTGGTGTTTCATGTGATATACAGTACAATGATGGCTCAGTCAAATTTATACATGCGCGACGGAATAGTTTTTGTAATTTGTAAACATTAATTTTTAGTTGCATATGCGAGGAAAACATTGCACTGTGGAGACTTGTGCAGAGGTGCTACAGTTTTGGTGCGACCATGCTAATGAAAAAATGTCTGTGGCGGTGGACCAGTCCCAAAACCACATGTATGCTACCGTTCTTAGACAAGCAAGAGGTCCCATTCTCACCAATTGTGTTATAAGTGCATTCCTACAGCATCAAGTTATTGACATATAATTGATGAAGAATAAGGTCCCTCTGATCTTCTATTGCTCAATATGGCTGCATTGTTTTAATGGTATTGCTCCTCAAGATCTTCAGAGTATCAAAATGGAAGCTAGCGCCATGGTTGCCTTCATTAACTAGGCTTTTTAGGACCCCGCACACACACTCTTCTGCATTTTACAACCATCCATTATGCAGTCCAGATGGAAGGAAGAAAATTACAGTCTATTCCCTGCAAGAATCAACTGCTTTTTGAGTGTTTGTGGCGGTCTGGTTTTCAGCTCGCCTTTCTGACATGTGAGGATCATTTTGGCTAGAATGAAATTAAAATGCATTAGAATGTAGAGATCTTGTTTTGCATGCTGTTGGAAAATAATTTATATGGTGATTTATTTCCCTTGTGAATTACCACCTAACCATAATAATAGTGATCTTCTAAGGAGTAATATAAGGGTTTTGTGTTATGCTGTATATTGACTAATACTTGGTCAAACGTGTCGTGCTGCCATTTCCTTCTGTAAAGTCTAAAAATGTTTACATATTAACCACATGGAATGCCTGCAAATTCCTCACTTACTATGGCTTCAGTTTTAGATTTGCATTTAGCAAAAGGACTGAAACGATGATAGATGCGCTCTTCTAAGCTGTAGAAAGAGCAATGGCAATTATTTTTTTTTTGCACTCAATTCTTGATCTGGCAGCAAGATAAATAAAAAGACATTTCTGCCATTTCACTACATCATGTTATTAAAATGTGCTTATTAAATCATTACAGAAAATAATGAAAGCCTCTTTGCTGTAGTCAGTCATTTTGAAGGGAAAAGCTCCAATTATCCTGCTAGTTCTGTCATGTATTTGGAGCAATTCATTAAATATAACATTTTATCTGTTAGTATATGATTTGAGATCATGCAAAAATAAGGAAGTGTCAGGCCCGGCTCGTCTGATCCTCGTGTGTGCCACGCCCCCCTGATTATCCACGTGTGCTTCCCCAATCATACCCAGCTGTACCATGTTGCTTTGCCATGTCTTTGTTCTGTTTCAGTCCACGTCTTGCCCTGCCGTTTGTCCGTCATTGATGTTAGTGTCGTTATGATGTCCTGGTCTTCCCGTAGCCGTCTTGCCCCTAATAAATCCCCAGTTTTCCCCGCCTTTTGCCTCCCTGCCTCGTCTTTCCCTGCCTCCTTCCTGCCAGCCTGCTCGTCTGTACCCGCGAACCATGACAGAATGACGGACACCAAAAGAAGAGACTCCGCAGCAGACCAAGGACCGGCGTCTCGGTCTGCTGCACGAGGTGTACTATTGGCTTATCCAGCCCGAAGTCCAGGAGGACCCGGTAGCACTGGATTTAGCCAGTAGAAGCGGCGATCTCCTTATGGCGATGTCCCCAACTGAGGGCATGCACCGGTGGGGAAAGGTGCACGCCAACCTCCAGTGGCTGGTTCAGCACCTGACAGAGCAGAGGTTGGGGCTGGTCGCACCGCGCGTCGCGGAGGCTGTTCCCCAGCCGTCCGTCCCACCGGACATGGTACAGCCTCCCGCAACCACCGTGACCCGAAGGCGGAAGAGGAGGAGAAAGCCGGCGATCGCCCTGACGATCGTCCTGGGGGCGTGCACGTTCGTCCCCGCTTCCCTCCCAGCCGGTGAGCGGGAAGACTCCCCGGTCAAGCCTAATGTCACCACTGCCGCTAAGCAGCTACCTCCCTCCTGAGAACGCGCCCAGCCGCCGTGGAGCTACCGCCGCCCCTGGAGAAGTACCACTTCCGGGTAGCGCGGCTGGCTAATAAAGGGGCCAGCGCGGTAAGGGATGCTATCCCGCGAATCCCCTGGACTCCTAAAGGGGCCACACCCACCTGCACGGGACCTGCCTGTCCCGCCTCCGCCTGCGGCCGCTCTGCCCGAGGCACCTCCGCCTCCGCCTGCGGCCCCGTCCACAATTGTGACTCCTGTCTCGGTCCCTGACCCCACTCTAGTCCCTCCAGCTCCAGTCCCCGAGGAGGTCCCGGACAATCTGCCTGTTGCTCCTTCTTCCTTGGAGGAGGAGCTCTAATGGGACCCCTCGGGGACCTTCCTGGTGTCTTCCCTTCCCTCGCCCCGGCGAGGTCGACCCTGGCCTGAGGCCCACATGTCTGTGTCCCGTAAGGGGAGAGGACACAGACGCAGGGCTGGGGTCCCACCCGCCCTGCCCTCTGGCTCGCCCTCCCTCGCCTTAGCTAGGACTCAGAGGGCGCAAGCTGGTCCTAAGGCTCCGGGTCGGCGGTTGCCTACAGGTCCCCCTCCGAAGCCTCCTCACCCTGCCTCGGTCCTGCCTCTGACTCCTTGTCGGTCGCCTGCGGATTCCCCCGCTGCGGCTCTTCCGTTGCCTATGGGTCCCCCCGCTCTGGCGTGTCGGAAGACGTCGCCTAGGCTGGCTGTGGCCTTGCCCTCACCTGCTGCGGCTCCCCCTCCTTCCTTGACTTCCCTGGTTTCCCCTGCTCCCTCATCTCCTCCCCTTGTGCCCCCTCCGACTTCCTCCTCGTCCCCTTCGTCTGTCCCTCGCCCCTCTGGCTGCTGCCCGTCGCCCACTGTGACTCCCTCGGGCTTCCATTAGTCCCCCATCCTTTCCTCCTTGGTCTCCCATCTCTGTCCCTCCTATGTTTGTTCCTCATCCCTTTGTTCCTCTTGTCTCTGCTCCTCATCCCCCTGTGTTCCCTCTGTTCACTCCTGGCCCTTTCATCTCGCCTGTTCCCTCCGTGTCGCCTTTCTTGATCTGTTTGTCTGCGTTTCCCGTCCTGTGTCAGGTCCTGTCCTGGCTTCTGCCCATGTGCGTATTTTGTCTATCCGTTTTGTTCCCTGTGCCCCATTAATGGTCTTGTTCTTGTTTTCTAGGTCCTGTATCCTCGTCTCGTCCGTCACCTCCCCTGAGGCACGCCTGGAGTGCGCGCACCTTTGGGGGGGGTTCTGTCATGCCCGGCTCGTCTGATTCTCGTGTGTGCCACGCCCCCCTGATTATCCTTGTGTGCTTCCCCAATCATACCCAGCTGTACCTTGTTTCGCCATGTCTTTGTTCTATTTCAGTTCACGTCTTGCCCTGCCGTTTGTCTGTCATTGATGTTAGTGTCGTTATGATGTCCTGGTCTTCCCGTAGCCGTCTCGCCCCTAATAAATCCCCAGTCTTCCCCGCCTTTTGCCTCCCTGCCTCGTCCTTCCCTGTCTCCTTCCTGCCAGCCTGCCCGTCCATTCCCAAAAACCATGACAGGAAGCAGGTTTGCTGTGGTTAAGGTTTGGTCATGCTGAGTTATGTGCCTTATTTTTTGTATAGGAACTGTTTCACCAAGACACTGTGTCACGATAATAGGTAAGGGATGACCCAAATCCAGGCTACTTTTAAACAGAACCCACATTTGAGTTTTTGGGTTCTGTTACGCATAGTGCTTCTCTTCCGGTTTGGAAGCAAGAGAGTGGAGAGAGTGGTGTTGAGCTGCAGCGTTTGTTTTTTGG
>JAODJX010000001.1:31618136-31632361 GCA_026776945.1 Isichthys henryi
GGTACTCTGGTTTCCCCCCACAATCCAAAAACATGCTGAGGCTAATTGGAGTTGCTAAATTGCCCATAGGTGTGCATGTGAGAGTCAACATCAACCTTTTTGTAAATTTTCAATTTTAAATTGGAATGACCCTGTTAATACACAATGACAGTCCAATATGCAATAACAATAAACTTGTCCATGGAAGAAGGCTTAGAGGGCCAGCGTAAACCAAATGTAAATTCATAGAATAAACTAAATGTTATACGATGTTTTTTCTCTTAGTCACACAATAATAAGTATTCTGTACCCACTCATAAATATACAAGCTCAGTCTATGCATGTACCAATTAGAAAGTACATTTTTTAAGTAATTATTTTTGTTTTGCTGGGTTAAATGATGGGGTGACACAGAAGTGCAGTGGTTAGCACGGTTTCCTCGCACTTCTGTGACTAGGGTTCGAGTTTCCACCATGGCCCCATTTTCTCCCCATGTTGTTGTGGGGTTTTGTCCAAGTGCTCTGCTTCCCATCCCAGTCCAAAAACATGCTGAGGTTAATTGGAGTTGCCAAATTGCCCGTAGGTATGCATGTGTGAGTAAATGGTGTGTGAGTGTGCCCTGAAATGGCACGGGCAATTTGGCAACTCCAATTAACAGAGAACAACCCAAGATGGGGCGCCAATCTTGGGTTGTTCCCTGACTTGCGCCCGTAGCCTCTGGGATAGGCTCTGGACCCCCCTTGACTTAGAATAGAATAAGCGATTACAGAAAATGGACTGATGGCTAGGTTAAATGTCATTCCTGTATTGTGTGTTTGCATTGAATTTTTTTGAACCGAAATTAATTAAATACTTCTTCCCCTCATTCCAATTCAAATTCCAAGTCAATATCCTGTGGGGTATGGCTAATTCAAATTCATGAATGGAATGGGCACAATCCATAAATTCTTAATTGTGCACATCCCTGGTGTGGATGTTTGTGTCCATTGACATACTGCCATCCAAGGTGTTCCCTTTCTCACGCCCTCCGTGCCCTAGGATGTGTTCCAGGCTCGCTGCTAGCCGATGGGTGGGTGTATCAAGTGAGACATCACTGTATTTTTTTCTACGCTTTTCAAATAATTTGCATAGCCTCACGTTGACCTCACTGAGGCCCATTAGTGGGCCACTGCACCACAATGGAGAACCACTGATGTAAAAAGTAAAGCACTCCTGTGTGGGCTGCTTTATAACCTTTGGTTTCATTTTGCCTCTGGCAGTTTGGCTGTGTTTTCCCTTAATCCCTTAAAAATTTGTATGTGTCTTTACAAAAATGTATAAAGACTGAAATATGTATTAAACCTCTCCAGGAAACAGATGCAGTGACTTAGCAGCTAACTAGCTATTGTTTATTTTGCTATTAGTAGTCGTCGAAGTAGCTGATTTATGAATATACTGTTAATATGTTTATTTGATTGTGTTTACCACAGAATGAAAATGTGTTAACAAGCTTGTCTTTTATTTTTCTTCGGGAGAGGCGAGAGGTGAAAGTGTTGAGTAATGTGAGGTCTAGCCATAAAAAATGGCTTTTGTCCTCTGGAAGAGCCACACCTCATCATGGCTGGCTGCGCTCGTGTCTGCTGAACTGGCCTGGTCACATGAGCGGAGTGGGGTGGGGTGAGGTGGGGAGTGGATTACATGAAAACTAACACGTAGCAGGTAATAGAAGAAAGAGAGAACCTAACAGCAGATCTGGGGAATGCTGTTTGCAAATCATTAGAAAGTTAAAATGTTTCAGGCAACATACAGTTATAGCACTGTATGCTATTGAGTGTATCTATTTATTGTTCTTTGGCATATCTCTGTATCAGGACGTTTTGTGTTCCAGCATAATGTAGACTGTTTACAGTGTGGTTATTGGAGACACATGGAGGTCACATGACCATGTACCCCCAAGTTGACTATATGTAACCTAAGAGACTATCAATATCAGAGCTCATTATGACTTGGTGTATTCGACACCTGAATATTTAAAAGTGCATCGCATTACCGGTGTGAATAAATTATTTACAATAGCCCGTTAACATGGTTTAGCTAAGAGAAAATTTTACTCCAGACGGGAAGTACCTTTGAGATTGTGAGGAAGAACCGCAGAAAAGGTACCGTACCTTCATCTTTTAATTGGAGCTAAATGTGTAGTTTGGAAGTAAATCGTTAATGTTGCTGCTTTTCCAGCGTAAATATATGTCATGCGTGTTATCTGAGGTCAGGATTTCCTGTTCTGGACGTTGTGTTGGTAGTTTTATAAGTAGATTCCACCCTGAAGACCTGATTGCCACTTCAAACATATTTTATTAAACTGCTCCAGCAATTCATGTTTATGTAGTTAGATCTGCGGCATATCTGTTCATTTTCATGTCATATAGGATAAATAGTTTTGTTTTTGACCGGCATTGTGCGTTCAGGACCAAGCATTCATAGTCTTATCATTATTCATCTTCATTAACTGCTAAAACGTATGATGGTCTGAATTCATAATATTATAATTTTATTTTTTTTTATGACCAGGGTCTGTCAGCCGATGTGGCGTGGTTGGGTGGTAGATCTGTGAAATGTCTGCCCTTCCTTGCATTATATGTGAAGATGCTTTTTAGTGGGGCCTTATCTTCAGAACTAAAATGGTGATAAAATGTAATATGGAAAATTACAAAATTACATGCGAGTTTTAGGTGAAACATTTTGTTATATTTAACTTGGTAGCTGCTTTCATATTCTACATTTGCTACAGTTTACTTATCGCAAGTACGTAATGTCATGAGTAAGTAATGTCACGAGTGAGTAATGTGCTTGTACATCTACATGGTGAAAGCAGTGGTTGGATCAAAAATTAATGAGCTCTAATTCCACACAAATGACATCTTTACTTTTGTACTGTGAATAACCTTGTGATTTTTTTCACCTTCAGTACTAAATCTGTCGTAATTGTCACTTTTACTGCTAAGGGAAGGGAGGGTTCCCCTGGTTTTCTCAGGCCTGCACTTTATGGCAAGGCCTTTCCTGCAAGCAGCCACTGTTAAATAAGAGCCTTGAACGAGAGTGTTTCGAAGCAGCATAACTTTACGCCCTGCTCTGTCAGTGCCCTCTAGGACACCGATGAAACTGGCATAACATACATCTTCCATCAGCCCATCCATCTGATAGATTTCTGATTTAGCACTAAGTCTATCAACAATGGTTCAACTCATAAATATGTCTAGTATGGATTTTACATCACCAGTTGCTCAAATTAAATGCGTGCGTGGTTTGTTTCACAAATGACAAATCCAAATGTACAGTGCTGTATATTGTGAAAGCTTGCATTTTTTATACAGGCTTGATCTTTACATATTTAATAGGGGGTAAGTATATATACCACAAACTGAAATTTGGGGTGTCATTTCAGAGAGACTATTTCAGGTACAGGAAAGATATAATCAATGAATAATTAATATTGTAATCACTAGAGGAAACACTTGCTTCTTTATTGTCACATCCTGCCTGTTATAATCCTAATTTTCTGCATTACATTTAAGTAGCCCTAGGAAACTCAAATAATTAATTACTTTTTCTGATTAGTTATTAATAGCCCTAAAAAACAAATAAAATATTACTATGAATCGAAATAAAAGAGTGAAGTCATTTTCAATCACACATTTTAGACAAAAAAATAACAGCATACTTTGTAGGCTAAAACTTTCTCTGATCTCTGTATTACATCCAGAAGAGTTCAATTAACAGATTTTAACGTAAAGAATACAAAACAAGGCAAACGCCAGGCTACACAGAGGAAAAGTAAAGAAAGGCAGCTGTGAAAGAGCTCAAATGTGCAAAAAAAATTAATAAATTTATAGTAATTCCCAAATGAATTTATGAACACTCATTGAAAAGTGTAAAAAAACATCTATATAAAAATTTATAGTAGGCTACCTTTACGAAATGACCCAACCACCCCCCATGACATCGTCCATTGCGATGTTTCACTGCAGACATCATAATATGCCACTTAGGTAGATATGACCCAGCTCTAGCGCCACGGAGGTACAGACAAAGAGTTGGATTTCTGCTCTTTCCATGGCAATCCCAGTGGAACATAAAGGGAAAATTAGGTGAATGCAAAAACCTCAATATGGGGGCAGCAAAGCGTCAGGTCAGCAGAGCTAGCAGGGTGGTGGGCGTCAGGCGATAACGTTTTTAGGCACTGTCAGCATCCCCTGGAACGGGCGATAAGGGAGCCAGGAGTGCCAGAGGGGTAGGTGGCATCTGGTGCCCACTGAGGCTGTGGGGGAACAGAGGAAAGCAAACCACCCAGAAGAGAACTCAGTGATGGCAGGGGGGGGAGTAAGGTACCGACAGGAACCTCAAGGCACGGGTTGCAGTGCAGGAGTCTGGGGATGGGTTCAGCTTTGTTCTGCAGTTATCACAGCTGGAGCATCAGGCAGCGACATTCTGTTTGATCTCCTGCACTCTGGAATGTGACCTTTTAAATGTGAGCCACTCTCCTGCACAGGTATGGCAACCATGCGCATTATTGCCGTCCAGTGAGAACTACCGGTCCACGTTGAAATGGCCCATGTTTCACCTGGAAAGAGAAGTCCTGGAGGGAGAGACACTACTGTTTTATCTGGATATTGGTGTCTTTGACCTGGGCCATTTGCTGCAACCGAGCGTGATCCGTCACCAAGACGAAGCATTGGCCCATAAGGTAGTATTTAAGTTCAATGATGACCCACATAATGGCGAGGGCTTTCCTTTCCATCACCTCATACTGCGTCCACGCTGGTGTTAACATGCAGCTCAGGCAGTGGCGTTGGTGGGGGGTGGGGGGGGTTGCAACATGCAACATTGGGCATACATGCAACAGTCACTTTGTGAAAGGATTATGTATAAGAAAGGTTTTCATATAATTTTAATTATATAAAATAAAAAATATAATTTAAAATAAAACAAAGTGTTTAGGGTGCAGTTTCATAACTGAAAGTAAATTTTAAAAATGATCCATATGATTTTGTCTGCTATTGCACTACAGTGTTCGGTATATGTTTCATCCTCGCGTCCTGAATGCAAACTGAACTGGCCTCAGTTACACGTGGATTCATAATGAAAGATAAGGAATGCGTGGAAAATTCATCTTGTTTCATCTGTATTATGGCAGGAATGCATTAAATAGCAAAAGGCACCATTACAAATGACGATCGACTGAAATGTGACTTTTTTCTAAATATCGTTCGGCCATAAACAGATATCTATTCATGTCACATTACTGAGGACGTGGTGAAAACTGTAGAGGGCATAAATCAGACTGGGGCTTCATGGACAATAAACCGTAATTTTTAACTGAGGAGTAAGAGTGAGAAGATGGGGGGGGAGCACGTCCCACTGTCCCCTTTATTTTCGACATCCCTTGGGCTCAGGTGCAGGATGGGATGTTTCTGTCCATGAAGCTCGTGGGTCAGCACTGCACATTGGGGGTCTATGGCTTTGAGGATCAGTCCTACGGTGAGGGCTATGTTTAGTGCTTGAGATGCCTCCATTTGGCTGGTCCAGACCACCCTTTCAGGTTGGTTCTTCTTCATGAGGTCGGACAGGGGTGCCACCAGGGATGGAAAAGTGAGGATGAATCACGGATAATATCTGGGGGCCTCCCTAATGGCAGAAACCTTCTCTTCCTGGAGCTTCAGGAGACCATTCCCAATGCGGCACAGAAGACAACCATGCAGGGCCGTCCACAACCTCCTAAGTTGCTTTGCCCAGCTTTCAGAATAGCTCAGGATCTCATACATAAGCGCTGGAAAGTGGTGGGGGGGCCATTTGGCTCAAAAGGGAGAACCATGTACTTCCATTAGCCACTAGTAGTACTGAACCCAGTTTTCTCCTGGGCTCGTGATGTCAGGGGCACCTGGCAGTACCCTTTGATGAGGTCCAGGGTGATTATCAACCCGTTATCCCCCAGTGTTCCCCAGTATCAACATCCAGTCGGTATTCTCTGTCTGCTGGTTGGCTGCCCTTGTAGTTCACTGGCCCCACAGAACTCATGGGATTGGGCAAGCCAGTCATACAGCCTCTGCTGGTCTCGCTGGGCTTCCTCCATATGTTCTTTCACCACCAGCATCACCCTCTGGATTCTCTCTTTCATCTCCTGGACATGTTCAAACACTGAGCTGGAAGAGGGACAGTTGGGATTCTCACACCTTCCTGGCTACATTGAGGGGCTCATGAGGTCTTTACCTAAAGAAAAGTTTGAAGGGTGTGTAGCCAGTGGAGGCTTGAGGTATCTCCCATACTATGAACAGCAGCTACGGTATCAGGAAATCTCAGTTGTGCTTGTCGTTGTCTACAATCAATGAGGGTTTGATTAAACCACTTCATTAGGCCATCTGTTGGAAGGTGATAGACTAAGATCCATAGATGTTTCACCAGGAGCAGGCGGCACAGGTCAGCCATGAGACAGGAAAAGAACAGGGTACTGTTGTCTGTGAGCTGGTTCTGGGGGATCCCCACTCAGGTGGCCAAGAGGAAGAGTTCCTGAGCAAGAGCCATAAAAGTCATTTTCCTTAGGGGTATGTCCTTAGTGTATAAGGTGGCATAGTCCACCAGCTGTAAGAGAGGTATTCGTGGCCCTGAGTGGACTTCGGCAGTGAAGGTTCATGCCCACCTGCTTGAAGGGAACCTCGATGATGGGAAGTGGCACCAAAGGAGTCAGGGCATTGATTGCGGTGGCATCACATTCTGGTACACAGTACACCATTGGCAGAAGTTCTGGACATCAGCCTCCATTCCTGGCCAGTGGAATCAATCCCATGTCCTCTCCAGAATGTTCCAGAGGCCCAGGTTTCCCCCATGATGAGTTGGTGTACAGTAGCGATCCTGACTTGGGGCACCAACAGGAACTCCCTCATCCTAGGGGTTCCCCATCTATCACTAACACCTGTTCCCAGCAGTGTTTCAGCAGATCATCCTCTTTCTGGGTTTTTAAGAACAATGACTCCCAGGCACCCTGCTGAAACACATCAGTGAGAATGTTATTTGGCTTACCTTCAGGGGGCACATCCTATTGCCCTTCTTCACGAGGAGGCACCGAGTTAGGGCACCCCTGAGCGGCGGCCATCTTACACTTCCTATGAGACCGAGTTGGGCGAGTTTCTCACCTGGTGTCCCTGTTGAGCTCTGTGAAACCGGGACAGTCTGGACCTGAAAAGCATAGGGCCTGTAAGCCACCCACAGCAACCTGTGCCATTGCGGCTTCTTCCAGCCTTAGCCAGTGCTGGATGAGGTGCTGCAACCAGGGCTGCTGGGTCTGGTGGGGCAGTGACGGGATATATTTCCACTGATGGAAATCCTGGATTGTGTATGTTTCACCCTTCAGGGTGAGGTAGTCTGCCACCTCCGTCACAGAAAGCTCATAATTAGCACCTTGATCTTCTCCTGTTAGAAAAGTGGAAAAGATTCCAGTCCACTCCATGGATAATCCATACACACACACACACACACACACAACAAGGGCATCCGGCTGCTTTTTCTGCATATTGCAAGTTGTTGTGTCCATGTGTGCACCTCCTCCATTATATTCTCTATTAGATGGTGAGGAACTCAGCTAAGGAGACTGTGCTAGCTTTGAGCCTCCCAATTAACAATGCATTCCTCAGAGACTTTGAAGTGTTAGAAGCAGTTAGCATTCTGCTGTGCTGTGTCATTGTCATTGAAGGAATACAGTAAAATCCCGTTATAGTGGACTCGCTTATAACGGAATATCGTCTATAACAGACGAGGTCCGCTGGTCCCGGCCGTGCGCCTTTAAGAACATGCAGAAAAAGCATCGGATATAGCGGACTCGCATATAACGGAATTTCACTTATAACGGACAAACAATTTGATCCCCAGGGGCTGCTTTTAGCTGTAGTTTTGTTCAGCTATAACTGACATTCAGGCTCCGCCTACAAGGCGCGTGGCGTGCCGGTGATATCCAGCTGTAGTTTTATTCGCTATAATGGACATGCAGCTCCGCCTACAAGGCGCGTGGCGTATCGGTGATATCCAGCTGTAGTTTTGTTCGCTATAACGGACATGCAGCTCCGCCTACAAGGCGCGTGGCGTGCCGGTAATATCCAGCTGTAGTTTTGTTCGCTATAACGGACATGCAGCTCCGCCTACAAGGCTCGTGGCCTGCCGGTGATATCCAGCTGTAGTTTTATTCGCTATAACGGACATGCAGCTCCGCCTACAAGGCGCGTGGCGTACCGGTGATATCCAGCTGTAGTTTTGTTCGCTATAACGGACATGCAGCTCCGCCTACAAGGCGCGTGGCGTGCCAGTGATATCGAGAGCAAATGCGTAGTCGGGATTATTAATAGTCACTCATCTGGTCAGGTAAAGTTGGATTACTACATTTGCAATATAATAATCTATATCGCAGGTGTGTCTGCTGGGGTGTGGCATGAGTAAATGGTGTCCTGTAGTTGTGCTCTAGGCATACAGCAACTCTGGATGTAACGAACTTTGGATATAACGGACTTTTTTACCAGGTCCCTTGAAGTCCGTTGTAACTGGATTTTACTGTACAGTATAGTGCTCATTGTGTAAAAATTTCCTGTTATAAATGTTTAGCTAAAATAATCTGGATTCTAATATATCCCAAGCCTGAGTGTCGAATTCAATGCCAATGAGGTCCGGGGTTAACTCATAAATGTTACTTGTAAATAAGGACTTACATTTTCTGTATTGTGGGGTTTCTGTAGTGTGGAACTGAAACTCTGATCTTCCATTTCCCAGAAGCATCTAGGGTCTTGGAGAGTAAATGACAATTGCCCAGTTCAGATTGGCCTGGAGGTACTTTTGGGGCTGCTTTGTTCATGCTCAGGCTGGGCAGTTGTATCCATGGTGATAGACCTTTGTGAGAAAGGTAATTGCATGTGGAAAACACCATCTGCACTGCTGTGGATGAGAGAATCACCTGTGGAGGGCGCTTATGTGTCATTAAACTCGAGTGCAGTGGAATAAACATGAAAACGGGAACATGCTATGACCCCCTGCCTCTTCTTTGATATTGTAACTTTTGCTTATTTCAGAAATACCATTGTAAATATTCTGAATCATGGTAATTATATAAATTAACATTTTGTAAAACAGAATGTTTTCAAGTGTTGCTTTTTAAGGTGAAGTAATAAACCAAGTCATTTAATGTTTAGTCCCTATTGTCCTCTGGATATTTAACACTTACGGGAAATTGTTTATCCTGACTCTGATTAGAATGATTTTTACTTGTCGACTTTGAAAGTACAAAGGAAACCTTGATTTTAGTGATGTTTCTTCACTTGGTCTTTCTGTCATTTCTTGCTGCGCTCAGGAGGTCACTCTACGGACTCTACCCCTACAAGTCCAGTATGATCGGACTGGAATCTCTGGCCGATCCCTCTGGAGACTGGGACATTGTGGAGACCATTGGGAAAGGAACCTACGGGAAAGTCTACCGAGTGATTAATAGGAAAGATGGGAGTCAGGCTGCTGTGAAGGTGTTGGATCCTGTTAATGTAAGTTCTGCTGAAAGATATTTTTAGGATACTTGTTGTTCATAAGTCATTATATTTGTTAGTTTGCTAATTCTTTGTTGATATTAATGTTCCTTCTTGTCTGAATTGCACAGAACATTCATTTTTCCTGGGTATTTTCATCACAGTTCTTCAAAGATGATGCACCATAGCCGCCGACTTGACATGATTAGCAGATCTATATGCTAAAATGTCTACCTCACAGCCAGTGATGCATGTGGCTGCTTGCATGAGCGATTGTTATATAATGTGAATGTTACTGTAAATATTATCAATGCTGGAAATGACTCAGGGTCATGCATGGTTAAATAAACAGCAAGGAGTTAGTAGTAGAAGTAGGTAAATAGAATGGACTACTAGAGCTCACATGTATGTATGTGTGAGGAAAGGTTAGGCATTTCCATAGACTGTTAGACTGCAGCCGTGTCCAAATGAAAATAAGTCTGTATATCAGGAATTATCCATTAAAACTTCTGACATTTTAAAAACAGCTCACTTTGCCAGGCAAGAAAAGTACTTTGTAATGCTAGTCTTTAGCTCTGGTGCTGTTTGAATGTTTATCAAGCTTAAATATCAGCCAACAGTATTGATTAAGATTTTCACATTTGCCTGATGCCAATAGCAGCCAATACTGACATGTTAACTGATTCACTGTGCATCTCTAAAACGTTTTACTTAGCTAGCTAGTTACTTACCGCATAGTCTTGACTAACGTAGCTAGCAAAAAGAGCAACTTTATGGTGCTACAAAAAGAGGGGCATTTTCCGCATGGATTACAGAGCAAAGATTAACTTAACCATTAGAGAGAGTGTTCTGCCCTTCAAAACAGGGGTGAGTTTCCAAAAGCATCGTAACTTCCTTTATGAATTTTAATAAACCCTTCCCCTGCCATCCTACACTTGAGACATTTAGCACTGATAATTTAGGTGTCTACCAGCAGCAAGTGAATGTGAGAGCATGCAACCTGCAAGTATATTTATTTAACCCTCAAAAATGGATTCTGGCACTACAGATCGATTGCCACCTTAATAACTGATTCATCACAATGCACTGATGCATCTTTACAACCCTAGTTAGAGCAGTTGAAAACATAATCCTTAATCCAAATACAAATATTAGTGCAATTCAGCCTGCTCAATGTGAACATGACATCAACCGTTGGTTTGTCTGTATTCTATGTGAAAGGATGTTGATGAGGAGATTGAAGCTGAATACAACATCCTGAGGTCATTATCTAACCACCCAAATGTGGTCAAGTTCTACGGAATGTTCTACAAGGCAGATCACCTCTCTGGGGGACAGCTCTGGTTGGTGCTGGAGGTGAGGGTCCTTTGGTGTCCTAAGCACCATGGAGAACAAAGGAAACCACTTATGGCACCGGTGTTCTTGTTTGACATGGGCAGCTCAATCCATCCAACAATCAATGACCAAATTGTCATGGCTCTAGGGTGAGTGCGATATTGTACATTCTATGCTAGGGTGGTATATCTACCTACCTATCTTCCATGACCACTTCTCTAGTACAGGTTCATGGTGAGCCTAGTGCTTATCTAGGGGCACACGCCAAGGAGCATCCTGGGTAGAATGTCATTCAGTCAGATGTATATAGTCACACACACAATCACGCAGTGTAGGAAAGCTTCAGACATCATTTCACTCACCGCTCATAGTGCTGACCACTGAAGTCCCACTCCACCGTAGAGTGTTATGCTCTGTGAAAATCACACTTAACCCATGTAAAACTTAACAAACACAAGTGATTGTTTGCTTTGGTAGGTTAGCTTCTCTATTTGCTCTATTTTGTGTGATATGTGGTCTAAGGGCCTAAAACGATCTAACTTGATTCTGATCACATTGTTGTAATTGCATTGTTTTCAAGTTAATTCTCCTGTTCAGTGACTGATTAATATTTGTACCTGTTATTGTTTTAGTTCAATTTTGGAGTCAGACTGAGACACACTTTTTGATGCACCTTTGATCAATCTCTCAGTTCTTGGTTTTAAAATGAACCAGGTTTTTAATACCTTTAATCCATCAGATTTTGTTTAATGGAAGGAATGATGAACATATCAGTTAATATACAGCATCAAGGGACCTATGTAAACATTAGTTTGCTTTTCACTTAGTTGGGTCTTAACCCTGGAATTTTCCCAAAAATGAAGACAGTTTTCTAAATTCTCACATTTTTGCATCTCATGATAAACACAGATGTCTAAATGTCTGGGAATAGGGTGCATTTAAACTGTGCATCGTGTATCTGAATGATTATGGGGGCAGTGGTGAATATGGTGGAGGAGTGGCTTCTCGTCACCGTGTACGAGAGCTCGGTTAGGTCGGGGCTCTGCTAAATGAGTGGGACTGCACAAAGGCTGTCATTAGGAGAGGCTGGCTCAGTCTTTCCTTGGGCCCTGTCATTTGACTTTTTTTTTCTGTCCGCTCTTGATGTATTCTTTTCAATTACCAGCTGCTCATTTGCAGTGAGACACTTGTGTATCCATTAGATTTGCGATTGTGCTTCAGCTGCCGTGCGCTTCAAAGTGTCTGGCATACAGAGTCTTTATGGACTGTCTAAAAAGCATCAGTTTGTTTTGTATTTTGTGGTAGGTTCCATCCATCCATCCATCCATCTGTCTTACAGTCACTTATCCAGTACCAGATTTTTTGGTAAATCTGTCAAAAAATCACTTTACTCCTTCCTGTACTGAAGAATACATGTCCCCATATTGAGTGTCTGAGAATTGATGCTCTTTGTGCTGCACAGTAGGTATCTCGACTAAGAATGTACTGGAAATTAACGCTAACAAACAGGAGAGCAGTGCTGTGTAACACGCTTTGTTATGGTCCCTTCCCATCCTGCACCTGGGATCATTGGTGCGCAAACAACCTGTGAGGACAGATGTCATCTGTGATGGCTGAGATGGAACAGGTCCTTGGATGTGTGTCGTGGGCGCATTTCCCCCCATCATAAATAACGTGCTTCATGAGTGATGAAGTTTGCATCCGTCTTCTCCATTTTTTCGTAGCTGTGCAATGGCGGCTCCGTCACCGATCTCATCAAAGGCCTTCTGGCGTGTGACCGACGTCTGGAGGAGCCGCTTATCTCGTACATCTTATACGGAGCCCTCCTGGTAAGACGTCTGTCATCAAAGTGTCCAGTGAGATGGTAGGATGTCATTTCCCCTTCGTCATATGGGCCACATATTTAGGAATATGTTTGGGTAGTTTAAAGGCTCAAACAGCAGGGGGCACCCCAGACACACATGACCAAAGACCTTTATATTTGTAACTCATCGCATCCTAATCGCACGACACAGGCAGCTCCATCGATTACTAATCCCCACCCCTTCTTTGCTTCTCCTTGTTTCTTTTTTTGCCCCCCTCTAACTAGGGGCTGCAGCATTTGCACAACAATCGAATCATTCACCGTGACGTCAAAGGGAACAATATCCTTTTGACGACTGAAGGCGGAGTCAAGCTCGTTGATTTTGGTAATAGCTGCTTCCAATTCGCTTCACTCCACTGGAAGGTGTTCTGGTTAGGCGGGACCAATCTGCATTTTCCTGTGGAGGAGGAAGCACATTTTAGGGTGGGGTTTCGAAGTTCCCCTCTCTGCTGTCACTGCTCCGATAGGTTGTTCATTTTAACAGATGGGAGTCCTCTTTGTGACCTTGACACTTCTGTTTGTTTTTATTTTTTGCTTGTATTGCTGAATAAAAACTTGTGACTTTCTAGTGACAAAGTGACGGTGATCAAAGTGATCCTAGCGTTTTTCCTGTCATTGTTTCAGATCCCTCACCCAAGTCTCTCTGATTTTCACAGGCTATCGCATCACAACTCAAGGCTATTATTCCTAATTTAAATTTCATTGTTCGATCCTTTGCATATAAAAAGAAATGTGCTCTAGCAAATGACTGTGACTGGCTTAGGGCATGTTTACTGTGTAAAAAATCAAATGGACTCCTGCAGATAAAAAGAACTCTCCCCACTTAATTTGAAATTATTATTAATGATTTTTTTTTTTTTGGCTGACCATCATGTTAAATTATAAGATGGATTCATTGGCAACTCTGCCTTTATATAACGCAAGAATTTGTTTGAGGCAAGGATATTTTAAAGAAATTACATTTTAATATTTATATGGTTTGAAAATTTCATAGATATTATTTTTGAATTCTGCATGTACTGCTGCATCACTCTTCTTATGTCATTAGTTAGGGTTGTCGTGCTTCTTCTCCACCCAGGAGTCTCGGCGCAGCTGACGAGTGCCCGTTTGCGGAGAAACACGTCAGTGGGAACCCCTTTCTGGATGTCTCCTGAGGTCAGGCCTTTGACGTCACCCCCAGCCTCGCAGCCCATGTTTCATCCTCCCAAAAATTAAAAGATAGATCTTGCAGATGGAGTTTCCTCTTTGAAAGTTTAATTTGTATTATTTAGTCAGTTCCATCTAAAGCTATTTCCGTAGTTCATAGCTGACATTAGGTACCTAATATGGTGCTCAGTTGCCATGGAGTGCGAAAGCATTGTGTCTGGTGCTGATCTGGGGTGCTGCAAGCCCCCACCACCCCACCCTGCACCCTACCCCATTATCAATACCCCGCCCCACTAACCAACCCCCATTTTCCGCCGCCCCCCTCCCCCGCCACCCAGGGCCCCCCCCCCCCCCCGCTCCCCCACGTTACCCGGGCC
>JAODJX010000001.1:31668048-31679872 GCA_026776945.1 Isichthys henryi
ACTCTGAGCTATTAGTTTAGTTCTCCCCAAGCGAGCTTGATGGGCCGAATGGCCTCCTCTCGTTTGTATAGTTCTTAAGTTCTTATGTTCTTATGTTCTTATGTTCTTAAGCGGTTTGGAAAATGGATGGATGGATGTTTTCCATAACCAGTTATTCAATAAAGGGTGGTGGTCAGCCTGGCCCCTATTCCAGAAAGTGACCTGGACAGGAGGCCAGTCTATTGCAGGGCACACTCACCTGCACAAACTTCAAGGTATTCAGAATCACCATGTCCCCTAACTATATAATGTATGTGAGCTATATAATAGGGCAAAAAAGTATCTCTCTTAAACTGAAAAATCGTCTTTGAAACGCACTCTTTAAGGCAATATCGGGGGGAAAGTGCATACAATTTTATGTTATTTTCTGGACTGGCAGTCTTTTGTAAAGTGCTGGTTGTCTGCAGCATTCAATTTTTGAAAATTGTGGTGATTTGTATACTTTTAACCAGAGCTCTGGATTCTAGCTTCTATGGCCCTTTGCCACTAGGTGGCAACCTTGTAGATGCTCCATTATGCCTAGTTCATACTTCAGTTATCCATGTGCACTTATAGTCTTCATGGTTGTATGCACAGACTCTTGTATATGTACTACATGTGTCTGTGGATGCATATGGTCACAGGTGGCACATTGGTATAACAGTAATATTCCACCAGACCAACAGAGGGCAGATGTATTGAAATAAACGCAAATACAAGCAGCATAGTGAAATAGGCAAACTTTTATGAACTGTTTTAAAGATGTTACTGTACTTGGGCGATATTAAGGGAATACAGTATTTTGAAATCCTTGTGACAAATTCCCAACCCGCTCAGTGAATTTCGTTGTTAGCATTTCAAAGTGCCAGAATAGTTCTACTTTTGCTGGTGCCTCCTCACCACTGGCTCTAGTTATACAGCTGCTCACCGTAGCTTCAACTACAAATCAGTGGTTGACCACTGTTCTGTCAAAATTAGTGCTACCACCTACTGAAAACACCTAGTCAATTTCCTTGTACATGTGCAGAGATCGGTCCAAATATTGTACGTAAACACTTTTTCGATGATTAGAATGATAGCAAAAATGGTTAGCAGGTTTGAAGAATTGTTTGCAGAAGTATTTATATTTATATTCCTCACTATAGGATTAGAAAGAATCCCAGATGTCTACAAACTAAAATAAATTATGTTTATATTACAACACCATATACCTATGCATGTTTTTCAGTCAATGTTATCATTGTTTTGAGTTTAGTTGGTACAATTTAGTATAGGAACATATTGTTTCAATTTTTGAGTGTTTTGCGGCCTCGCACTCCACTGTGCAGTGTCCAAGACCTGCCCCGACGACGAAAATTGCATCATAATCGCCACTTGGGTTTTGGCGCTGCTGTATCATTGTGAAGTAAGAACCAGCCTTTACTCATTTGTACACATGGCTCAGAATGACAAATGTAGCTGAATTCTGAGGAGTGTGAAACTTTGGATATGCAATGCTCTCACGAGATCCAGAAAAAAATGTTGATAGACAGTTGATGGGCAAAAGTATTGGGGCACCTGGCCATTACACCCACAGGAACCTTTATGACATCTCATTCTAAATCCATATGCATCAATACGGAGTTGGTCCCTCCTTTACAGCTATAACAGCTGCCACTCTTCCGATGGCTTTCCATAACTTTATGGAGTATGTCTGGGAATTTTGCTCATTCATCCAGAAGACTTTCTGAGGTCAGGCAATGATGTTGGACGTGAGAATCATAGAAATTGCCTTGTTTTGCATTAAAATTTCCCTTCACTGAAACTAAGGGGCCTAGCCCGGCCGCTGAAAAACCACCCCATACCATTATCCCTCCTCCACCAAACTTCACAGTTGGCATACTGCAGTCAGGCAGGTAAAGTTCTCCTGGCATCTGTCAAACCCAGACTCATCTATCTGACTGTCAGACAGAGAAGCGTGATTCATCACTCCACAGAGCATGTTTCCACTGCTCCAGTGTCCAGTGGCAGCGTGCTTTACATCACTCCATCCGACGCTTTGCATTGCGCTTGGTGATGTGAAGCTTGCATGCAGCTGCCCAGCCATGGAAGCCCATTCCACGAAGCTCCTGGCGCACAGTTTTTTTACGGTTGTTAATGCCAGAGAGAGTTTGGAACTCTGTAGCTATTGTGCCAAATTGGTCATTTTTACGCACTATGTGCCTCGGCACTCGGTGATCCCCCTCTGTTACTTTATGTGGTCTGCTACTTTGTGGCAGAGTTTCTGTTGTTCCTAAATGCTTCCACTTTGCAATAATACCACTTATAGTTGACCTTGGAATATCAATCAGGGAAGACATATCACAAACTGACTTACTGCAGAGGTGGCATCGTATGACATTATTACGCTTGAATTCACTGAGCTCTACAGAACAACCCAAATGTTCATAAACCTGACTGCAGTTAGGTTTTTATACACCTGTGGCAATGGGTCTGAATGAAGCACTTTAATTCAGTGTTTGAAAGTTCTGTCCCAATACTTTTGTCCATATAGTGTACATAATTGTACAGCGAGATTATGGTACTATATGTTCGTATTATGGGATTCTTTGGTCACCTTTTTAATTCCTAGTAATGTGTCTAGCTGTACAAATAGATCCAAATAGTGAGTCAAAAATGTAAATTTAACATATCTGTTACATTATCTGAAAAAGATATTTTCTTAAACTGTGCCTGTGAGGCATAAGGTTACTTTAAGCTCTTCTCACTAACTTGACTAGCTTTAGCAGAGCAGAGAAGCTAAAGACAACAAGAGACCAGGAATCGCAAGCTGGTGGACCACAGACCCCCTGGCATTACTTGTTGTTTTTACAAAGGCTTGAAAGGTGGGTACAGAGACACATTGCTGCTCCCTCAGAGGAAATAGAATGTATTTGCAGACAGATTCCTCCAAGTGGGGGGTAACTTCCTGGATCCATGTTTGCGTTGGCTCAGGCCAGCATGGAGCAGTTTCAGTAGGGCCTCTGAGGTTTGTGATTAGGGATTTGAGCCTATCCCATTGGGAAGGTGGGAGTAGGACAAACCAGTGGCCATCCTGCATCCCAACCAGACTTTGGGTCTGCAACTGGAAGCACAGAGTGAA
Source organism: Isichthys henryi (assembly GCA_026776945.1). NCBI lineage: Eukaryota > Metazoa > Chordata > Actinopteri > Osteoglossiformes > Mormyridae > Isichthys > Isichthys henryi. The sequence goes on from JAODJX010000001.1 coordinate 31,671,188, forward strand.
AAGGACATTTCACCAAGTCTTTATGATACTTTCTCACTGAACAGGAAAGGATTTTTGTATGTTTGACTTTTGTTTCTTAGCATTTTGATAGGACAGCAGGCTCCAGTGAAAAGGTACTCCTGTACCACACTGTACCTTATAAATCATGTCTTGAATGACGCAAAGATTTTTTTGTCATATAGAACTTCAGCTTTGCTGAATTTGTATGGATGAGTAAATTAAATACAAGTAATTACCCATCTGAGAACTAAAACCAAGAGTTTGCTGTAGTACAGCAATCATTCCATTGATAGGAGTATGTTTTCATTTGTCGATGCATAATATTTAAGTATGAATTTGTCACAATACAATTAAGGGGTATTTTTATGCAGAAATACATTCAGAATTTTGCTGTTACCCATAGTTTTTGAGTGATGATATTTTAAGCAATATTGAATATGTAATTCCTTGTTAAGAATGAAAGGGTAAAGTGTAATGTAGTTATTTCATTTCTATTTGTATCATCTTAAGACTTTCGAAAATCATGCGAAAGTCTGTAAGTGTGTTTTGCCAGCGTTTATAGGCTGTAACATGTCTGGACATGTTGAGAAAGGATCTGCTCTCTCTCTCTGATATGGAAAAACAATATGAAGGCAAGAGGAGTCCTAGTATGCTAACTGACTTCTGCTGGACCCTTAAGAGGGATGTTCCTAAAGTCAAGTTCAACAGAAAATCATGCACTTCTACCTTTTAGCTGAGTCTCTTCCAACATGCACATATACTGTAAATATATCTGTAGCATAAAGTTAATTGTGTGTCACCCAAAATCCTTGCCTGATAGGGAAATTTTGATTATGTGAATTTTGCACAAAAAATACTGTAGGATTTGTGACAGTAAAAACTTGTTAACCAGTGTTATTGATGTTTATCTCTATATATGTCTCGTCTCACATCGCAGAAGCATTTTCTTCTCAGAGTCTGAATTGTTGGATTTGACGCAAATCCTTTCAAATAGAGGGGCTGATAGGTAGCTGTTTTGGAAACGCTGTTAAAAATGTGTCAGTATATCAGAAATCCAGCCAAGAAGCCTGTAGATAATGCATGTAGATAGATTGCATGTGTAGGAGACAACATCATCTGTCAGGTGTGTTTAATTGGGCTGATGTTGAGAACCACTCTACCTGACTGCAGTGATTAAACGCCTGACACATCACTGGTCTTGAAAACTGGTGTTAGACTGTTACATTCCTACAGTATTTACTATAAATCTATTCACACCACGGAGTTCTAATGCAGTGGGCTCTTTATAAATGAGAGGTATAAGAAGAGTGATTTCTGGCACTCTGGTGTGCTGTGTACTCACGCTGATGTGTCCTTGAATGATGTTATGTTTGGGGGTATGTTTCAAAAAAGGAGATGAAGGTTTGGGAGATTTTGTATGAAGGCTACGTTAGGGACCGTGGCAGTTTGGTGTCTAGCTGGAGTTTGGAGTTCCTGTGTTGTTGCCATGGTGGCGGCGAATTTACATAAGTAATTCCACTGAAGGGTCTTGGCAGTGGCCCAAAGTCACTGTAGTGTGTGAAATGGGGACTTTGTAAAGGAAGCCGGGGTGTAAAATCTGCTAAACACTAAAGCAACTGTAATGCACCTCCATCGCCCGCAGAAAAAGCCAGGGAGTGCCTTTTGTGTTTGCGAACTATCAGCCATGCAACATTGTTATTTATAACAATACGACCCTTGTCCTGTTGATAATTATTGTCTCATTTTTATTATTATCTGTACAGTGGTATTTTAGAATTGTCCTGTGCAAAAAAGCATTCCTTTTGACGAAATGTGCGGAAACCTAACCAATATACTGTATGTCCGCTGAGGGTTACCTACAGGCTATGGAGTCACCGCACTGTTCAGTTAACACACCTCTGCTGATTCCAGGCATGTGAGCAGTTTGTCAAGGGGGGAGATGGGGGGAACAAGGTATCACCTTTCAACGCTTTTGAGAGAGTAAATTGGTTGGAAAGTGCATGTTTTGAGTCAGCAGTCCTCTGGATTCCACAGCTCATGTCCCACTATGCCATTGCAAAGGAGTGGCGTGCTGGAGTCACCCTGGCCTAACAGCCCCTATAATGCACGGGTATGTAGCACTGGCAAAGCCAATTATACCGTGGCTATTTGATGATGGATCCCTCCTGATGGCAACGCATGGCATTTAAATATACAGCCCCTGGACTCTGGAAATCGTCCTAGGCACAGAGCAAGCGAGGGATTGCAAGCCGGGGGTAATCTCATTCGACGTGGTTGCTGAGTTTCCGGATCCCATTCCAAAGGAAGGGAAGATAATGGCTCGTGACCCTGCTTCCGCCAACCGAGGGCTCTCGGCTCCCCAACGGTTGGGGATTGTCGGCTGCGTGAGCCGGCTGAGCCTCGACATCTGAACTGTGGGGCCCATTGAGGGTCCCCTGAAAGAGAGGCATGGTGTCGTATAACGAAAGCGGGGATTGCTGTTTAATCCTGGGCACTTTGGCTTGTCAGAAGAAATCCAATACTTCTGCCACACTTCTTTTTTCTGCTCTGTGTGTGTGCATGCGCGGGTGCGCGTGTAAAGGCGTGTGTGTATTTGTGTGATTTTCATGCTTAATTTTCAAAGTGAGCACGCCGGAGCACAGTCCGGGTGGGGAAGTTCCTCTTCTCTCACAAAGGGGCTTTTGCTAAGAGAAACACACAGACCAGAAATTATCAATCTGATCCCCCAACTTCAATGGTCATAAACTGGAGTTTCAGACTCAAGTGCACTACTTGTGCACTACGTGTAAAACATTTATAGCATTGACAATTAAAACTATGGCTATGTGGCTGGAAGAAACAATATAGCAATAATTAAGAAAAATTTGGAATACGGAAATAATGCACAAATGTAAAAACATCTACCTTTAATAGAGGGAAAGGTGCATTATTGTCACATGCATTACTATTATATGTGTGTTTTGGTACATAGCACCAAACAGGGACGTGTTCCACTTGAGGGCTCTTCACTTCGCTGGTGATGTCACCTTCCGGAGACCAGGAACGCGCAGTGGCACTCCACACGCTCGTGCAGCCCTCTGCTGCTAATTCCTCGTGACAGACATGTTCCGACATTCTCCTCCCACAGTGCTAACAGAGAGATCTCCCTCCCCCTCCCTCTGAAGAATTCAGCTGCCTCAACTTTTGGCTAAGAGCAGTAAAGCCCTCTTCAGCTGGGTCCTGTTTTTGATTCGGGTTTGCGGGACAGTGCAGTGTATTTGGCCAATGTACATATTCTCAGCTCCTCAGCTTTTAACCCTTTGAACTGGCATTTAAATAAGGCTACATTAATGAGAATGTGAAATATGATGATGATGATTCTTATTATAATTTTGCCTACCCTTCTTGCACACTGATATCCACAGATCAATTACTCTTGATTAGTTTATCCAACTTTTAACCTTATTTAGAAAACTGTGAGGCTGAACCATGATTATATTCTTTGGATGTGTTACACCTGCAGTTATGGGGGATTGCACGGTGCTGTGCTGTAGCCACCTGTACTGACCTGTACCTAGTCTGTACTTGCTCAGTGCTGTGGCTGTCTGTGACAAAAGGTGAAGGATAACCAGGGCATGAGCATGTGACCTTCTTTTTCATCTGGTAAGCATGTGACAGTGTGATGTCTAACCATTCTCACAGAATTATGTATCGGAAGCTTTTTAACCTGCCAAAAACTCCCTTTCAAGACCTTTTATCAGTGAGCTCAGCCACTTGAAGATCATGCTGCCCTGCCAGTTCCCTTCGTTCTATTTCTGCCCATTTTGTTTTCCAACGAACTAAAAAATTTCCTCTATTCTATCTCCATTAACATTTAACAGTTCATCATTGGACCTATTTTCAACATTTTCATTGTTCCTGTGTTTCAATTCATGGTAACAGTATATATGAAAATAAGTAGAGCCATTGGGTCACTGACGAGTGTTTCTGTTATATTCTGTGCTTTCTGATGTCACATACTGTGGGCCGTTTAAAGATCCCATTTAGCCTCTGAATGGAGGAAGGAAACTGAACACATGAGAAATCCACATACTCAAAGCAGAGGCGGGATTCAAGCCCCCACCCTCAAACACTGTCAGCAGCATCACCCTCTGAGCTACATGCTACCTTTCACTCCTGTTTGGTGTATTATGTTCAAATGGTGTGTACAGAAGATGACATAATGTAGTGATTAAAATAACCAGTCCCCTTTGAATTATTCTTTAAGAATAATCATTACACTGTAAGATAAGTTGTTTACCATGATATTACAAAACATGAATAATCCCATCGAATTGCTTCTGTGGACTTTCTGTGGATGAAAAGCCAAAGATGTTGGCAGCCAGAAAAGTCACTGAAGCCGTTTTTAATAAAGGAAATTGGTCACAGGCTTTGCAAAAATATCTAGGGAACAAGCCCTTCTATTTCGAAACCATCACCATATGGTCAGTTTCACTCTCAAACCTTAATGATGGCATCATTACAATAGCGGAACCAAAGAAGTCCATTAACTTGGCTGGAGTCAGTAAGGTGTATCTGTTCGGCAAAAATTCTCCATTTCCAAACCCACGGGTTGTGTAGGGGATGCTGCATGCTTCAGTCTTGCAGTGCTGTTTTGTCTGAATATTGCAACAGTCTGTAATTGCTGCTACCTTTAACAAAATATAACCCAGATTATAGTGGGGTGTGGGGGGACTGGCTTCATTTCTATTTTACACCTTATTAACAGCAAATAGAAAGTCAAATACGAAGCCTCATCTTGCCAGACGCTTTCTTAGTTGATTTTACAGAACACTTAAAATTAATAACCTTGCTCAGTGTTGAAATCAGAATTCTGGCATTGTGGGTTTTTTTTTTCAGATTCTTGGGTTTGTTTCTCTAGGAGTCGATTTTATATCACAATGAATAAATATCCTTTCCTGCTTTAGGAGAACGGCTTTGAAAGGAAGGACTTCCTTCCTTTCTTGTTTAGCAGTCACATTGCAGCTCTGTACACATTGCAGGTTATGCCTTCCATATTCCTCCATGGAGCTGAAGTTCTTAAACCTCATACTAGCATAACCTGGGGGAAAAACAAAGCTGTTTCCAGTGCATTTGGCCATAAGTGAAAATTAGGTTTTCACGTCTGGTAGGAGTACCTGGGGAAAATGGTTTCTTATGAGAAATGATTAGAGCTTTTTAAATATACTGTAAATGAATATGGATTTCACTAAATGTATAAAATCTTTAATGAATCAAGCTTTAGCGTTTAAATGATATATTTTAGCATTTATGTTATATATCTGATCATTAAAGAAACAAAGAAACATGTTACATGTGGATTTTCCCCAGAACACCATTTATTACATCCCTAGGTAGTTATGAGATGAATCACCTCATGGTTGGTGCAACCACATCACAGAATTTGAGAAGAACGAGCTTGGAGTGCCCTGCTCTTTTATATGTTGTTTTTATTTTTAAGAAAGTCTATATAATGTGGTAAGAGAGAAGTTGCCCCATTGGCTGAACTCTGTCTACGGCCCACTCCTGATGTCTTGCTGTGTTTTCGGTAAGGTGTGTGGTACAGATGCTCTGTGCCATTGTTTATTCTGGGGCAAAAATCTTTGAAACGTGTTAAAATGCTTCCCACTCATTATAAAAATCCTGCCACCCATGGATTTTGACTTTGATGTCACAAATCCTGCTTCAAAGGCTTCTTTCAGTGCTATTAATCATAGTTTAGCCTCTGAAGACACAGCCAGAGAAAACATTTGGACATCTTGTGCTCTACTTGCTCAAAAACGTTGAGATACTTGGACTGTCGTGCACATGCTTGCTAAATATATGCATTCATGAATTGTAGTGTTCACCGTAAACTTAACAGTGACCTGTGTTGTTGTTGCTGCTCTTTTTCAAAAGGAAATCTGGCAACGTCGCGGGCAAAGGTGACTTCAGCTTCAAGGTCACTGCCATCCCAACTAAATCCTGGACGCTGTAAGGTAAACGTGATTTTCCCTTGAGGATCCCATTGTTCACCTACACCTCCATAAAAAGTTGTACTCCACGGAACAAGGGTATTCTTATTATTCAACTATCATCTTAATCTTTAAACTCCCTTTTTTATTGACTGTAGTGTTATGGAACATTAGTACAGTATTAGTACACACAGGCTGATCCATCTAATGTAATAAACTTAAAAGTATGTCTTTTCATGATCCCGTGTATCCCACCCTCCAGGTACAGCTAGCCTTTTACTTTCTTGGCTTTATATTCTTGGCTTTCCACATACGTATCTTTTGCACTCTGTGGTAAAGCCGATTAATTTTATGGGTGTGTCTTGGGGGTTGACCATCACAACCATGGTTCCACACCATGAGCAAGCCAGGACTGTTTTGTAATTTTAGGCAATTTTAACAATGACTAGAATGGACTGGAGAAGTATATTCAGAAGCACTTTACTTAGAGCTGTAATCTATAAGCAATATCTTATAGATACCTTCGCAATGCATTGTAATGGTCGATATGGCAATTAGTAAATCATTACAGCATCTTCTATTGACAGTCAAAAGGCATTGTAGTGTAGATTATAATACTTCATATGCTCTAATGAAGCTCTCATCTATAATACACTATAGATATCTTCATAATGCTTTACTGTATAATGGTCGGTATAAGAATTAAGGATGCTTTGTACTGCATTATGAAGATATCTGTAGTGCTTCATAAATCATTTATAAGCAGGCATATGCCTTTTTAAAAATATTTATCACCATGTTTATAGTGCTTTATGAATGCATTATAATTTGTTAAGCATGTGTTCATAGATTCTTTTAAACATGGCTTTCATAGAAAGTGTTACCATATTTTTTTTAAATGCTGAACCCTCCCATATCCTGGTTAACTCTCTCGTCAGTATAAGCTCAGTGGCAAGTCTGTCATCCATGTCATTCTCCTGTGTAAAGTCTTTGACTAGCTTGGACTTGAAAGCTTGTAATAGTATCAGTTCACTGTTTTGTGACTGAGGATTCCGCTGTCAAACCCCAGGAAGGAACACTGCCGGAGTTACACAGGACAGCTTGACTCTAAGTTGACATCGCTTTGTTCTTTGTAGGTTCCCATTGTCACTGCCGTGACAAACATTAAGTTGCGGTTGCTCGAAATTTCTTTCAAAAGGGCTCAGAATCTTGTTGAAGTCACTCCTGCGTTCTAATGCAAATGTCCCACAAATGAGGAATTGTGCATTTTGTACACTTTGGTTATTTAATTACTCCCAAGCCCTAAACCCTTCTTTCCTGAAGTTTAGTGAAAATTACAGGACTGATGCTGCTGTGCCCAGAGTGAATATGCTCTTTCATAATAAAGTGTGGCGCATCTTTCTATCACGCAAAGCCCCTTTTTTTATGCTCTGCCCTCAAGGACAGAACTTAATGGGATTAAGTGGGATAATGTCAGCCGCTTAGATTTCCATTCCCTTCTCTCCCTTTTGTGTTTCCTTTCATATATTTCCAAATGTTACTTCCTGTTTTCATTCCCCCGAATACCTGCTGAAGGTATGAACATGTTATCTTGCCATAATTATACTAACTCATCAAATGCTTCTTTTCATGCTGACTGCCACTGAGTTATAATATCTGACTGCAAAATATCTGACTGCATATGCTGATTCTCTTCAGCTCTCTCTGTGAAAATGTGTTCTGGGTCTCGTCAGCCAACAGGATATTATTGCATGTTCAGGAGGGTGTTCCTTGTGGTCTCGCTCTGTTATTACAGAATAATATTGCTTGTGTTAAGGTAAATGCCATAGTTTAAAGATGATCCATTATGACCAATAACACAGGCAAACATGCCATGGAACCATATAAACACCCAGACCAAAGACAGGATATTCTAGAAAAATGTGGTTGTGTATATGGTTGACAGTAGTCCTGATAAAAAAATCTAATTCAATCATACAATAATAATTATAATAACACATACTCTCACTTGTGTGCTAGACATTGAATTGATAAATACAGTCATTCACTGGTAAATAAAGCACTATTACATTTAGGCTTCTTATACATGTCAAGGATCCAGGCAGGTTTTGAGCGGGGACGAGGGACAGAAGGTGGACGATCCACCTGTGGCTCAAAAGACAAATGGGGTTTACTAACTGAACTAAAAAACACAAAAAACACTAACAAAACAAAGGACTACGAGTGGTCAAAAGTAAACAGGAATAAACTAGGCTAATTACAAAGACTGGGAAAACAGGTCACAGGTGAAACTAGTTAACTCCAAGGAACTAAAACAGGGAAACTATGAACTAACCAAGAAAACTGGAAACACAGAATCTAACATTGGGGGTAACAAAACCAATAAACATAACTAAGGCTCAAAACAAGAAACCAAAACGGAAAACAAAAATCGCCAGACATGGGAACTAAACTCATACAAAAGAAACACTAGGGAACAAAATAGAAAAACGGAGGAGGCAGGATTTGAACACGTCACAAAGGGATTTGCAACTAGCCAATTGCTCAACATGTTGAGAAATGCAGCTAAGAGAAAAAAGGCGAAACAACTGGAAACACAACTGGAAACACAGAATCTAACACTGGGGGTAACAAAACCCATCCATCCATTTTCCAAACTGCTTATCCTACTGGGTCGTGGGGGGTCCGGAGCCTATCCCGGAGGCAATGGGCA
>JAODJX010000001.1:31692499-31707245 GCA_026776945.1 Isichthys henryi
TTTTTGCTGAGTTTATATTGCCAACTAATGAGGTTGTTGTTCCATAAAGGGTTTGGATGGAACACCTAAACTCAGCAAAAAAAGAAACTTTTACCCAAACGTTCCATGTGACAATGCAGGTGGCCTTTAGCTTCTCATCTTAAGGCCAAAGACCAAAACTCCATCACAGCTTTAATGGCAAAGTAGCATTTTTTTTAGTTTAGGGATTTAAAAAGAAAGACGCTGAAAATGCTGTATGTATATCTCTTTTCTGTAGCCTGGAGGGGCCATGCCGCTCGTCAGACGCTCCGGCTAATCAAAGCGGAATGGGAGAAGGCCGCCATCCGCATACAGTCTGGTACATAGCAGTTATCGTCCTTCAAAAAGACTTGAGAATGTTGCTTTAACTTGATCCTGGGCACTTTGCCCAACCTGTACAGGCTCATGAACTGAAGTCCCAATAATGGCCAGTGTGTTTTAAGGTTCATGAAATGCGTTTTTGATCTTGGTAAACCTCTATGAAACAGCAATAATTAATCAATAATGTATGAGGAGAAGCTTTTGAAAGTTTAGGCAGCATTTGGTCTCTATGTTGCAGTAGAATAGTGCATATTAAACCCCCCCCCCCCCCTCCGGCTTTCATCTCTTTCCCTGGAAAAGCATCAGCGGGGCTAATCCCCTCTGCCTCCCTACGACTTCCTCTGTTGAATTCCCGGTCTGTCGCAGCGAGCTCACATTCCAGAAGCAAGATGCCTCTTTTTTTATTTTTCTTTAAATGCCGTCAGCCGTGTCATCTGGAATGTAAATGAATTCCAACTTGGTAAGGCTTGACGGAGATCAAAGTGGGCACAGTACCCTTTGCGGGAGCAGCCCCCTCTCCTGAGCCACTCAGTGGAGGACAGGGAAAGGTGGCAGGGGGGTGGGGGGGGGCTTGGAGGCTCCACATTGTTATTTATGGCAGCCCTCCAGCCACTGACCTGGGCAGGGCCAGCATTTTAGCAATCCACGTCCCTCTCACTAATACGTGATGAACCCCTAAATCCCTCGTAAGCAGCGGTGCGTGGAGCAGGAGAGGAGCAGGTCTGTCCGGGAAGCAGTCTCAGCTGTCTTTTCTGCTTTTGATAGCAGCTTGCTTATGCGATGTAACTGGAGACGTCTCTTCTCCTATAGGATCTCATGTCTATCTTTTATTAAGTAACCAGATGCCTGTAAACAGGCCTTTTCTAGACCCTTACATGAGGGCTAATAGCACATCCAAGTGAAAAAGTGTTACTTATTATGGAAATGTTCTTTGCATATACTGTATGTGATTTTGCATCTAAACCTATTCATTACTGTCTATATTAAAATTATAGCAGTTGCATTGATATTTTTTTTTTATCATTTTCCGCTACTCGAGAGCTCCTCTGAAGGTAGGTCTGACCTGTGTTTTCAGCATACAGGGGGCATCGGGCGCGTAAACAGTACGCAGCACAGAAGCACATGGCAGCACATGCACAGAGCAGCCAGGTAGAGCCCCAGAGCGGGGAGTGGGCAGGGTGAGTTCCACATGTCTCCATGGAGGTTTCCTGTCTGTTTACAGTATTTCTATGTTTTTGCAGCATCTATAGGTTAATGCTTTAATGCCTACGGTGGGACACAGCACCGGTGAGAGTACCTCCCCTCCCAGATTTACAAGACTGTTAGACGCCTTACTCCCCAGCCCATATACACAGACAGGAGGATCCATTTTCACCGATAAAACGGTCGCTCATGTGGCCCAGCAGATTCCCTAAATGCATTTAGCTCCTCCCAAGTTGTTCTGTATCCAAACATTATGTAAAATAATATCAAGATAATTTTCCTGTTAGTTGAGTGGGTCATAACTATGCCTATATACTGAAAAACTTCAGCGTACTATATTGAAGCATTCTCAACTTTTGTGTCAGTTTTTTTTTTGGATAAATTAATTTTCATTTTTTTATGTTAATCATACCCAGGTTTGTTATCTGCTTATCATAGAATTAACATGGACTCATTCAGAAAACAAGCAATAGACCAGGTACACAGCAGTACTTACGTTACACATTTAGGTGCAGCACTTATTCCGTTTGTGTACCTTTTAAATCATTTAGCAGATGGCAAAGTGAGAATTAGTATTGTGATATTTCGTGCTGCCTGCTTTGAGCTCAAAGGAAATATTTTACTGAAGACACAACATTGGAAAACTTTAAAAAGAATGATTTGGATGTTCAGAAAGTAGCTCTACCCTTTACTTCACATCGTAAATCCAGTTCTTGGCATAAAGCCCAATGTTCCATGTTTAGAAACTTGGGAGTTCCGAAAGTAAGAGAGGGATGATTCCCAGTGGTGGATTTGCATAGACTGTTCTGAGTGCTGTTTCTGCTCTTTGGCCAGATGCGGGGCTGCTTTGAAAGGCAGAAGTCCAGTGTCCATTGTACACCACCAAATTAATCTCCCTTTGCGTTGATTTGTTCATGGTTATAATTGTATTCCAGATTTAGGGTCCTTTAAATCACCATTTACCAATGCGCTGTCAGGTTTTGTTCACTGTTTTCCATACAATACTAAGGAAAAACATAGTCTCTTTATTTAAAAAATTAGTTTGACGTAGATCTAAACATTTTTGTGTTATGCAGCGCCCGATCTCATGTCAGACTATAGACTATAGATAGAATCAGGACACTTGGCTCTAAGAATGTGTCTGAGTAACATGTGTAGTGTAGAATTTGCATTATTATTATGAAGCTAAAGCATCTCCACTTGTTCCTCTTCTTCAGATTGGACAGAAGCAAGGTGACGAATGATCTAACTGATCCTCCTAAAAGTGGGGAGGCTGGCAAGGTGAGCGAAATCTCTTTTTGCGTAATTTCCACAGCAGATAGAAAATGCATGCTGCCAGATGGCCGGCTACGTCTGCATGGTGGCAGTGGAAGTTGCACGAAGACAAGAAGGCGAGAGTTATTCAGAGCGCCAAAGTCCTTGAAACAAAGGATCGCGCTCACTCCCAACTTTTGCCCTGTGGTGAGGCGGGGTGGTACAGCGGATAGAGGAATCAAAAGGCTGGAAATTCATGGCTGAGAATAAATGCCCATGCTTCCCGGAGGTGATTTGTCTTTGCGCTTCTCTCTACAGATGTTAGACCCCTTTTTTAGTAAAGACCTGAGGTTCTTTGGTAGTTCTTTGATATCCAGCTCGAATTCAATATGTGAAATAGAAGAGTCACTCTGTGACTTGGAGCACATCGCAGCCTTTGAAGTCTGATCCAATTTTTGCTGCTCGCCATTTGATGTTGAAAGGATGAAATGAAGAAAACGTACAGTTTTTTTTTTCTCTCGCCAGTAACTCTGCTGAGCATATGTAAGATTAAAAAAAAAAAGCAAAATCCTTCGGAGGATGTACTTAGAAATGTTAAGGAGATTAATACTTTCCTGTAGCTCTTTTATTCAAATATAAAATTAAATGTGAGAGGAAGTATGTTTCCACTCCTGTGATTTTCACTGTGACAATAAAGTCAGCACATAAGGTATACTTTAAAAATCAGGCATTTTGTAAACTAATTTTCATGTGATTATAAATACAAGACACATTAATAAGCTCTAGTTAAAAAGATCTCCGATCTAATAAATAGGACAGATTATGATTCCACTTGGGTCACTAGGTCTGAGTCAAGTGTTTGCTGTTTGTATTGTTAAGATTTTGCTGAAGCTTTTTAATTTTTTCGAAGGAGTCCCCTAACAGCGAAGACTGTCCACTTAAGGTCAACAGTCAAGATGAAGGGACAGTGGACGAGGTAACAAGGCATCCCAAGGACAATGGCAGTGTGCAGGAGTCTCAGTTTAAGCAAGGTGAGGCCAGAGACAGGGGGCAGCAGGTGAGATTTAATACGGTAAACGAGATAAGAAAAGCAGCGCCCTCTGCACAAAAGGGGGGCAATATTAGCACAGATTATTTGTCTCTGTGGAGCCTGGCCGTGCAGGTTTAATTTGGCACCAAAGCCTGAAACGTCTCACACGGACATGCACGGTGTGAATCAAGTGGCTCGCTCGGCCTAATAGGCTGGCGTGACAAGCGGTGGTGCGAAAGACCCCCAGACCGCGGGATCTGGCGAACATTTCTGCAGTTTGTTTTTTCCACCTGAATGACGCTAATGCCTGCTGGGGGAGGCTAAAGGGTGACCATGGGAGGGGGGGGTCCAGCCCCATAGATGACGAGGAATAAGGGAGTGCAGGCGCCATGCTAAAATGTCACCAGAAGCTGTAGGTGAGAGACAGAGGTGGAACAGCTTTCTGGAAGCACAGCTGGGGATTATGGGAATTAGATGTGATAATGTAACACAGGCAGGGTTCTCCGCCGCGTGTGGGATTAGTGTCAGCTCACCACAGCAGGTCTGGGTTAGATAGCGGTTAATGCGCTAATGTGGGGGGAGCAAATGACCCTCATTCTACCCCCCCCCCCCTCCTAGTTTAAACTGAAAGGGGATGTTCCTCGTGTTATATGTCGCTTTGCTTTTTCAGTACTGAAAACCAACTCCATCGTTAAAGCACATTACGTTCAATAAGAGTGACGACACACGGCACCTCATCCCTATCAGGCCGCTAAGATCTGCCATGGCCTCCTTCTGTCGCTTTTAATGGCTTTTCCTTGACGTCCCATAGTAAATTGTTCTCAGGTGTTTGTTTGCTCAGTCTCGCAGCCCACCCTTCACTTACACTTCTGTGGCAGGTGGACTTGAAGCAGCCCTGATAGGTGGGGCGTCTGGGTTTGAGGCCAGGTTGTGTCAAAGGCAGCTGCGAGATGCTCCATTCTTAGGCACTCTGGGGGCTGGCCCTCCGTATAAGGCAAGGCAGTACAGAGAGTGCACACACATTCGCATTGCACTCTTTGAGCTGAACAGACCTCAAAATATGTTGTTTAAAAAAATAAAAATAAATAAGTGTGAGAAGGTAAACCTTCGCTGGGAGAGGAAAAGTGGGGATCAGACGGCTGCCACTCGCTCCTCGCTCGGTAAACAGGACAGCGCTGAGGATCAGTCAACGCTGACTTTATGATTTATGAGCCCAGAGCTGCTTATGTTAACAAGCTTTTTGAAGATTACGGTTGTGGTAAACATAAATGTCAGGAGGGAGGCAGTGGTGGAGGGGAGATGTATCACAGAGACCAATTAGGGCTACATCAGGGAAGCCTCCCTCTGAACCTGGCTGTGGAGCAAAAAAACAGATGGGAAAAACCGAGGGTACTGAACAGTGTTTAGCCCTGCCATTCTAGTCACTCCAAGGTGACCATAAAATTAATGATAATGGCTATTAATGAGCTCTCTGTTTTTTTTTCACAGTCTGTCTCTACTGCTGTGTTTTACAGTATGACTGCACTTCAGGAAAACCGGCTCTTTTGTGTTAAGGCTGAAATTTGGAACTTTCTGGAATAGAAACATATGCATCATACATGGCCTTACCAGGGGACACACAGTAAATGGAATGGCTGTTGAAGCTTAGTATTTCATTACTGCACACCATATGTGACTGTCAGGATGTTTCTTATTTATTTTGTTTAATATTTCAGAATATATTGCATATGTGAAACACAGAGACAGTTTAGAGGTCTGCTACAGTTTTGGTTTTTGTATAGTTTTGGATGAGATTAGAGTATTAATTGAGAAAGACTAATATTATTTATTAACACTGACAAAAGCTACAAAAAGTAAACATGAAGCATCTGATATTTGCAGCATCATAAGTCGTTTAGTGCATATGCTACCCTTTGTGCATTTTAAAAGACTAACGGTGCAGTGCAATCAAAAGGACCAGGCAGTTGCAGAGGTAGAGTGGAATATATATATCATTGTGCATAACACTAAGTTTTTTGCTGGGTTTTTTTCTCTGACTGCCTTGCTGCTCGTTTCAGGGAATGGGTTTGACGTTGCTGGTAGAGCTGCCAGCCATATTGCAAAACAATACGTTGTATTCCATTTTGATCCAATATGGTGTGTGATTTGTCCTGAATTTTTTCAAACTGAAAGTGAAAACCATAATTGCTGGTGTTTGTGACTGTAAGCACTTGCATTCAGATGACAGTGCTTCAAGCAGTGAAATAAGTTTGCTGTACTTCCAGTTTTAGTTGGCACAATATTTCAGCAAAGTGTCTTGCATGTTGCCAAACCACTGATGTCTTTTTACCTTGTTTACCCTCGATATCTCCTTTTCAAAAAGATGTTGTGGTTGCTGGTCTGTCACTTTCATTATCGAGGTTTCCTCTGAAAGAGCTGTCATCTCTTCCATGATATTACCAAAAAAGTAGCATGTTGGCATGCTTTGCTAACTCAGTCAACCTTGCTGTGTGTTTGTGGGTCATAGATTGTCCATTCTTAGAAGCTACCATATGAGTGGTTGGAATCGTATTCATTTCTGTGATGTGTGCAGCATTGCTCATTAACAGTTTCTCATTTTCTTTTCATTTACATTTCATATGACAGTAAGTCGATATATTGTTTGCATCGCCCATTTCTACCTCATGCCTGTAATAATTTAGCCACCAGAGACAGACAGAGGACTGGAGGGGCTGGGAGAGTAAGGATTTTTCCAGCATATGAAGGGGGGGGAAACCTTGAACAGAGATGATTGATTTCAGTGTAAAAAAAATAGTTAAGTAACAGCATCCCACTTCTGTGCAAAAAAGATGCAGTCGTTGCCCTTTGGATTGTTACCTTGAGGAACCTCCTGGTTCCCCCAGCTTGCTTTATAATTTGAAGCACATGGAGTTGCCATTTAACAATGATGTCCCAAATGAAGATGTTGGTTATAAATCACAAGACCCCTTAGCAGCTTGGGAACTTTTCATAGAGTTTGGCCCCTTTGTGTGTGCGTGTGTGTGTGTGTGTGTGTGTGTGCGTGTGCGTGTGTGTGTGTTTGTGCATGTTAGTGAGGTAGTGAGGCCTGCACTCCACATGCCCCATTTAGACATCAAAGGCCTCCAGTGATGACTTTTCCTTATAATGCATGGTTTTTGGTACACCAGTCTCCACCATCTGAATAAACACCAACCTAAGTGCTTCACCAGGAGCTGGGAGAAGTCAGGTGAGCTGGACATGTGATCTGCAAGAAAGGACTCAATACAGCTCTCATTTATTCAGTCGAAATCCCTTTTCAGCAGCTCTTTCATGTTGTTTCTGATGAGTGTTCAAATTTTCGGATGGATTTATAGGCGGTATTTAATAGACACAGAAAAAAATGAGTTGCCTTTGAAAAGGTAAGAATCACCTATTCTAGAACAACTTCAGATCTTTTTCATCTTGAGATGTGCACATTAACAATGTGTATGTTTCCTGAAGAATAATAAGCTGCAGAGCTAAATGTATGCAGTAATGTGTAAATAGAACATGACCCCTGTAGTTTGATTTGGATTGTATTGCTCCCAAATGGAGCTTGCTAACTCAAGTGTGGCGTTCATAGTGCTAGGCCAACTGTATGTGTGGAAGTCTGACTTTACTGAGGGCCCATCTAGCTGAGAACAGCTCAAAGAGAAGAAAGACTGTCTGCTGAATTGACTATCTGGGAAAACCCTGTCCCTCAGATGGAGGGCGGAGGGAAAATCAGATCAAATGGTGGTGATTTCCCCATGCAGATGCACAGTCCACTGTGCACCTTTTAACGTCAGCAGGTCAGGTTGATAGAGTAGGATGAGAGAGCTCTTGAAGTGGCATATCTGCCTGCTCTGTAGGCCGGGATACAGGAAGCTTCCACCCATAGCCGCTTTTGCCACTCCTGCGGTCTTCCTGACAGTAGGCAGGACTGGTTTGTAGCCTCTTCAGTCCAGCCTCCATGCATTCTTCATATGTCATGTATCAGTCAGTGCCACTGAAATCGACATGTAGGTAAATGTCCTTGGCTGATTTTATGCGGCATATTGCAGATGTGAAAATGTTTAATTAAAATACTGTGTTCTGATCATTGTGAGATCTTTGGAATAGTACTGTATGACCATTATTATGTAAAAAAAAAAACTGCTGCTTTAGCTGAACATGTGAGAGGAAAGCACACTGGGTGGTCATTAGGAGGTCAGCTGTATAGTAACAACAACTGTTAACTGTGGAGTGAATTCATTTCCATTTTGTGTAGCAAGTATACAGCAATAATCAGATGAATTGGCTAATTCAGTCCTGTGCCTGACCATAGCTATCTGTCTGTCTGTCCGTCCGTCCGTCCGTCCGTCCGTCCATCCATCCATCAAAATTGGTGAGACGTTGGTTTAAGATCAGAACATTGTTAAATGATTACATTCCATTTAAGCCTATTAATAATATTTAAATTATTACATACGCTAATGTATGGAGCCCCTAAAGGCACCTGCGCAAAAAAATAAAATGCTCTTACTTTGGCGCACACACGAGAAAGTAGGAGCATTTCATTTTGTTGCACAGGTTCCTTCAGGGGCTCCGTACTAATGTGTGTTTTGGCGAAGGCATTTTTTTCAATAATTTTGCTTTAATCGGTGAAGCATGACTGGTAGGCCTGTTGTTACTGGTCCTGTCACGTTGTCAGTATTTATAATAAAAGACGTATTACTTTTAATAAGTTAAATTGTTTGGTTTACGGTTTTAAACAGGATGCCTACATGCATGGTAAATAGAACAAATCTACTCTATGAAATATATAGTATAACTCTTTTGTGGGTTGTATAGCCTAATCGGGAGAAGTAACAGTAGGCTAAACATCACACAGTGATCTCATGAACATTGTGTTGCTGTTGAAATACATCATGCAGACTTTGGGGGAATGTCGAATCAGTATTCAGTAGTGATATCCCTGCAACATTGTGCCGGTGAGCAAATGACCTCACAGAGATTCTTTGCCAATGGATTTTAAAGCATCACGGTGACATCATACCTATGCTTGTGTGCTGTCTGGGTAATTATTTTATTTTAGTGTTGCTGCTGTAACAGTGCGAGACAACACAACTATCAAATTTTACCTATCACTGTAGCTAATATCATGCATTTATTGGAAGTAATGAGTAACAAGCCCATTTAAATTTCAGTACTTTTAATTGCATTATTTAATTTGAAACGGTAGTTACATTACTTGTTAGCGCCAAAAGTAATGGAATTATAGGAACGTGTTATTTCCAACACTGGTAGTATCGCACATCACAATGTATTGATGTGTTCCCGATAACTCAGAACTTGAAAATTTCCAGCCTCCTTCTTAAAAAAGTACTACAGAAAGGCTGAACAGAATGGATTCCTAATGACTGTTTAAAAAAGCTAATTCTAATTCCACTAGTGTTTGATGCTAATGTGACACAGTAATTGTCATAGACGTGCTAGCAGAAAATGGCACGTAGTAAATCATGCTGTACATGTAACAGTACAAAAGCATGTCTTTGGTTTTATGTGACTGTGACTCCAAACCCAGCGACACCTTTACCCAGCCGACCCGTATGCAGTGAAAATTGATATGAGCTGCAACCACACTGTAACTAGTGTCTCTTCACCATACAGGCTGGGTACGGCCTGCTTCCTGTGTGCCAGTGGAAAAACACCAAATGAATCTCATGCCTTTGTATGTACATTTTTGTATTTTTTTGTTTTGTTGGTGTTAATTTTGATTTATATTTCAATGATACTTTTCTTACACTGAACGCTGTACATTTAGGCAGATTACTGACTTCCATCGAAATTAACATGGGACAGAAAACAGAAGTTGCAATAAGATACAGAATGTAACTTGATTCTGTAGTTGACGTAGTTTGCCCTAGAGCTACAGAGGTCTGTTCAGAGTACCATTAACAGGCGAGATGACTCCACAAGGCCTTGCCACAAATGGGAGTGTCATTTTAAATTCAGAGATATTAGGTAACCCATAACACTTCATTTGGATGAAGCACCCTTTCAATTACCGCTGTTTCGTTAATACCGAGGCTCAGATCAAATGGTGGTACTTTCCCAGCATGCTAGGAAATGCTGGGACACTGAAGCGGAGATGCTGACCCATGCATGGTCCACTATGTGCTCTTTAATGATGCTGGACCAGGATTAGAAGAGCTCTAGAAAGCTCTAAAAGAGGCATGTAATGGTATGAACAGCCATCTTGCCAGAACCATTATGTACAGTGATTGAGATTGTATGAAACAGCTATGGAATATGAGGCCATTTTCCACAGCCAGATGTATGTGCGCAGCCATACCACCTTAGTCTATAGTGTTTGTTAATTCTCTTAGTTCTGTGTGTTCTTAGGGTTATTGTGTCCACCTGTTTCTCATTGCTCCTGTGTCTCCCTTAATTGGTTCATTGATTAGATTATACCTCTTCCTTGTTTTCCCTGGATCTCTGTGTATTTAAGTGTCTTCCCTCACTCTGTGCTTTAGTCTGCCATTGTAAAATCATAATGTAGTGTTGCCATGTGTTTTGGTACTTGTAGCCTATTCCTGGTTCTGCTCTCTGTGTTGCCCTGCTCCCTGGTTGTGTTTTCCTAATGGTTTTTGTAGCTTGTTTTAGTATTAAGTTCTGCTATAGTTTTCTGACACCTCGTGGTCCTTTATTGTGTATGATTCCCAATGTTCTGTACTTCCTTTACATAAACCCCTTTTGTGTTGGCACTGCAAATAGATCGTCACATCTTTTCCCTCCTGCACTATGCCCCAAGTCAGTAACAAGGTAATTCATCTGAAGCTAAGCAGGCTTGGGCCTGGTCAGTAGATGGGAGACCAAGTAGGAGAGCTGGATTGCTACTAGAAGAGGTGTTAGCTCCCAATGCTCCAGTGCAGTGATGGGGACAGCGTTCTGCAAAAATGGTGCCGTCCTTTGTATGCAATGTAAAACTCAGGTCCTGACTCTCCGGTAAAAACACCTTACGCATCTTTTTAAAGAATAGGGTGATACCCTGATGTCCTGGCTAAAATTGCCCATGGTGTCTCTCAAGTCGGGCCTCCTAATCATTGATCTATCCATTTTCTGAAATCACTTGTCCTATTTAGGGTCACAGGGGGTCCGGAGCCTATTCCAGAGGCTATGGGTGCAAGGCAGGGAACAACCCTGGATAGGGCACCAACCCATTGCAGGGCACTCCTAATTGTCCCCTATATCTAAATGATGAATTCTCTCCTGCCCCCATACATGTATACTTGTGCTGAATGGTAGCTGTTGCATCTTGTAGGTGGTTGCTGCACAATGGTGGTGGTTGAAGTCACTCCCCATTTGTTCTGTGAAGTGCTTTTGGTATCTTGAAAAGCTCTATATAAATGTAACATTCATTCATTCTGCAGCGCAAACACTGTTGTATTATTATATTACAAGATAATAATGCTCCCATACAAATTGCTAAACCAATTCAAGAATGGTTTCATGAACACCAGGAAGAAGTAAAACTCATTCCATGGACTACTTGATCACAAGATCAATTCAAGAAACTTATATGGGGAGATTTCAAGCTTTTCTTTATGGAGAATAGTCTAGTATCACACCACACACAGTTCAGGACTTCTCTGTTGTTGATGTTCTGAGAACAAAGGGTGGCCCAACTCTAAGCCTCTGTGCCAATGATCAGAAGGTTGCCAGTTCATGCCCAACCTCAGCATATCTCTGAGTCCTTGAGTAAGGACCTGCCTCCACAGCACCCCACCCATGGCTAAAAATATTTGCATGTTTTGTTGGTGTAGGGGCAATGACAATAACACTGGAAAACTAAGATTCATTTTGTAATTTATTGTGTGGAATATGCCCTGTTTTTAATTCAACCAGACTACAAGGCACGATGTGGTTAAATATTGGTTAAACACTAAAAGCTGAGCAACTAAACAGGGCATATGGGAGTTTTTGAGATGCAAAAAAGCTGAAATATATTTATAAATGTGAGTGTAGTCATAGTCACTGGTGGGTATCATATCTGAACATAAAGGTATACATAAGTGGACTTGACCCAGAGCACCCTAGACTACAACAAAATTAATAAATCAGTTTTGTAGTTATGGTTTGGGATCTGTGACCACATGTACTGCACACTTGGGTGATGAGTGGAACTGAGCTGTTAACTGATCATCAGCTGGTGCTGAGTTGGATCAGATTGTGGGGAAAATGGCAGATAAACATGATGGACCCAAACGCAAAGTGAGGGTGTGATGGAAGCATTTGGCAGAGGCCCCTTTCCCAGAAATCATCTCGTGCCTCTAGCAGAACTGCTCTTATATCCTGAGACATTTAATCCCAAATGGGCACTATTTTGTGCCTCCATGTGGCTGTGTAGAGCTATGCCCAAAAGATTGTTGGTGTTTGTTATGGTGGTAACCTCTAAACCCAGTGGTGGACACCAACGGGAAAGGTAGCCACCAGGCTGAAGTAGAACACTTGGTTCGCTTAAGGGACTCTGGAAGTAGCTGACGGGTACTGGTGGGCTAAGCAAGATGTGGCTTTGGCAAAAACAAAAACTTGCAGCTTGGTGAGGCCATGGAAGATTACTTTTGGTCAGTCTGGAAGTGTTTCTGACAAACTATCAGGCCACTTGAGGTGGAAGGAGGGCTTTGTCCATGGGGTTTATAGCAGGGATGGAGTGCTGTTGACCTCAAATAGGGAAAAATCAGGTGGTGGAAGAAGTACTTTGTGGGCTTACTGAATCCCACTGATATGCCTTTCTTGGAGGAAGTAGAGTTGGAAGACTCAGACGAGGACTTACCCATCACTAGGATTGAGGTCACTGAAGTGTTCAAAAACCCTTCTCAGGTAAGGCCTTCGGAGTGGATGAGATTCTGAAAGTTTTTGATATTGTTGAGCGGTCATGGCTGGTATTCTTCTTCACCATCACATGGAGGTTGGGTACAGTGTCTTTAGATTGACAGATTGGAGTCCTGGTTACAATGTTTAACAAAGGGTACTAGACGATGTATTACCAACTTCTGTGGATCAGGCTCCCTGGGAAGGTCTATGCCAAGGTACTGGAGAGGAGGGTCAAACCTCGGGTCTAGGAGGAGCAACATGGATTCCATCTTGGTCATGGAACTCTGGACCAGCTCTTTACCCTCACAAGGATACTGGAGGATTCATCTGAGTTTGTCCAACCAGTCTACTTGTGTATTGTGGACTTGGAATAAGCATATGAAAATGTCCTTCAGGGTTCCTATAGGGGGTGCTTTGGGAGTATGAGATGCAAGGTTCATTGTCATGGACCATTAGGTTACTGTCTATCTGGAGTGGAGCAGGTTCTCACTGCTAGCAGTAACTCAGACACTTTCCCAGTGGGTAATTGGACTCCACTTAGGCTGTATTTTGTCACCGATTCTATTCATAATCTTTATGGACAGAATTTCTAGGCACAGACAAGGGACAGAGGGGGTCCGGCTTAGTGACCTCAGGACTGCATCTTTACTTTTTTGCAGAAAATGCAGTCCTGTTGGCTTCATCAGGCTGTGACTTTCAGCATGCACTGGGTGGTTTGGAGGATCAGCACCTCCAAGTTTGAGGTCTAGATTCTCAATTGGAAAAGGGTGGATTGCCAGGTAGGGAAGGAGTTACTGCCTCAAGTGGAGGAGTTTAACTATCTCAAGGTCTTGTTCACAACTGAGGGAAGAAGGGAGTGGTAGATCAACAGGCGGATCGGTGAAGCATCAGCAGTGATGTGGACGTCGTACTGTTCTGTCATGGTGAAGAGGGAGCTGATCTGGAAGGTTAAGCTATCGATTTTCCAGTTGCTCTACGATCATACTCTCACCTATGGCCATGAACTATGGGTAGTGGCTGAAAGAATGAGATCACAGATAAAAGCAGCAGAAATTAATTTTCTCTACAAAGTGACTGGACTCAGCCTCAGAGGGCTCAGACATTCGCTGCGGCGCTCAGACATTTGCAAGGGGCTCCAAGCTGAGCCGCCGCTCCTCCGCATCAAGAGAAGTCAGCTGAGTTAGTTCAGGCATCTATCTAGGATGCCTCCCTGGAAAGTGCAGTGGCCATGTACAATTGGGAGGAGGCCCTTGGGCTGAATGGATGGATGGATGGATGGATGGATGGATGGATGGATAAGAGGTAGATAAAAAGATATCTGTATCCTGTGATACAGACATGAATAATATATCAATTGCAGTGTAAAAGGCTTAGGATTCCTTTACTCCCCCCCCCCACCGATGTTATTATTATATGTGTGATGGTAATCCTGAGATGCTACAGTAGCTATTTGTGATTTGGAGCATAACATAAAGGATTCTATACTTTATGAGGCACAATTACACCCTAACTCATGCTGAGAATAAGGTATTATGGATGTTGCTACAGGATCATAATGTTTTGTTTGTAATGGACTGCTGAGTCTCATTTTGTCTCTATTAGTCATGTAGCTTTGTATAAGTCTGCCAGCAGCACTATTAAAACCACAATGAGGCAAGCTATCATGCACAGCATAATTAAAGAGAAATGTCTCATGCTTTGTTGATGCTTTGCTGCATATCAGAACGTGTGTCCTTTACACTGGACTTGCTTTCCAGTGCCTCTCTGGTGTCTCTATGGCAAATGAGGTTAAATAAGTCTCTGAGCCATCAAGGGTTTAATTCAGCAGGACGGTGGGAGCGTGGGGTGGCCGGGTGGGGGATTTGATGTTGTCAGGTGCTATTTGAGGAGTAAGTCGGAAAGGTACCAGGAAGGAGAGGGGGGCTGGGTGTACACCTTGGGTGTCTCAGTAGCAGATGATGGCAGTGACATTGCACAGGGTTACCGCACACTATCGGGATCTATTTCATTGGTGTGTCGCTGGTGGGGGGGGGGGGGGGGGGGGGGGGGGGGGGGGGGGGGGGG
>JAODJX010000001.1:31716649-31737798 GCA_026776945.1 Isichthys henryi
CAGAGGAGCTGGATGAAGTGGCCGGGGAGAGGGAAGTCTGGGTTTCCCTGCTGAGACTGCTGCCCCCGTGACCCGACCTCGGATCCAGCGGGAGATAATGGATGGATGGATGGTGATGTTTTATTGATTATAGTTGTATATTTAGCTTGATTGGGAATTGTTATACTGACATGTTTTATTAGAAGAATCATGCGTGTTTATCTTGATATGTTTTATGAATTGTAATAACCACACCAAGTCATATTGTCTGCTCAGTATTGAACAATGTTACAGCGCATCCTCATATCGTGCAGGCCTACTAAACACAAAAAATATTATTTTAGCTCAGTTTTTCCTTCCTAAATCAGCTAAGTTTAAGACACCTTCTGTATGTCCATGACCACGTTACTGTGAGTATTAGACTGCATAACTCACTATATCATGCCATTTAATTTTGTAGAAGATTGTATTACATAGGTAGTGGACTTTATTGGGTAAGCGGGGGTTTTGTCAGATTTATACCTTCTGAAAGTTTACCTTTTTGGTCACAAACCTGCTTCCATAATCTGCCCTTTAAATGTGTGTCATTACCTATAGAATATGGCATCAATGTTCAAGTTAAAATAAACTGCCGGATAGTATTGAAAAAAAATGTACTTCCACTCCGTGTTCTTCCTGCTGCTTAATGACACAGTCATCTTGTTTCTCTGTCCTGTCTTTGATGCACTGACTGGGCCCTGGTCTTTTAACGTGATTAGAATCCAGCCCCCCCCCCCGCCTTAACTGACAACTCAGGCTGGATGTTTCAGTGTGTCATTCCTAACTAGAGCACGACATTTAAAATTGTGAATGCCTCTCACAGTTAGCATATCTTGTTAATGTAAGTCAGAGGCACAGAGACTGTGCTGAATTGCCCGGCTCAGGCTCTGACTATAGGAAGCATACGATTATGTATAATTCTACCCCCAGGTCACAACAGCATCAGTGTTTATGAATATTTCCTTGTAAAGGGCCGATACATTCCGTCGCTGCGATACTATGAAGTTCTACAAAAGCATTTTTGATGTTTCCCAATAAATTCATAACATGGTGCGTGGAGATTAACAGCAGTGCAATGATAGGAGAAGATTCCCCATGTTTATTGCCAATAATGATTAAAACATCTGAATAATACTTTGAAATAATGGGGTGGAGGAAATATTCTTACTGAACTTGATGAAAAGCACCATAGCCTGTCATGTACAGCACCCAGAAATGTATTAGAAGCACCAAATGTAGGTAATAGCCACAAAACAAAATATAGAAATCTTTAGAAGACGTATCATGTTGTCTCTGTAACGTGAGTAGAGGCATGGAAAACCTGATGCCGTTTACTCTGTTCACCTTCCACAGGGCAGTTTGCTTTGACCCCAGTGATGATCTGGTGCTTTAAACATTGGTATGCCCAATGAAACGATATCCAGATTTTTGAAAATTGCCCCCCCGTCCCCCCCCCCGACCTAGGGCAGTCCGACAAGGCGCCGGACTTTGACTCTTAAATATAATCACTCACACCAACCTCAAAGATGTATATGTTAAAAAAAGATGTGCTGTATCAGGTTGTGGGAGTGGGGGAGTGGGGGTGTTCCTGAAAATTAGGAAGACCAAAGTTGAAGCTCCTCAGTGTTGGGGACTGTTAACAATGGCAGCTATTCTGCTGGGGTGGAACATCAAAGGTCTTCTGAATGACTGCTCTGAGTTATACTTTGTTATAGATCACTGAGGAAATTCACAGATGTTGTTCTCATACGAGACATCATTATAGCTGCTCAAGTACCCTGGTAGCCTCCAGCGTCTCTCCCTCTCCCTCCTCGCCTCCCTCTCTCTCAGCAGACCGGTAGTAGACAGATGTGAAACCTGCTGTCCCTCGCTCCCTGGTCTGGGGAGCAGAATTTAAAATTCAGCTGATACGTTTCACGTTGCTGCCTCGAAGTTGCACTTCACACTGTCGGTTTAATTAAAATCACATTTAAGGCATGACTGAATTCAGCTTTAACCACCCCCCCCCCCAAAAAAAAAAAACATAACCCTGCTTGCAGCAACAAAATGTTTTCCTCTGTGCTGTTGCCATTGATATTCCAGAAATCCTTCTTACAATGAATGAATTCAATCCAAATTTAATTTCTTTTTTAAGGTTGTCTGCCTGTTTTTCTCTTTTATTGGTGGATGCTGAATTTATGCACAGTTTGCATGCAGGACAATTTACGTTAATGGAATTATTAGTAACATAGATATTTTTCCAGTAAAAGATTCAGATATGCTTTGAAAGGTGGGTTGTCTTGTCCTGCAGCCTTGCCTGTAGGTGTCATATTTCTATGCAGAGGATACATGGGACATTGTCCTACATGCCACTGTACTTTCAGACCCTATTTTACGAAGCACCGAAACCCATCAGAAAAGTTCTGTCATACTTACCTGTTACAATAGCTATGTTCTTGAAATGCGCTCAACTCTTAAAATCAGTAAAACTACATTTCTTCTTGTTATCCTTATGGAAATGGCTTGAGTGATTGTCACAGTTGTGTGTAAGAACTGATCTTGTAATGTTTTCACATGCATTACTTACCTAAAGTTCTCTCTTTCTCTTTCATTACAGAGCACCTACTTGAGAATATGATTCTACCAGCCAAGAACATACATTCCTGCAGACTTGTTATAATTAAACACTAATTGCTGCAAAAACAGTTGTAAAAGAAAACCTTTCACTTGTGAATTTAATCGTTTTTATATTTATGAGGGAAATATGACATTTGATGCCTTTTGCCCGGAATAACATTTTACGTTCTTTATTTAATTAACATTCTCAGAAATATGTGCAGATCACAGTCAATACTCACATGACCTGTTTGAATTAGTATATTTCATTTTAAGGTTTTCTTGATGTGCTTATGTGTTACTCATGATGGGTCACGCCATAATTAGTTGTCCGTTGAATGAGACAAATATATTGTAGGTAGTTATACTAGCTGTTGGTGTAATACCATATAATTAGCCATGATTATATTCTTGTATCACATAGCCTCCTTAGTAATGCAGGCATCTAAGGATAAAATGGGGAAGTGTGTGCGTCCTGTAGAAAACTCACAAAGTACAATGTTGTGTGTTGAGTAGTCAGGTCATGGTCATATTTTATATTGAACTAATGAATTTTACACAATTCCAGTCTCTTTAGAGTCTGTTATTAAAACCTCAGTCTCCTGAGAAATGTTTGTTCTTTCATTCATTTTCCATAGCTGTGGAAGCAATGCAGACAAGTCCAGAGCTCAACCCACGAAAGAGAGAGAGCTAGGAAAGGCGGGAGCTGTGGAGGAGGCAGTCATTGTGTGTGTGTGTGTGTGTGTGTGTGTGTGTGTGTGTGTGTGTGTGTGTGTGAGCATAACTGACAACTGTCTGGGTTTTTCTGGGTTGGTTCATGAAAATATAAACTTGTACTTTATGCAGTCTTAAAATTGTACTGTCAAAAGAATATTCCAGGAAAATATATTTCATTGATAAATTAGGATAAGGGAAAATGTAAATATCATTTCAGAATTTTTAAATCATTACTGACATACGAAAACTGTACATCAGCCCGTAAATTTGAAGTTCTCTGAGATTTGTTACATCCCATTGGATTTCAGTTTTTCATTTTTAGGGAGTATTTCACAATGTACACAAAATCCTGAGCAGTTTTCAGCCTGTAATTAAATGCTTAAAACACAAGTAGTTCTAATATTCTAATAGATCCAATACATCTTTTAGAAATATTATGAAAGAATTATGTTATATTCTTCCAATGGCTATAAATGATGCACATTTATCATCATTGAATGATTCTCAACCAAATTAAAACAAAGTGATCCAAGCTTATGGAGTAATGCAACATTATAAGCCAGCCTTTCCAATGAGCTTGTATACGGGTCCCCGTCACCTTTTCTGGGGCCCTTTGCAGAACTGTACTTGGGAAGCCCCCCATCAAAGAAGTCGATCATTTATTTCCTCTGCAATGCAGGCAAATCAAGAGACTTATGTGACTGCCTATAGTTTGACTTGGCCTTGCCCATAGAAATGTCACATTTCTAAAGTACTGTATGTTAATCTTTATTTTAATTATTTAGCCAACCCTTTTTATCCAGAGTGATATAGAAGTGAGAAGGCAGGGCGAAACAGTACCTGGAGCACCTGGGGTTAAGGGCCTTGCACAAGGACCCAACGGTGAAGATACTCTGCCAGCCATGGGATTCAAACCAGTAACCTTCCGCTCTCAGGTGCAGAGTCCTAACCCTCAGAGCCGCACATTAAGATGTAGCTCCGTTTTAATTAAAAGACATTGCAATGGAAAATATAACTCTTGCCAGTTGCCTGCAGCAGCGCAATTCATTCATATCATTGCCAGTTATTTTACTTTATACCTTCAGTCAAACTCCTCTTAGAAATTAAGGAATGGGTGGGTTACATCATAACTAATAATCACTCCCTAGCAAATCACCCCCCCAACCTACCTCTGTGTAATTTAAATTTGTTTATCCCACAGCACGTGAAAGGCTCTGTTTGGTTTGTTTGTTTTTTTTTGGTATAATAATTTAATAACTTAGTCTGTTCCACAGATGGGATCACAGCCCAGTCATAAATTAAGCATTGGAATATAAAAGTGTATCCATCCATCCATCCATTGTCCAAACCGCTTATCCTTCTGGGTCACGGGGGGTCCGGAGCCTATCCCGGAAGCTACGGGCACGAGGCAGGGAACAACCCAGGACGGGGGGCCAGTCCATCACAGAAGTGTTATCCATTTTTGCAGGAAAAAAAAATAATTTCAAAAGTCTCAAAGTGATAAAAATTTATCGCATTACTAAAGTTTTAGTGTGTTGCTTTTAATGATTTTTGCTTTTTCAGAATACTTTGAAATATATTTTTTGTGTATCAAATGAAAAACAGTTCCAATACCCAAGGTAAACCTTCCCCTCTAAGCTGACTTGCAAATTTGCAAATATACTTTACATCAATGAAGCACTTTGTTAGTTCTTCACCACATAGGAAGGCCTTTTACCAGTATGTAGTAACAGAACAGATGAAGATTGTTACCTACAATTAAAAGTGGAAGGGGTACTGACCCCACAACACGAAGAGACAAACTTCACGCACGAACTTTTTCGGCATGTATTAGGCAAGATTGACGTAACTGTGGCAATATTCATTATTTAGTCAAAAAAAAAAATCTTTGTGGAAATTGGTAACGTTCATTACATATTGGTATTTTCACGGTATAAGCACTATATTGGTTCTTGGCTGTCCTGTGTACAAAACAGACTATAAGAACTCTACAAAGTCGATATGCTACATTAGTCTTTACTTTAGAAATGATTTTCCATGCATGATTATATATGAAAAATTCAGATGAAGGTGAAAATGCTTATTCGACTTCTAAACGGGTGCTGGTAAAACCGAGTGCCGTTTGCCCTGTTATTTAGAATTACCAAGCGCTGAGGTTACCGCTTGCCCCGAGGGGAATCTCCTTTCTCCCCTATGACTCTATGGAGCCCTGGGAGAGGACTTGGCACGCTAATCCCCTCAAAGAAAGAACCCGATCTAATTCATAATCTACAGATCCAAAGCCTTTGAGGGGATAGCGATTGTTTCCAACAGGAAAACCAGATAAAGATCTCACTGCTGGTATTTAACGCTTCACTTCACAATTTGACTTAACAGACTGAAGTAAACCGTTTCCTTCACTTGTCTTAATTTATTTTTCGGAAACGTTACGTCAGCTTAATGAATAGGCTACTCTGTATATTTAAATATGTGATATTTTTAACCAGAGACATCAATATCAAT
The DNA here is from genome assembly GCA_026776945.1 of Isichthys henryi. NCBI lineage: Eukaryota > Metazoa > Chordata > Actinopteri > Osteoglossiformes > Mormyridae > Isichthys > Isichthys henryi. The sequence goes on from JAODJX010000001.1 coordinate 31,722,482, forward strand.
CATCAGTTCTGTCCGTTTTGATCTCGCTATCTAAGCAGTGTCATGTATCTGCCCTAATTTACGCTTAATCTTTTCCCCTGCCGTATTAGTGGGGTCGTTAAGATCTTGTCCACCTTCCAGGAGGGCAAAACCTGCTCAAGGCGGAGGAGCAGGCGGGACTTAAAAATTGTTTCCACTTTCTTGACGTTGGGAGCACCTCCCTTGGCAAAAGTGCTTAGCAGACGTCGCTCTTTCTACAGAGTTTAATAGCCATCAATAACTGCATGAATAGCCGAGACGCGTCACGTCCAGTAAATTGAGTCGTTTGGGTTACTGTGTTAAACTTCCTCTACATTTTATCAAGCCAAAGTCTTTTAGGGTGGGGGATTAGTAATATGTCTTGCTCTTCTTAGCCGTACATAAGCTTTTTACAATATAATCTATTCCACAAATACCGATATAGGCAAAATTTATCTTAATTTACAACTGAATGACAATAGTCCTAATGTATAACTATCGAAGAAGAAAACAGACTTTAGACCAAAAACATCAGAACACATTTCACTTAAATATTTACATATTTATGATGTGTTTGTAGGCCCATGTTTAATACTGCACGCACATCAATAATAATAAAAAGGATATTTATTTGCTTTTCATGCAGTATTTTCATGCACAAAATGCATCTATAACTCATTCGCAAACGAGGTTTACTTTTTATGGATATGGAATCACTTTATTTGATTCTTGCAACCGCTCTACACTGCTTGAACATATGAGAGACGCAACCTACTAGAAGATCTCCGGAGATAACAATGTCACATTGTCTCACAAGGCACCGCTACAAATCCTTAATTACAAAAAGGGGGATCAGATGACTATAGCGTCCAATGCTGGGGTCTCCGGGCGGCATGGTGATCTTTGATCAAGAAAATCCAATTATTTGTGTATATACATTTCCCACATAGCGATTACTTCATTAATTGTCCCGCCTTTATCTCCTCCCTTCCCATCCCCCCTAATAATCAGTTCTTTTATCCAGACCAACAAACACACCATAGGAGCTTTGTGGATTCAAAGGATTTGCTTTCCCCTCTCAAAGAGCCGCTATTCTTTGATGATTGGGCAGCGGCAAACTTCAAAGTAATAAATCTTATTTCTGACTGGCTGGCGGCCCACCAAAGTCCTTATCAAATTCTAAGAAGTGATCCCTCACTCCTCAGATAGTCCGAGGATATCTCACAGAGAAGGAGCGCACAAGAGAAAAGACTTCTCTGCATAAAGATATTTTCGCGTATTGCCAGATTCTCTGAAATTATTATTTTTGGGTGATTTAAAGAAGGGCAAAAGTTGAGCATGGCAGCAGTAGCCATACTGCGGAATGAAACACTTCATACATTTCTTCAGGTTTGTTTACTACGTTTTTAAATTATTCTCCGTTATAACGCATTTAAATAACTTGATTTATTTTGCCTTCTTTTACTTGTCTTTGTCAGTCTTTATAATTGCCACTGCGCACTTAAATCAAAATTCCAAGCGTATAGATAAATTATTTTGTACTATATACATGTAAACAAGTGTATGTTATAAATGCTTTCTATTTACGTCTTTAATGTAGTCTACCGTCAAATTTAAAAATGGGCTGTAATAGTTTTTCTTGGAAACGACACGAAGAAAATATCAAAATACTAAATACAAAATTTGAAGTAGTCTATTCCAAAGGTAATATCATTAAGCTTTTTTGTTTAATTTCGTGGAGGTTTCACTTGCTCATTTCTTCATTTCATTGAACCTGTTTAGACTGTGTAAGCAAAGCAAACCTAAAAGTTTTGTTGTTATACAGGATCGCACTCCAAACTCTTCACCGGAGACTTCAACGCACTCTCCTCTGGCGCTTCTAGCGGCCACTTGTAACAGGATCGGCCATCACCAGGGATCAAGTACAGGTGATTTCCTACAGATCCAATATGACACGACCATCGGCTCTCCGTCGCGAATCTTCCACCCTTGGAGTAATGAAGGGAACTCGCAAGCCGGTCTCTCCAGCAATCCGACGCTAGGACTATCCCCGAAATCTCAGCTTTCGGCGCACATCCAGTCCTCCTTCGGTTCCCACCACGAACTCCCTCTCACCCCGCCGGCGGATCCGTCCTATCCGTATGACTTCTCCCCCGTGAAAATGATACCATGTTCAATGCAATCACTGCAATCAAGCTGCCCGCCAACGTACGTCCCTGCTGTCACATACGCGGCGCCCACTCCAATTTCCCCCGCAATGCCAGGCTTCGTCCCCACACACTCTGGCCTCATCCATCAGCAACCGAGGCAACTGTCTCCACATCCGGGAGAGGACATTCCGTGGTGGAGTCTTCAACAGGGAAGCGCAGTTGGTCATCATTCATCTATCGGTTCCCATCGGTTCCCTTTACAGAGGAGTTTGATGCTGGGGCATTCGGATTTTGCGCAATATCAGAGTCAGATAGCCGCCCTTCTCCATACGAAATCTCCTCTCGCCACCGCTCGGAGATGCCGTAGGTGCAGGTGCCCGAACTGCCAGTCCTCCAGCTCCACCGATGAGCCTGGAAAGAAAAAGCAGCACATCTGCCACATCCCCGGCTGCGGGAAAGTATACGGTAAAACGTCGCACCTGAAAGCGCACCTCAGGTGGCACTCGGGGGAGAGACCGTTCGTGTGCAACTGGCTGTTCTGTGGCAAGAGCTTCACGAGGTCCGACGAGCTGCAGAGACACCTCAGGACTCACACGGGTGAGAAACGCTTCGTTTGCCCGGACTGCTGCAAAAGATTCATGAGAAGCGATCACCTGGCGAAACATGTTAAAACGCACCAAAACAAAAAGAGCAAACCACAGGACAAAACTGTAGAATATGTCAAAAGGGAAGATCTGAGAAGCATTTAGTGCGCAAAAGCGACTGAAGTACATTTTTATTTTCCATCAAAGCGAACGCATTGTCCAATATTCCACATGACGTATTCAGTTGATCAATATTTCAGATCTTTGGGTGTGGTTTACAATGACTGGGTAGAATATATTCTGTGTATATATATTTAGGAATGTCCACGGGGAACTTTCAGAACGTCGATGTCTCATCAGCTGGTGTTCCCTGTGTATATCACGTAACGCTGAACAAGTTTTGAACTTGGGATTTAATCGCTTTCTTCGGTGGAAGATTACACATCTTTGTAAATGTTATTTAATAGCTTTTGTTGAATGGAAGTCTCCGATTTTAGCCTCGTGCGGGGCAACTGAGCATGCTCTTGAAAAGAAATGCTGTTGGGGAAAAAATGACCCAAAATACTGTGTGAAAATAAAGACTTTATGTTTCATTTCATTATTTAGCTGTTATCAGTGACGAGCAACTACAGATGCAAATGAAGCACAACATATGGGTTCCCATTACATCTGAGGGGGGAAAAACTGATTTCTTGTGTTTAGGGTGATACTGGAGCTTATAGCTTCTTGCGTGCACAAAATGTATTTTTATACAAATGAAATATGGCCTATTAATTTAATCTCAGAAATCTCGTCTCAGTAGCTTCCGGACTTCTTTGAGCTTTTCAGAGCTTCAGTTTGCCTCATTTATCAGGAGCCCGTACCGACTAAATGTAGACATTCCGTATCGATTTAGTCTAAAATATCAAACCAGCAAATAATTAGAATAATTAAGTGAGTTCTCAGATTGCGCTTAGTTCCAGACTTCTTCTAAAATGTAACTATCGATACTATCATTAAGTATTACAAATGGCGTTTCAGTTTAGATTTGTATATACACCACGATACCGCTTTTATGTTTTATTTTTAATCATTGTGTGAAAAATAGGCAAATGTATAAAACTATCCACAACTGAGAAGAAAACGTTAGAGAACAGAGTATATCATATAGCATTATATTAAGTATTTTGTGTCACCTGAACGGTCTGCTCACAGTGCAACACTACAAACTAAACAAATGCCAGTCAACCTAATCCTACACCCAGTTTACAGCCATTACTCTTGCTGGGAAATCAACCAATTGCTTGAAATGTTCACACAGTGGTGCCACTAAACATTTTTTTGTTGCCTTTTCACTTTCATGATACCAGGACATTCCCATACAACATTCCCATAGTCATTAAATAACTGATTAGAAGCATGAGACTGTACTGTTTATATTTCAGCTTTTGGCAAGAAGGATGTAACTGGAGCTCATTTGCACAGTAAATCTAAATGCTAAGGCTGTATTTTATATAATTTGATCTATCTACAGCTTGCTTTTGGTTTGTTATCAACGATACAGTAAGTATAATACAGTGAAAAAACTGTTGCTGTATTTTACTTACAAAGTCTTTATTGTCATTGAGCTATGTGTCATGCGTTACAGTCTGGTTGTTTTATTAAAGGTAATGCTATGAAAAGGTAGCAGACAGAGAAAGAATAGAATCACTATGGAATCGGTTAATATGTTTCACTGAGCAGCTGCAGATCTTTAGCTTAGTGTTTTACAGCCAAATATAGTACTGAATCAGTTTGAAGGTTAAGTACCCTAGCTGGAGAACAACAAGAGGGCCTTCTACAGATATCACATTGACCAATATGCTACACATGGACTATTTTTACAGTTCACGTGTAAGTTGCTTCTATTACCTTTACTTTGTCTGGTAATATTTATTGTGGGAATAATAGTAAAACTTTAACAGCGAAACATGAGAAATCTGATGCAATAACGACGCCTAGCAGTTCTTGTTACTTTGTAATTTAGAATGTCCAGGTAAAATTAAACTAGCGTTATTTTGCACAACTTCTATCAGTTTTCTGTGAAGAAGCTGGTGTCGATGCGATTCCGCCACAAGAAGCCGTTTACCATTTGTAGTTCTTTGTATTCTCGTGGTAAATATTTTAGTAAGTATTTTAGCTCAGTCTTTCTACTGATTAAACATTCGAAGGTCAGTTAACATTTAAATCAGTGATTATTTAGACAACATAACATAGGGAAAGTGTCTTCGTCTAAAACAAAATATATACAAGTTTATTAAAGTTTCTCTGCCTATTTATTTGAATTGTCATCAATTACATGTAGCCTAACACTCGACTGTAGTAAACAAACTTGCCTAATAACAATTATGGCAATGGGAAAAGCGGGTTATTTTAAGCTGTTTTGTCGAAAGTGTACAGTGTTCCTCAAATATCTCTTGATTTTTAACAAAATAACAACAGGAAACGGAGGGAAACGCAGCTGCCGACATAAAGATATGCAGGTAGTAGAGTGAAAGTGAAGTAAAGGCGGCCACTTTTTTGCGGATTTTATTTCCAGCCCGGTTTCCTTTTGCCGGTGCGCAGAGAAATACAACGATGTTACTATGGAGACGGCCGTTTGGGGACTTTGTTGTTATGTTGACCACTTTTTAATTGATCAACGGAGCATATCTACGGCATTTTCTCGCTTGACTTCTATGCACTTTATCGTATGTAATTTTGAAACTGAAAATAATTTACAGCTATCGTGAGGTTCAAATACCACTTACCCATCAGTTACATACAAGATGAACAGGTGTGTGTATTTAAGACAATAGACCGTTTCGTATTACTTAAATTCTAATTTTGCAGAAGTTGTAAATTTATTCATCATTCATCTATGTTGTTTTCTTTAGGACAGGAGACTTTGGGAAAACCCAGAAGGTATGTTCTCTTCGGTCGTGATTATGGCTGGGGTTTAGAGTGATACTATGGAAATTCATTTGTTTCGGCATATCTAGCTTTGCTTTGCACTTTGCCCCTGAAAGTGTAGACGATACACTCAGTGGTGTAATTTTAAGATTCGTAGATTCGTGTGTTGCGTAAAAAAATTTGCTGTGAAAATTTGCTGTAAAAAAATGCGCTGTGGGGGAGGCAGACTCCGTCACACACCCAGCAAATAGCATGTGCGGAAACAAGAAAAGTAAGATGAATACAGAGTCGGGTTCTAAAGTAGATTATAAATGTTAGGGGACAATGTTTCCATGTTTGTTACTGTATGTATTTAAATAGTTAATTGAGCTAATTGTTAAGAAAGGAAAGTAGTGCAAGCTAACCACATTTTAAACCAGTGTTTCTCAACCCAGTCGTCGGGGACCTTCAAAGAGTCCGCAGTATCGCGCCCTCTACGCTCCCAACGCGCCTATTCCAGGTATTCAGTGTCCTGGATTGTTTGGTTCAGTGTTTTGCCCTAGCATACAAGTTTATATTGGCAGGGTGGTGTTTTAAAGTTAGATTTCTCTCTGTGTGTGTGTGTGTGTGTGTGTGTGTGTGTGTGTGTGTGTGTGTGTGTGTGTGTGTGTGTGTGGAAGGGGGGCTCAAATCTGTTTAAGTGGAATCCTAAGGGAATTTTAAACACCAGTGGAGCCTTGAAATAAAGAAATAATGATTTTGAATTATATCTTTAATTCAAATTATCATAATATTTTGCCATATCACCCTGCTCAAGCAACCTTAATTTTGTCTTGTGATATGCAGTGTTTTAAGTTTGTGGCCAAGTTGGTAGGACCTGCATATTTTCAGGACTGGACTGGGATAAAAAATTTCCCCCGAACTTTGGGATCCCCCACAGTACATTTTGCTAGAACTGCTCCTTAGGTCAGGTCGTTCTGTTCAGTATGCGCAATGAAACAAATGAACACATTTAATTACATGAGCAGTACCTAAATTCACAAGTAGATGTCCCACATGGAACACATAATGCTAATTATGGCTATGAGTTGGTTGCAACTAATGCTGGTTACGGTCAGTTATTGCTAGGTTGGGAACATTTTGGTCTCCCAATAATTTACACAAGCACTTGAAAGAGTATTGTTTGTTAGCCCTGTTACACCTGACTGTGGTATGTTTCTGAAAACATGCGAACTCATTTGAGATGACATGCAAATGTATGTACAACCGAAGCAAGACTGAAATGGCCTCTGCAATTCAGTCTCCCTGTGACATTTAAGGTGCTTTTACTAGACTATGCGGTCATACTGTGTAGAAAACACATCAACGGATGCATTGCAACTGTTCCTAATTGTTTGCTATTTTAATGAGAATAATTTAAAACCAATCAGTTTTTCCGGTTGTGATTAGTGTACCGTTGCAGCCCTGCTAAATATACGCTTAATCTAATAAGTCTTATGTTGGACATGTGATCTCATAGCCTAGGCTAATGTAACCACTGTAGATAGTCCAGAAAGGTCACACTGTAGACTGTCAGTGATCAAGCATTACTCTTCAATTGAGTTGCATCTGTATTGCAATGACCAACCAGCAGCAGTCTCAATGATTTCCAATAATTGCTTTATGTTGGCCTCAGCTTGGGCCCCAAATAACTTGGCTTGCCTGGGGCCCTGCCCCTCCTCAGAGATGGGTCTATGTTTTGCTCACATACCCACCGGCCTAGCAGAAACATGCCTGGTATGGCAGATGGCCAGTCCTATATATTTTGTCTGGAGATGGAAAGGACATTGGAGCTGGGTCAAGGGCATAGGTTTTGTTTCAACATTAATAGGGACCCAGGTGCACTATGAGATCACATGAGGCGTGTTTGATGCACTTAAAATGACACTGTTCCATTCCATGGAATGGGTTTGACTAGGGTGGGGTATATTGATAATCACAATATTCTAAAATTCATATGTAAAGAAACAGTACAATATGATGTGGTTTCCAGTTCTTCTGATCATAATGACCCCACGTTTACTAATAGTTATGGAGCATGTATCAGGTATAATGATGAATTTGCAGTGGCAACAGACTTGTATGTTCATGGAATTTGTGTAAAAACTGCATAATAACTTCTGGAGAGGTGCACCGATCCCACTTTTCCAGTACCAATACGATTCCCATTCTTGAACAGAGGGTATCGGTCAATAGGAGTACTGATCTGATGCCAGAGCTTTTTTTTTTAAAAAAAAAAAAAAAAAAAACAGTAAATACAAATGAGAAAGCATGCCAAAAAGAGCTACTAGAACATTTGTTTCAAATTTGTGAAAATGAGCTATTTTAAAGAAAACAAGAATTGCAAATAAAATGCTAAAACTTCTCCCATTGGCAAGTGTCACATCATGCTGTCTCGCACAATTGCGTTCACTTTGTTTAGTGGGATATTCTGCATATCCAGCGTTTCTTTGGTGGCATCTGAAACTGATGTGTGTGTGTGTGTGTGTGTGTGTGATTCTCAAAGTTCTTCAACTTGTAGCAGCACACTCTGAAAGCTAGCTTTGCAGCTTCACTCAGTGTTGTACAGTTACACACAAGAGAGGACACACATCGGAGCTCCAACTATCTTTAGTGAAACTCATCCATCTGGACATCTTTAACTTGTTCCTCGGTGAGTGTAATCACTCTAGAGTACAGTTCGGGCAAAGCTATCTCAGAAATATGTTCTAGATGGCAAACTGTACCTTAGTTCCAGATGTTCCATCAAGCGATGAAATCTTGCATTGTCTACGACAGAGGGGTTGGTTATCTAGAACAAATTGCTGGTTTGGTTCCACTCCCAGCAGATCAATCACACCACCATTAGGCCTGTGAGGGGGAGACTGGGGGCAGTTGTTGAACATAGTTGTGAAACAGACTTAACACATTTAAACAATCAAATCAAACACGTGGATTTTGGCACCATATTATTGGCGTTTTGAGTGTTAAAAGTGCATTTCAACACTGACCTGCTCATGGGCCATATGAAGGTAAGAGTTTATTTTGGGTATATTTATATTTGGTAATTTATTGGTGAAGAACCCCCCTTTTTATCACCAAGATTTCAAAATGGCAGACTACTGTTGCTTTTAAAAATGCAGTTAAAATACAGTATACTGTGGTATGTGTGGATGACAGTGGTATGAGGAATTACACTGCCAAAGCCTAAATTGATCTTCTTCGTCCCAGCTTCTGCTAAAACCTTTAAACATAACTTCCCCAGGGAAGATGAACAGCAACTGTCTGTCAGGAGACCAAGGTCTGCAATGTGTAAGAATGAGAATATCAGACATGAGGATTAATAAAGTACAACAGTATTATAAGAACTTGGCTAGCTAGCTGGATAGCTATTGCTAGATTCCCATATAAAACACATTTTGGCCAGTCATTACTTCTAGGCAAATTGCGGTCTCTAGCATTAGACTGCATACCATAGTATGTTTCCTGTACAGTGACTCAAGTTAGTACGATGTATGTTGGTTCATGCTAACTAACATCTCCTAGAACCGTTGTACTTGGTACCACAGTAGTTTCAATATTAGTTTGAACTACCGTACTTCGAACTACAATAGTTTCAGAGGTGAGTGATCTGACTCTCATGGCAGGCATGTGCAAAAACTCTTTATGTAATTCGTCCGTGTTTTATTTGTTTCCTGTGTTATTTCCTATTTAATATTGTGTGTACATTAGCGCTAGATGATAAATCGTTTAAGCATTATCATCACGATGTGCGCGTCTGTAATAATCATCGCGTTTACCAGCATTGCTTTGTCAGACACAACTTGCAACACCTCCACCAACATACTAGACATATTCTGTTTGTAGATAAGTTCTGTTTGGCAGTACTTTATTTCAGGTACTTTTCATCTCCTTTTTGGTTTTATAAATACTACAGCATTACTCAATGTGATATTGCCATGTCATAATCATGCAGCCCCAAATATATATGCAACAAATTCTACCAATTAGCACAAACAATGTGGGTTAACAACATTCTGTCCAATCATGCCATACTCATGAACAGAGAAGTACTTAAAAAGTACTATTACAACTATATGTTTAAAGCATTTGACATTTTAGATGTTTTGTACAGCAAAATTATATAATGTTACAGTTGTCACATGGTGACTACCATCCGTCAACTGCATTTTCCACCATCAATGATGTAGTCATCCGGAACTAAGCTTCTAACTACAGCTCAAGATGTATGTAGTTCAAACTACACAACTTAATGACAGTGCTAGTGAACCTTCATTCAAACTATGGTTTTGGGAAACACCTGTGTCATTTTAATGATGGATCGTACTATGCAAGTTCACTATGCATGCAGAGGAGCCAGTGGCTCGCAATTTAATCTCTGAAGTGCTCTTGTTTTAAGATTGCACTATATGCACCCAGGAGCCTCACATGTAGAATGGGGCTCAGGTGGTCAGCTCGCAACATCTATGCTGGATGGCTGGGGGCCATAGCAGTCCCATGGCATCTCTCACTGCAAAGGCGCCCAGGGATCCTGCTGGTGAGTCTGTACTGCACTCTAAATGCCAGGGACCCTCATGGATAACTTGTGCTATATGTGTCGAGGGGCTTGGGCCATGATGGTGGTCAGCGTTGTACATGCAGAAAGTCCTGGGGCCCTTGGTGGGTGTGTCACTATGCTGAGGGGTCTGGTGGCCCTCATGGTTAATTTTGCACTATATATGTCAAATGGCCCTGGGACCCTGCTGAATATGCAGAGGGCACTGGTGCCTGGTGGTCAACTTGTGTTGTGTATGAAGGTCGAATTGTTTAGTTTCCGCTACATATATTACAGCTCACCGCCATTAGTGCTCCAAAGCCCCCTCCAACCTGAGGCTCCACTGGCCTAGTCCATAATCCAGTCATGCTTTATCCCAAATTGCTCACATTTGTATTCAAGGAGCATATATGCAACTATACATGCATACAGTCAGGATTGGACTAACATCTCTAGGCTGATATACGGGTATAGGGTAGCGGGCCCCCTATATGGGCCACTCTATTTATTTGGAGCCAAAAGAGAAACGAGAGGGAATTGAAAACGATGGAACATCGATAGTCTGCTAATCAAAGCACGGGGTGTGAGCGGGAAAACTTACTGGTCTTGGTGCGGGTAGGAGTGTTATCAGTAAAATTCACCGATCTGGGTATAAGGTTATCACACCAGTGACTGGCCAAATTTTAAGATTAGTAATGATAATAAAGAATAATAACAACCAAAATTGTTATAAAAATAGTTTGGAGTGTTTTGTTACTTAAAAAGTGGTTGGGGCTCAGGGTTGTCTGTCACTGACAATGGCACAACAATGGCTGCACCAGAAAGGGGATTTTAATGGACTTGTTACTGTAATACCAAATGTACTGCCGTATAGATAGTTTTGCATTGTCTTTGCTTTGTCTTAATTCATAGCTGTACATATTCCATTGAAGGCATGATTCCATCGAACAGAGAAGCAGCTTAATAGTGAATCAGTCCTTCCTGATGTGATACTTAAATTCTCTGGAGGGCAATCTATGTCCGGTGTCCCACCCAGGGAGTCCAGTGTCCCAACCAGGGAGTCCCATTCCCTGTGGCAGGCCTCATGCTCATCATAAGCCTGTGTTGGATAAGCAGTTAGAGAAAATGGATCTCTGGATGAATGGTTGGGTATCCCAGAGGGTTAAGCCAGTCGACTCATTGCAGAGTGATTAATGAGGAGGACTGCATGGACAGTAGGCAGTGCTGGGCGGTGGGCTCTGGAGAGACTGTCTCACTGGAGGCCATTCACGAGGGGCTGTTTCATGGAGTGTAGCGGCATAAAGCATGGCATTCAAAGTGCTTCATACTCATCGGGCGTCAAATAAGTGACATTTTATTGAATTTCATTTCAGGGATGAAAAATATGCTGGAACCCCTATTCCCGGGCAACACGCCTTAATCAGAGCCATTAACACCAAAGCAAAATGCTTTCCTCCTCATTCAGCAGGTACTAATCATATTTTACAGTTTTACTTTACCCGGCTTGAGGAAACTGACCTCTCATAAAGGTTATATGTTTTTTGATGTTTTATAACTTCATATTTTCAGCTATTTCCTGTTACTCCCAAGGGAATTTAGATTTTAATTTGTGGGGTATAGTGTTTGTGCTCACAGGAAACTTTTTATTTTTGTTTTTTTTTTTCGTTCTTTCGTAACTGCTGAGTTGCACCGGGAGAAGAGGGGTTTGTACTGCAAGTCTAAAAATGGTCTCTGCTATGCCACATCAGACTGGGGCGCTAGACCATGGGGTCCCTCTCTGCTAGCCCACCCAAGAGCCCTTTTCTTCAGCTGGCCTCTAAGCTTGCCGCACAGCAGGGATGATTAAAGTGCTCTTGATGTTCCAATTCCAAGAGCTGTTTTTTAAATAACCGATGATCATCACACAAAATCTCCTGAGGGGGCCCTCCCCCGATCATGAAAACTTACCAAGGGATTCCAGCACATGCCCTCTGCAGCACTATGTGCACATAACCACCACACAGCTTGATGAAACTATGCCACCTGTAGAGTGAAATGCAGTTGGGGGTAGACCAAAGGAGACAGGTGCTGGCCTCTCCCAGGCAGTCAGTGGGTATCGGTATCATGCAAAGAGGCCAGACCCTCAATATTTCAGATTTGGACATGGATCTGAAAGAAATTCTTAGCATTGATGTTTTTTAAATTAGTACTGCTTAGATATGAGTTCTGACTGTAAATAATGGCTCTAACTTGTATTATTTAAGCTAACTGTATAAAGACATTGAAACTGATCCACTGCCACTTTTTGGGTTTAGTTTATAAACAGTAGACTATACAATGTTATTCAGCCTCACCTTTAAAGATTTTCATGACTGTAAGTATAAGACAGATAAATTGTACTCTGTGATCCTGACTTGGTGCCCATGTAATGTTAGAGGAAACAGCCAAGAATGTCAGAGTCGAGCAGTATGGACCAAGAACCTTGCGGAGCCACCGAGCTGTGTTCCCACAATCTGAGACTATTCGCAAGAACCCTGAGACCCCTGAGGACAGCAAGGGGCCAAGCAGTGAGGGTTTTCATGACTCTCGCAGGGCCCCCCTCCCATTATTTGCAGAGGTAAAGTGGTACATGGATCATTTTGGAATGACATTCATCGACACAAGTAGCAAATGTTGTACCAGTGTTGCATTTACCTTAATATTCTACATGATTTTGATAATATTTTTGCAAACATAAGGAGTTGCAGAGTTGCCTAAATATGATAAATTTTCATTTTATCATCTGTTTTTTGTGCTTCCCCCCCATTTCAGTTTCTGAAATCAGTGATGGAGAGAAAATACATCCTTGCAAGAAAACTTTGTCAAATGAGTGTGTACTATCTGCTGTTTGTGTGGGGTGAGGGTGGGTTTCCATAGATCACATTTGGGGACTAAAATGTCCCCAAAATGCAGTAAAACCTAAAACTTCCTTACTTTTGGGTACACTTCTTCAGGTCCCCATTTGGATAACCTCAATTTTATAAAAATCCGTGAACACAATCAAAAAAGTAAAAGCGCCAAAAGTCTTGTATTTTGGTTGGTTACTTATGGTTAAGGTTAGGGCTGGGTTGGGGTTAAGGGTGTCATGATTGGGATTAGAGTTTTTCCCATAGAAATGAATGGATGGTCCCCATTTAGATAGGAAGACCAACGTGTGTGTGTGTGTGTGTGTGCGTGTGTCATCCCATCCTGGGTGTAGCCTGTGTTCCCTGGGATAGACTCCCCTGTGACCTTGTCTAAACAGGATAAGTGCTTGGAAGATGGATGGATAGAGGAACATTGGGTGTGTTTCCCGAAGCCTCCTTAATGCTATGTCGTTTGTAAGATCTATGTTAAAAAAAAAAAAAAACGTATGAACGGCGTAGCGTTAATAAGGCTTCAGGAGACACACCCATTGTCTTTATGCTATAGAACTCTCAGTAAGGGTCAAACCAAATCGTCCATGTGGTACCTTTACTCTGCCGTGTGTGTGTGTGTGTGACAATTTTTTTTTGTCTATTTAGTCTGGCCTGTTCATTTTTTAGACAGGGTATATTTAATGCATAATTTTGTGTGAATGTGCTTCATATGACATGTCCAAGTAGCCCTTTAGAAATGTGCTTTACATGCTGTGGGTTCCAAAAAAGATTAATTTTATTCTCTTTTGACATTATGCTTTCAGTTCTTATTTATGAGCCTGAGAACCCAGAGGCCAAACAATTTATTCCCCTCATTGAAGCGAAGTTACTGATGGGTAAGATTGTGGACTGTTATCTTTCCCTCATAGATCAAATCATCTTTCCGTCTCTGCTGTAATATGAGACTGCTTTTAACTTATTACTGAAGCATTTTAATGTTATTGTCACGTCATTGCTATCATTTTTATCCAGTTTTCTTGCAGCATTTTATACTTTAAAATAAAGTAATTTACATTTTTATGAGAAAAGTAAAATCGTATCCTTCTGTATATTTTAATTGACTTTTCAGGAAGACATTTGGCATGGCACTTAAATATGTAAAAAAATACAATTTGAGTCTAAATCTGACTAGTTAATATGAATTCAAAGTGGGAAAATGTTTTGGGTCAGCAAAAGCCTTCACCCCAATTGAATTGAACTTGAAGAAAACTGAATGTAGGGCTGTATTTATTCAGCATCCTGTGAAAAATACTGCATTAGTCACCTTTTAAATTGCTGTCTACTGTGTATGTGTTTGAAGTGAATGTTTTTAATTTGCTTATATGTTTGAAAAATGTATTACTGTTCAATGAATTTCATATAATGTAAGGTACAAACTGCAGTGGCAGTTAAGTACATATTTTGTATAATTTTTAAAAATACATATGTGATCTATCCTGCATTCATCTGGTAACAAATGACTGTGCACTCAAGAATAATTGCAAAGTGATCAATTGTTTCAGATTCTGAGTATCTCACCTTGCACTTAAGATTTCCAAGATGGCAAAGAGAACAGCCAAAATTAGCAGTTTTTAAAATTTTATTTTTATTTCTTCTTCTCCGGGGGCCAACACCTTTTCGTGGTGGAAGGGTTTGCGTGTTCCAGTGATCTCAGGAGCTATGTTGTCTGAGGCTTTATGCCCCTGGTGGGGTCACCCAAGGCAAACAGGTCCTGGGTGAGGAACCAAACGAAGTGTGGCTCAGAAAACTCCAATGAAGAAAAAGATTTTGGACCCAGGGTTTCCCTTGCCTGGATGCGGGTCACCGGGGCCCCCCCCTGGAGCCAGGCCTGGGGGTGGGGCTCGAGGGCGAGCGCCTGGTGGCCAGGCCTACACTCATGGGGCCGGGTCGGGCACAACCCGAACAAGGCACGTGGGTCCCCCCTCCAATGGGCTCACCACCCATGGGAGGGGCCATAGGGGTCGGGTGCGATTCAAGTTGGGCGGCGGCCAAAGGCAGGGACCTTGGCAGTCTGATCCTCGGCTGCAAAAGCTAGCTCTAGGGACATGTAATGTCACTTCTCTGATGGGGAAGGAGCCTGAGCTGGTGCGCGAGGTTGTGAAGTTCCGGCTAGATATAGTCTCACCTCAACACACGGCTTGGGCTCTGGAACCAGTCTCCTTGAGGGGGGTTGGACCCTTTTCCACTCTGGAGTTGCCCACGGGGAGAG
>JAODJX010000001.1:31743349-31753986 GCA_026776945.1 Isichthys henryi
ATTTTTTATTTTTTTTGGGTGGGGGGGGGGGGTTCCATTATGTTTCTGCCATGCTTTATCTCGTGCTCAATGACCTGAGGCTGAAAGGGGTGTCGGTGTCGCAGCACGTTGCTATCACTGTCTCTGAACTCGCTCTAACATGAAATGTCACGTTGCTACATCGGATAACGTTACAAGAAGGCTAATACAAACTGGATATTAATGACATGCAAAGGCCCACATTAAGCGTGAGATCCAGAGACTTTAGACGGGAATATACAGATCTATATGTTTAACGACTACTTCAATGAAATGTGTAGTACTTATATACCGATACCAATGACCACCATACTGAGGTATTTTCCACCCAATTTGATTGCCGAATTTAAGTCCAAATCCTTATTTTACGGGGGCTCGCTGAAACGCGTTTCTATTAGATAGACCTGTCAGATATTTAAATTTTAAATATCAATCATATAATGGCAAATCAGATCCATATATTATTAGAAATCTGTTAAATTCAGGGAATCCAAATTTCTGACATAATTATTGCAATGACAACGGCAACAAAACAGCAATAATAATAATAATAGTAATAATAATAATAATAATAATAATAAGCCTAATACTCATTTTCTGCTTCATTAGGCTCGAATGTTTCTATTTTATATGCTGACATTACCGTCCTGAACCAAAATAAAAACAGATGCAAATGTGAATTCATAATATTTCAGTTTTTCGAAATAATTGTATTGCAGCCTATGACGCTTGGTGCGGAGTTGCACATGGATGTACAAGGAAACTCGGGATGAAGATTTGTGGTAAGTTCTAGATCACTTTCATTGTGTCGTCATTCGGACTTTTCATTGGCGCATGTTAAGAACAAATCAAAACACTTTATTTTAAGCCACTGTTCTGTTTTATGCGGGATGGAATAACGAATGGGTATAACAGTTATGCGGCGGCACTCTATCAGACAATAATGTCTGGGTTTCCGTACACTAGGTGCTACTTGAATATTCAGTTTGTGTTAGTATATGAGAATGAATAAAACAATACACAAATTTGAACAATAGGTCGATCCACAGTAAATAAACATCTTTCGCTGATGTCATTTGATTCCTTCACTGAATGCTTTCGTTCATTGTTAATCATACGAAATGATGTAGCCAACTCTTGGTTTTTCCTAAATATAAGATAAGTGAAATGCAACAGACACGCAATATGACGCACGGTTTCATCTTTCCGAAATGCATTAACTACAGGAGAAGATTATTTCAATAAAACCAGGAATATTTTCTGTGAAGTGTCAGATTCTGGCTTGCCCATTTTTCCCCACTATAGGCGTGCATTTCTTCCTCTCGAAACATAAATAGGGCCATGGTCCTGCTGATGATGACGACGACAATAATGATAATGATGAATACGATTGAAGTTGCTTTGTTGCTTATCATAATAATTACGATTAACTGCATTACATAAATTGCAATTTAATCTGGATGGGAAACTGAAAATAATTTAGTGGAATATATTTATAACAGGATCATAAATTGGATTATTTCATAGAAATGGAAACAATTTGTTCCCAATTTCTTTAACCAAACGTGTATGTTGAACCTTCACAAAAAACATATTAATCTATTTGTTTATTTAAATAACTTTTTTGTTTCCGTACGCCATTCTACATAATTTCAAGCTTCAGGGTTTGCCTACAACAGATGTTGCCATTGAAATATCTATATTTACTAGAATGAAATGCTTATGATTGGATCTATTAAAATAAGCAAATAAACATTTGCAAGCAAATACGTCATGCATATATAACTTACAGACGATTTGTTTGACTCGGTCTTAATTTTGTAAGGACACGATACATCCGCCCTCTAGTGGCAAAAAAACTATTTTCTGAGTCTGAACGACTGCATTTTACGTTTTAAGATACATACATACGTGCGAAAGGACCGTTTTACTCATATATTTTTTCACACTGTTCCCAAGTTATGTTTCACGGAATGAACAGATAAACAATGACTGTTGGCTTATTCCGTTTTAATCAATTGCGCCGTTAATATGACTACAATTTAATCACATATGCATATGCGTGTGCTGATTGAAAACATGGATGTTTCTTGTATTTTACGCGATTCATTTGATGCATTTGGAACGGAATAGAAGCGGAGTGATAAGGCATTTCTTTTATATGCTGCCTGGCATCCCAGGTCTGGGTGAAATCCTTGTGTTCGGCGCTCATTTCGTGACCATATTGTTTGCAGCAGTAGAATAATGTTCCTCGCTCCCACCAGCTTTTGCAGATTTGTATTCATAGGCCCTTATCGGCCAGAAAATGGCTCCGGGGAATAATAAAAAGATTAAGGAGAAACTTATTAAATGGCAATTCATCAGGCTCCTGTTTTTCTGAGATAGCGAGAAGGGTGTCGGGGTGTTACGAAACAGGTTGAAGGTCTCAATCTCCTACGATGCACACGCATGGATCGCACTACCGACGAGGGTCATTAATGAAATGTTGTTAATATGTCAGCAATAACAATACCAGTAATATTTAAATAATAATAATAAACTATGGTAAATGTGTAATTTTTCAAATTTATGGAAATGTTTTTATTTGATTCAGATACGCCGTCTCTCGATCGAAATTGCTCAAATGTTTGATTTTTTTTATTTCAATTTGACATTAATTTAACTTATTTAAAATGCTCGATGAAATATTGAACATGACATTCTATTGTGTTTTACATTTCAGATCATTTTTGTATTTTAGAGCATGCCAGACCCTTAAAAAAAACTACACGCTCTGTCTTCTCAAATACAAAACGCCGGAACTGTTTTTCTGTCGTATTGTGTTAGAAATGTAGATGACAGGATTTAATGAACAATTTTCTTCCTTTTTCACCGAAGCCCAGAGACAGATAGGGTATTATAATAGGTGTCCTTATTTTCAATTTCTTTCATGAATAGCCTTCGCAACGCTTGAGTGCGTTTAACCCTGTGTTTATCGTCTCACTGCTTTAGGATCCTGTGTGCCCAGGGAAGGAGTTCGGGGGATGTGTGCACGTTTTGTATTGTCATAATAATAATAATCACACACAGTTATTACTAACTACAATAGTGTTATTTAATTACCTCATGTTGATTTTTATTCACGTAGCATCACGAATGTAGGCTAATTATAGGTAAAACAACAAAAACCTCACCTGACTAGTGACTGTATGACTGGTAGGGACTAATGTTTTAGCTGATGTTTGGGTTAGGCGTTTTTTAACGTTTCGTATTAATATGAGTGGACAAAATAACAAAAAATAACTCGAAAAATATTTCACATGCACGAATTCCCGATGTCTGCTCTTTAAATTCTGCATACAAGTAGGCCTATCAGTAGCATTGACACACTGTACTCTTCCCGAGGCCTGCTCAATGAAATAATGTCTGAGTGGTGTAACTTACCGCTACGCTAAATTAAATAATGAGCGTGTTTGTTTTTGCATGACTGACTTTTCGTGCTTATGTCATCGTGGGTTCAGTCTACTCACCGCAATATATAAGGGCTTCTCCCAAACAACATCCGGCCCTCCTCCCAGTAATTAAGCAGACCGGTATATTGAAAGAGAAGCAACGTATGTTTCGCCTAAAAATCCAACTAAAAAAAACAAAACCGATATAATAATGATAGGAAACGGTAATCTCCCCTCTCGGACTTCTTCTGTCTTGTGCAACAATCTAGGTTTCCTACAGAAGAACAACAACCTGGAAGAGAGAACTAGGATCGCAAGTTCCTTTAAAGAAAGCCAGTCTTCCAAGAACGTTCTGTCTAGTGAAAACAGTAGAGACTCCAGGTTTAGGCGCGTCGAAACTGATTTTTCTAATCTCTTTGCTAGAGGTAAGTGAATTTATTGATATCAGAGTATGTAGTATGTAGTGTACTCAATGCACGACTTGTCGAAACAAACTGCCGTTTGTTGAACAGAATTACTGGTTCTGCGGTGCTGAATTTGGGAATTAAACGTTACAGCTCTGAGACTTTAAATGTTATACCACGTGGTTTTGTTATAAGATAAACATTTCATTCACTTTATGCTGAAGATAACATTTCCCTAGTCTTTCGCTAAAATATACGAATAGCTAAAAGTAATTAGGCAAATTAATAACTTTAGATGTTTCTTTGTGTTGCCATGTTTCCGGTTCTTTTTTATTTAAATTCAGAATTTCAGTTATAGTTGGTATCCATCCATCCAATTATCCGTCCATGTCGTAACTGATAAGTACTTCACTCCGGTAGCACATAAAGAGATTGTAACTTTAAACCTGTCCAAAGGCTTAGGTCAGGTGAAATGATCCCCTCTTAATTTCCCATAGTTTGATTGCTTGTTTAATGTCTGCGTACAGTAGCCCAGTAACAGATTGGCGTTCGGGGTATCCGCTGCCCGTGCCCCGTGTCTACTGCTATGCGCTCCTGGCTTCCCACTACAGGTGCTGTATAAATGATTATGGAAGTGGGATGCATAGATGGACTAAATACTTTTTGAAGTACTTCATTTACCTCCCACCACCCTATACTGCTAAACTGTTGGAGGGTGGATGGATTGATGGATGGATGCCATGTATATAGTGAAATTTAGTGAAATTCATACATAAGGGTTATTCTCCACGGAAGGTTGGTAGAGGTACATAATATTAACTGCAGTCCTATTGCATGTACTTTGCCTTCAGGTGAAGTTATTAAAATAAATGAATACTTGTTACTTCTTTATGGCCAGAATCTGAGAACAATCTGTTTCTTCACTCTTCAATTTACAGATTTGTTGCCTGGAAAAAATGGAGAGGAGCCAACCATGCAGTTCTTGTTGGAGGTTGTCGACATTCTCACGAACTACGTCAGGAAGACCTTCGACAGATCTACTAAAGTCCTCGACTTCCACCATCCACACCAGCTGCTTGAAGGCATTGAGGGCTTCAACCTAGAGCTCTCTGACCAGCCAGAATCTCTAGAGCAGATCCTAGTGGACTGCAGAGACACCTTGAAGTATGGTGTGAGAACAGGTAGTGTAAACCAGATTTACCCAGTGCACTTATCAAGTCCATCTGTATTGTTCGTTATTAGCATTCATTTTGGTCTATCCTGACTGCCCTTTCATTGTTTACAGGAAGTGGGCTCTAGAGAGTCACTGGTGCCCCAAGGGTCCAATCAAAGCACAGAGGGTAGAAAATGGTCTAATAACTCAAAATCAAACGAGACAGAAATGTCCAATGAAGTTCGTTTTGAGTAGTGAACTGTGGGGAACAACGCATACTCCTTGAATTTTTGGGTTATCTATGTCTATACATATTTATTAAGTATTGTACTGTATCCATACAATACATAAATAGAGTAATAGCTCTAAAACTAAAAGATACAGATATGTCCAATGAAGTGCACTTAGAACAGTGGACTATAGGGGTCAATGCACCCCTTGGATTTTTGGGTTATCTGTGTCTATATTTATTTATTTATTTTTTTATTCTGTGTCCATACAATGTGCAAAGGGACAATACATAAAAGGTGGAATAGCTTTAAAATTAAACGAGACAGACATGTCCAATCAAGTGTGCTTTGAACAGTGGACTATGAGGAACAATACACACTTGTACACTGTGGGAGACAAAAGGACATTTCATTGCATATGTCCATCTTGTCGTCTAGTCTTAGAACCATTATAATA
The DNA here is from genome assembly GCA_026776945.1 of Isichthys henryi. Taxonomy (NCBI): domain Eukaryota; kingdom Metazoa; phylum Chordata; class Actinopteri; order Osteoglossiformes; family Mormyridae; genus Isichthys; species Isichthys henryi. The sequence goes on from JAODJX010000001.1 coordinate 31,749,043, forward strand.
GTTATGTATTGCCCCTTGCACATTGATGCAGTGACTGGGAAGTGGTAAGCGAATGGGATGTGTACACGTAAACATTCAATAAAGAAATCTGGAAAGCCAAGGGGTGTGCAACAGTTGCCAAGAACTCAAAACTGTCAAATCAACATCTTGTTACAACTGAAATCACCTATATCCATAGCTATTAACAAGATTTTGCACAAATAGCGAAGTGGCTCCACTTGCAAAAATAATCGTTGTGCATTTTTGTCTAAGCACTGGAAAGAGCCACCTATAAGACAGTGCAGTGGGGTGTGATCTCACCTGGCCCCGCCTTCTGGGGGGAGGGGGGGGGTAACTAAAAAGGGAAACTTGATAAGATAATGATTGGCTAAAAAATGATGTTATTAAATTTTTCATTGATTGTATGCAGCCATTTGAATTTTGAATAAATTTTTTAGGGCTGTAACAGTACACATACCAGTAATGTACTGTTCGGTACATCATTTTTGGTTCGGTACGTACTGTGAAATGAATGAATAGCCTACATTTACTGACATGGGCAGAAGCTAAATTCAGAAGTAGATGTTAAGCGTGGACATAATCGGCAGTTTGGGAACATTTTGGTTACCCAATGAATTATACCAGCACTGGAGAGATAGTAGACCAAGACTCTCTCGGCTGTGTTATACTGAACTAGTATATGATCCTGGAAACACAAGCAGACACGCCAACTCATCTGAAACAACTTCATCTGAATGTGCGTACAATTGGTGCGGGGCAGAAACAGCCCATGCAAATTAGTCTCCCTCTGGCATTTATTATGGCGCTTTTACCAGGGAATCCAGACTAAGCTGGAATATAAATGTAGGGGTTATCGCCTTGCCGCAGATGTATGGCCATACTCCATAGTATGGAGCATGCGATTTACTTCATTATGATTCTTATAATGTTATAGGTTTTCTAATTGTGCTTGTGCTTTCTGTTTTCAATAGGCCTAACAAATAATTTCAAAACAAATTCTGTTTTTCCGGCTGTACTGAAATTGCCATGAACCATGAACCCAAAACAGAGGTTGGCACCGAAGTGAGTTTAGTGTACGGTTGCACTCCTACTTAATATATGCTGGAAATACACTTAACCTAATAAATTCAATGTTAGTCATGTGATCTCATAGCCTAGGCTAATGTAACCCGTGTGGCCATTCTATCATTTGACACTGTAGCTAGTTCAGAAAGGTCACACTGTAGACTGTCACTGATCGGTAGGTTATTACACTTCATTACAGTAGCATCTGTATTTCAACGACCAAGCAGTAGCAGTGCTTGCTTTTGTAAAAAGATTTTAAAGCCAGAAAACTGAATGTTGAATATGAGGGTAACTTCAGCGTGGTTTGTAAGTAGTAATTTTACTATTACAAAACCTATTGATCAGTTCAGGAGATCATATTTTGATAGAAAAAATGCAGGTAAACTATCGATATCTCTATCTAATTCAGTTTATGTCTGAACAATACAGAATATTTTTATTGTCCAAAAACAAAAGTGTTCAAGGATGATCTTTTAAAAACAGGAGAATTTTATGGTAATTTAACCTTTTCTTGAGGCCAGAAGGTATAAAACCATTGATAATTCTACCGGTACAGATATAATGGGAAAACGTAACAAAACTGAAATATTTTCTGGATCTGAAACAAAAATGTCTCCGATTTTTATTTTCTTACAGAGTGATGTGTATTACTCTGAATTTCTTTTCTGCTTTGTACTACTTAAATTAGCCAATTAATGTATTACAGTATATAGGCTACAGAACTGGACTCTGACACACGTACAAATGTTTGAGATGCCTGAAAAAATAACCTTTAAAATGATGTTTGAGTGTAAAAGCTATTGCCTTGATACGGCTGATCTCAGTGGCAGTTTAATGAAGCCTTGTTAATTTTAGTGACAGCTGTTTACTCCGTATTGCACTAAACTAACCGTAGCCTCAGGAAATTTCAAAATGATTTATGAGCTGTTTGGAGATGCAGACACAAAAGTCATTTTGTTACCACTGTGTAGTACCTGCACACAGTCTATTATATGGAAAATAAAATATTTCTAAAATGGTATCGAGGGATATAGTTTTAATTAACGTGTTTATCGTGCTGCATATGACTTATATTTGATATGCTTCTCAAGGAATGCATTAGTTTCTGTTTAAATAACTGTTCAAATATTATTTATTAGTCAACTAATATGTCCGTCTGCTTCGATAAACTTAACAATGTTGAATTTTTCTGTCCAGGTCATCCCAGGTTTTTCAATCAGCTGTCCTCTGGGCTCGACATCATTGGCTTAGCTGGAGAATGGCTCACTTCCACAGCAAACACAAACATGTAAGTTCATTTCAGACCGAGATGCAGTAGAAGATAGCTGTGCAGACCTCTTGCTTTGTGCCAAATATCAGTCTTATTGGGTTATGCAAACTGGGGCTTTAAATGTAACGTTTCCTACTTGGTGCATTGGACCTCAATATAGATCTAGCATTCAGTCCTTGCTATTATTAAAGCAATGGTCAGAGGGAGGGCAGTGATCAGGTCTGACATGGCTGATCTCTACAGGAACTGTAATCATGTGTTGACTACCAGGCAATAAATGCTGTAGTTATTCTGACTCTTTTTGGAGGGAAAGCAGAAAAAAACATCAGCACTTTCCCTCTCAGATAAGAGAGGTAGAAGCTGAGCTACCACATGCTACCCTGAAAATAAATTTTGGTCTAGCCTAAATATATTAATACAATACATTATCTTTAGGAATCTCTCCTGGTCTCTTCGCCTATAGCTTGTAAGAATAAATATTTTCTCGATAACGGACTCAGTTACTGGAGATAGAGAACCGATGGCACTGCAATTTTTATTGTAAGCACTTGCTTGAAAAACATCATAGCCCTGCAGGCAGATTAAATTGTATATTGATCAGAATTGGCAGTTACACCAGGTCTGAATGTGTTTTATATGATGCTTATGTAATGTCAGTTAAAAAAATATGAAATGAACACGTAAGGTTCTAGAAAGGTCTTAATTATATATGGTATTAACATTTAATAAACTTAGATCCTACTTTGCAGGTATTTATTTGAAATAAGGAATCAGAATCGAATGAGTAGTAACATGCTGAACCAAAATTTGACTTGTCCTAGATTCAGGTTATCACTCTGTTGGCTTTTGATCATTGTTTGCTGGTATCTGCTGATTGAGGTGACCACTGTGTCACCTCTCTGATCCCCAGTGGCAGTGAAGCATGATGGAGAACCGAACTTACGCGCCACAACACAAAAATTGGGTATCGATTTTCCATCGATAGCATTGCATATTTTCTTTGGAAGGTCAGGAATAGGAGAGTCAGTCTCCTAGACATCGTAGTTGACGTATAACAGCACGTGGTCACAGACGTGATTGTGGTTTCTGTTTGAAGGGTGTCCAGTAGAATGTTTCATCTTTAAAATTCATTCATTCTTCACTGTGATATCAACATTACAGAGTAAGAGGCAAGAACATTCATTGCTTTCATTTGTTAAAATATTGACCAAGGACTGGCCTTTAAAGAGATCAATTATAACTTTAAAGGGCTAGCACCCAACTTAAAGAAAGCCAGTCCAGAGTCTGGCTGCTGCTTTTTATCACCAGTTCCGATGATTTACCTTTATTTTTACCACTGATTTGAGGTGTGAACATGTCTCTAGAGCCTTTTTTCCTGTAGAGATAATGCAAACTCAAGGGCTTTTGGTCAGATAAAGGAATGGCGGTATTTACTCAACATGGCAGCACTAGATGTATTGTACCAGAGAGCTGACTACAGCGTCATTTGCAGTGACTAATGATGAAATGATCAATATTATAATTACTCTTGACGTTTATTGACTGTCACCTAGTATACTAATGAAACTGTCCCCAGAGGTTGTCCACAGAATAATTTCACATGAATAATCACAGATTTTTTTTTTCTCCTTTGAGATTATTCAATAGTTTTTAATTATTTTTGTCCTTGTTCTGTTTGTCCGTCAGCTCTTGCACAGAAATCTGTTGTGTAACTAGCCGTGTTACACTTAGTTTATGTCTCTGTTAGTGGAAGCAGCCACCTAACCAGACACTGATGAACAGGCCTGGAATGCCAACGAGTTTCCATCCCAGTGGCCAGTAGAGATGTCCTGGGAAATATCTTAACTTAATATCATCGCTGTTAAAGCAAGTATGAGTGAAATTGAGTGTACGCAAACATTTCTTGGGAGATTCTAACTAGGCAGCTGTCTGGAATGGGCAGTATTTTTCATGAACCAAAACGTAGCTCCATTGTTTTACTTTTCAGAATGGATCGTTTTGTCAGGCCTACGACTGAGCGAGAGCCCATGGCTTCTGGCTTTCCAATTTGTTGCGTCTGTGTGTCTTGCTACTGGCTCTCTGCTGTCCATTACTGACCCAGGAAATTTATTCTGAGCTAAATCGCCTCTTATCTCACCAGACCATAAGCTTCCATTTTTGTTCCTGCCATTTCCTGCCCAGCAAAATGGCTCTGTTTATTTTGACAGATAGCAATCAAAGAATTGTGCTGTTTAATTAAAAATCTTGCTGACGGATAGAATTATTCAAATGCATTATAGCTCTCTCATTTAAAGCCAATATTTAATTAGAGAACCATAAAGCCAGTATATCAGTTATAAACATATTACCAAAAAGAACATTCTGTCCAGAAAAATTCTAAAGCCTGGTTTGAATGTAATATCCATCCATTTTCCAAACTGCTTATCCTTACTGGGTCGCGGGGGGTCCGGAGCCTATCCCAGGAGCAATGGGCACGAGGCAGGGAACAACCCTGGATGGGGGGCCAGCCCATCGCAGGGCACACTCACACACCATGCACACCTACGGGCAATTGAGCAACTCCAATTAGCCTCAGCATGTTTTTGGACTGTGGGGGGAAACCGGAGTAC
>JAODJX010000001.1:31757543-31771308 GCA_026776945.1 Isichthys henryi
GGGGGGCCAGCCCATCGCAGGGCACACTCACACACCATTCACTCTCACACGCACACCTACGGGCAATTTAGCAACTCTAATTAGCTTCAGCATGTTTTTTGGACTGTGGGGGGAAACCGGAGTACCCGGACGACCCCACGGGGGGAACATGCAAATTCTACACACATGTAACCTAGGCGAGACTGGAACCTGGGTCTCAGAGGTGTGAGGCGACAGTGCTAACCACTGCACCACCATGCCGCCCCTGAGTGTATCCTGCTGTGCAAATTTAAATTAGTCCTGGAACCAAAGAATAAGCATAAAACTGTAAGAAGTTCCTTAAAATTTTTAATGAAACATGCACACAATGTCGCTAACGATAAAATGCATGCACAACTATATAACACTACTTATGATATCTATGATGATTGGAACTCTTAACACCAAACAACGTGTCATGTGCATTTTATGTGGTACATGTGCACCATGGGGTCTCATTGTGAAGGGTCACATCATTTTTACAACTACCTAGCTGGAGGCTACTATCAGTAAGCATAACATTATTGGTTTTAAAATATGTTCCAATAACTTAATTTAAGCATGTAGATAACAATGTGTAGCTAAGGTGGTGTGCGACTTGCAGGTTAAAACTCCAGTGTCTTTGCTGGTTTGATTCTGGTTTGATTCTGCTCCCAGCAGATGAATCACAGTACCATTAGACCATTGGGGGATGGACCAGGGACAGTCGTGGAACATGGTCAGATGTTACACAGACTTTTAACACACTTAAAAAAACAAATATCAAATCAAAGACATGAATTTTGCTCTTACCCTATTGCATTTAAAGACACAATTTTCTTGGAGTTTAAGGGCTGTTAAAAGTCCATTCAACAACTGGCCTAGGCTTGGTATTATGAGTGTAATGGTACAGTTTTCCCAATGTTAATATGTGTCAGTTTTTGGACCACGGTAACAATACAGTTTCGGTATCTTTATATTTAAGAAGAAAATAAAAACATGTCAGTCTTTAATTAAACAATGAACTCTTGATTTTTCCATGTAACAACTCTCCATTCAGGGAAACGGCAGCATGACTGACTAGGCCTACTTTGTGTCTTTATTGATGCTGTATGAAATCAAGGAGAGAAAGACATTAAAATTTAAAGTGCTTCTTAACTTTCATAACCTGTAGGTGCCTTGTCTATTGTATTTTAAATGAACTGTACATAATGTTTACAGTCCCATTACAGGCAATGTTAAATTGATTTTTGGATGAAAACATTGTAGCGAGTGGTCAAGTAATTTTAATAAAAAAAGATGACAGCTCTTTTAATTATGGTTTAATACTAGCGGCAGCACAGACAAGGAAGCCAATAGTTTACCTAACACTCACGGTTACACAGTAACAAAACATACGCATTCCACGGCATTTTCTATTAACATAAACGAATACACATATTACTTTACATCATTTAAAGGTAAGCACAGTGCTGTATAGATCATGCCAGCTGCTGACCAACCCCACGGCATCACATTATGTCAAGTGGGTGGGATCACCATGCATACAACTTTGTTTTGCTGAAGCGACATCAATTAGGTTTGAAGTATGCAGCTACCTTAATCCAGGAGCCCTAGTTTTTGAGATGTATTTTTTTGGGAAAAAAGACCATCTTAAATTAGTGCCAATACGTATAGGAAAATGACAGGCGTATCATAATACCGTGGTTTATGTGTAGGGGGGCATACCGAATTGTTCGGAAATATACTGTTACTGTTACACCCACACTTGATATGCTGTGGAAGCCCTGGACCTGGGGTTCCCAACCTTTTGATTTCCGTGGACTAGTTTATGTTAATGAAATTAAGCAGTCCAGTGGAATACTGGCAGTGGGCCATAACCATCCAGGAGGTTCATAATGCTGCAGTGGCCCTGAAGGGTAATATTGGAAGATACTGTAAAGTCAAAAATACCTTATTTTGCTAAAGAAAGAATTTGACGAGAATGTGTGGTGTAGCCTGTTTCTATCACTGCCTAATGTCTTTATCTTACTGTACAGGAGGTGCCATATCTAACATGTACAGTGTGATGGTAGCGCGCTACAAGTACTTCCCTGAAGTCAAAACCAAAGGAATGTCAGTGGCTCCCAGGCTAGTGCTCTTCACCTCAGAGAATGTATGTGTCCTGTTCTTAAACCATCCATATGCATCATCTCGATCACTTCAGTCTTGTTGTTGATACTAGGGTTTAAAAAGTACTGAGTACTGAGTGAATCAGTCTTGTTGTTCATTCACCCTAGGGTTTAAGAAGTATTGAGTATTGAGTGAATATCCCAACTGTTTTGATTCTTTCTATTATACATTGGTTATTTTTTTAACACTTAAGAAAAGTTCAGCAAAATTCTACCACTGATGCAGTTTTTAAAAAGTAGGATAAGAATGATCTTATGTGTCTTAGTGAAGACTGCTTATTTTGGATTTGTCTGAGATTTTCTCTATTGCAGAGTCACTACTCAATAAAAAAATCGGGTGCAGCTCTAGGCTTTGGAGTTGAAAATGTCATCTTGTTGAAGTGTGATGAGAGGTGTGTGAAACTACATCTTTTTACTCTATGCTGTATGTAACCGACTGTCTTTCCCAATTGTTAACAGTTCCCTTCAACCTTCTCTGTGATTTTTTTTCAGAGGAAGAGTCATTCCAGCTGACCTGGAGGCCAAGATTATTGATGTTAAACAAAAGGTGAATTCCTGTAGACTATCACTAACGATTAGCGTGCTCTTCATTTTAGTGAATGTGAAGTATCAGATCAGGGTGCTGGAATAGTACTGGTCTTTAAAGCCAAGCTGTCAGACCACATTACACGCTTTACTGGTGGTCAGCGCCCAAGTCCATTTAGACACACTTGACCCAAGAACATGATGTTTTGAGTGCAGTAGTCAATGAAGCAGTGTGATGTGTCGTGCTCTTTCCTTGTAGGGCTACGTCCCACTCTTTGTCAACGCTACAGCTGGAACAACTGTGTATGGAGCATTTGACCCCATCAACGAAATTGCGGATCTCTGTGAAAAATACAACATCTGGCTCCACGTGGATGTAATTGCTTTTATTAACACAGGACCTGTACAAACCCATTTTCTCCCACTGTTAGGAGAGATGTGGAGCTTTCCTGAGTTTCACACTGTGTTTGAATAGGGGGCCTGGGGAGGCAGTCTACTGATGTCCAGGAAGCACCGGCACAAGCTGAGCGGCATTGAGAGGTATGAAGCATTCAGAATAATGGGCAAGCTTATAAGGGAATCGCCATGGCAACAATTACTGTGATGCTGCTGTTGTTACAGGGCCAATTCAGTCACCTGGAATCCACACAAGATGATGGGTGTGCCATTGCAGTGCTCTGCCATCTTGGTCAGAGAAGTGGTAAGCAGCTCAAATGCATGCAGTACGTATTGCTGAGTTCCAGGTTGGGTCAGCACAGAGATCCTGCTGGTGCTCTTACACTGCAGTCGGTCCTTGCAGGGTCTGCTCCAGGGGTGCAACCAGATGTGTGCTGGGTACCTCTTCCAGCAAGATAAGCAGTATGATGTCACCTATGACACTGGCGACAAAGCCATCCAGTGTGGTCGACATGTGGATATCTTCAAGTTTTGGCTCATGTGGAAGGCAAAGGTGGGGTTGCTAGCAGTCCATCGGGGTTCACAGGCTCTAAAATGTTTCTATAGACATAAACATCATCAGAGAACATGATAGGTGCAAAGTCACTCGATAATCCTGATTATGGTTTTGTTCGTTATAAATTTTACCTCTAAATATTGCTGACCACTTTTGACTAGTTTTAATATGCTCTTCCTCTAGGGAACAATAGGGTTTGAGCAACACATCAACAAGTGCTTGGAGCTCTCTGAGTATCTCTACACCAAAATAAAGAACCGAGAGGGATATGAGATGGTGTTCCAGGGAGAGGTAAGTCGTTCCCCTTATTTTTCAATTTCCATTTTGCTCTGCTCCCAAAGATAACAAACATGACCAATGCATTATCTTCATAAGGCGTCAGACTTGAGAAATATCTAATGAATATAAAGCAGATCCCATTAACTTGGGCAGCTAGTGTGCTACATCATTAATAACTTTGGATGGGGGGCAGCATAATGTGGGGAATCAAACTGGGGATGGGTGAAGGGGGGTCACGGAGGTGTCTGTGAAAGTCCTCCACAGAGATTTATCACCGTGAGAGACTCACGCTGTATCTCTGTTTTCCCGTCGCTGTGATGCTGGCCACCCCACCTTCCTCAGACCCTACAGTGAGCAATGATGAAGTATTGCCGCTTCAGCTGCCCACTCACTAAACCACTTCTTAGATCATCTCTCCCGATTCGACATCTCTCCCTTGACATCATCTGTTATTGACGCTGGCTACATGTGCTTGATGTGTCCTTAAAAACAATGATACCTGTGTTTCAGAAACTGCTTGCAATTTGAGTTTGAGCATATTGATTAAAAGTAGGGATGATGGTATTGTTTAAATTATCTTTCTCTGCTTACAGTTACACATACACACTGTCAGAAAAAAGAGAGCCAATTTGTACCTTTGCTTGTCACCTTGCTTGTCGATACCCTCAAGGGGTTGCCAGTTGTACCCTAACTGTAGGTAAATGTACCTTTTAGTCGAATTTAAAGTACAGAAATGGACTCTGAGGAACATCCCCAAGATTTAAACAACATTAATGCCCCCCCAAAAGTACAAAAATGCTCCTCCTCAGTCTATTTTTGTTTCTTAAAAGGTACATTTACCCTTGAAGGTATAGCCCCAGTGACAAGCAAAGGTACAAATTGGTTCTCTTTTTTCTGATATATTCTAAACATAATCCAGCAATATCAAGGCCATTTATTTAGTTATGAGTCCATTTGATCAGTCATGCAAGTTGCCACACAGAAGACTTAGAAATTGACTGCTTCAATGTGTGGTTCTCTTTACAGCCACAGCACACAAACGTCTGCTTCTGGTACATTCCGCCCAGCCTGAGAGGAATCCCCGATAGTGAGGAGAGGCTGGAGAGACTGCACAAGGTACGATTTGCCCTTGTGAGGACGTAGATATCTGACTAGGAGATTAAGACTCGGTTATTTTCAGAGAATTCAAAATGACACCTGTGTCTCTTTCCCTTTAGGTGGCACCTAAGATCAAAGCAAGGATGATGGAGACAGGGAGCACCATGGTGGGCTACCAGCCTCAAGGGGACAAAGTCAACTTTTTCCGCATGGTCATCTCTAATCATGCCGCCACCAAGTCGGACATCGACTTCCTGATCGATGAGATTGAACGACTGGGGCAGGACCTCTAGGAGCTTTGCCCTGGAAATGGCCACTTTCCTCTTTTTGTAACAGCTTCACCATGTCCTGAAGGAACCTAGGGTTGCGATTCTAAGTGCTGCCATTATCCTACACGATCCCATATTCTTTTCAAAGGTAAAAATCCATAATATGCAGTGCGTTCTGTCTCGTGTGTTTTCTAGTCTGTTCTGTCCCTTAGTGAGCCTATAGATATAACTGTCGTATTTGAGAATTTGTTGAATGTGGGAATTGGACCCATACACTGGAATGGCTCAACGAGTCGATCTGAGTGACCACTTCATCTGTGAGGTGTGTGAACGCACATGAGGCCCTGATATGATATATACTAATATAATGGAATATATGTTATAATATATTGACTATTGGTGCTTTTTGCCGTACATATAACTACCAAATCAGATGCACCACCTTAGATGTTTTTCCCCTTTAGGTGTGAAGTAGTGGGGAACATATGTGAACAGTCATCGTGACGGGTACTGTATTCTATTGCTGTTTCCAGAGATAATTGAATTTTTGTGTAGATTGTGTATAGTACTGTTATATTGCCTTTGTGAGAAAAACATAAATGTCATAGTTTTACAATGAGATGTTTAAATAATAATTACAGTAAAAGGAACATATACTGTACATATATAATTAAATATCGCTTTATTTATATCAAGAGATAAGCAGTGTTAAAAATCTAGTATTTTCTTCCATTTGTAATGTATTGTATCTTTGTTTATGTTAGAAATCATTCTATAAAGAAAAAGTAACATTTAACATATTTTAGCGTATTTGTGAGCCAAAGAAAAAACAATTTGTGACAGTTGCATATGTATGTCCTTAAAGTAAGAAAATATATAGATATTACAAAATTATATGATACCTATCAGAAATATAATTTAATGCTCTAAACCTTAGTGCAATCTGTAGGTTATGTAGGTGTGATATATGTTGTGTATCACATTGACTGAGTACTTCAGTCATCCAATATGCTAAACTGAATTCCTTACTTAGTAACAAGCACAATGCTTAGCAAATGTGGGCTCTATCATTGTGGGGGGAAAAAAGATGCTCATGTGTGATGAATATGAAGTTTACTGCAGAACCTGTTTGTGAAAATTGTTTTTGGGTGACTAATCAATTTAGATCCATGTTCACACTAACAAAACAATACTGATGCTGAATTTTTTTGCATTTGAATATATACATTGTAACCACTGATATTTTCCGAAGAAATATGAACTTTCCGAAACACTATTGGTTGAACACTTTGTTTTGGAAACTGACAGACTGAAGGCAGGCCCTTTACTATCTGATCACATTTGTAATGTTCATCATGATCAAAACCACTGCATTTACAGCACCAATAAAATATCTTTAAAATCCCAGTGCTTCATCACTCATTGTAGGGCACCTGTGGTGTCCCACTACTATTTTACAAGTCCAGTTAGTCTATCATCATGCTATTTCCTGTCCTGTAGGATGGGGAGCAGTCGACTGCCTGGTATCTGGGTCTGCATCCCTCCGCAGCCCTAAACTGATTAGCTTTTCCAAAGAAATTCAACACCATAATGTTCTATTCGTGTAAAACACAATGACAATGAAAAATACATTGCAATTGAAAAAGAAAAAAAACTTTTTTGAAAATGCAGGTCTATATATTTTCTGTGTGTTCATTGACTTAAATATTGAATACAATAAGTTAATTTCAATGCAAATTCATCTGGGTTTCTTTAGATTAATACTGATAAATACCTTAGGAGGACAAACCTAGATGTTGTGCTTTCTCTGTTTTTATTTAATCACCGTCGCAAGCCCAGATTTTGTTGATTTTGTTCATTTATATTGTCGACCGAGCAGGGAGGGATACAGATGCTGGCCCAGATTGATTCAAATGGCAGGAGGCGGCGTGCTCAATTTTGTGTGATCGGCTTGGTTAGCCATGGAAAGCAGCCATGCTTTAGGGATAATTTATACCAGAAAACAAAAGACCCCCATTGCTCTTGGTCTTCCACTGAAGAAAGACTAACCCCCTCCTGGAAGTCTGTGTCTCCCCAGTCTGTGTCTACAAACACCATTGTGACTCAGCATTTACCAGTCACATCATATTAAAGCAGTTACTGTTTTTCGCATATGAATGTAGTGACTCTTTTTTTGTGAATGCATCTAAGCAATGGTATTATATTATATTTAAATGCTGTATAAAGGTCTATTTATAGGAGCAATGAATGAACTCATATTAAATATTGAGGCGGGGGGAGGACGTCACCCCCGTCCTCCCCAGTTCCAAGCCCCTGCATCTAAAGAGGACATGCATAAAGATCCGGAGTTTTACAAGCAGCTTATAACACCTATTATTGTAATCGACTGATGGATTTACTATTGGTAAAAGAAACCAGACGGCAGGTACTGCATAGTGCCTCAGTGTTTTATATAATGCATCCAGCAGTATGAATGACGGTGCTTTTATCTAATCTCATAGCTGAGACAGCTTTCTGTAGTCCACAAGTACCATTTCCCTTATGAAATCTCACAGGAAATAGAAAATCTGTCACCATATAAGTTAAAATAAATGATAACATTAATGCAAAAAAAGAGGTACATAAAGAAAACTTTCTACATTTGCCTATAATAAAAGTACTTTGCTGTGAATCCCCTGTGACCGCTTATTCCTGACTCAATTTCCCACACCTGTCTGCGAGTCAGTCTCCATTCTTCAACTTAATCATCCGGGGAAAGAGGCATCATTGGCTGATCATCCCCCATCTGAGTGTCCTCATCCCCTACCAGCCCCCCTCACCCTAACTACACAGTCTCTTCTCGTTATTTTGCCCTTTAAAACATTTATAATAAAATCTGATGGATTGTGGCCTATTTTGGTCATAATTTTAAGGTTTTGCTCATGTGAGTCTCGGATGAATATGGAATATAGACACGCATGTGCATTGGCCATTAGGGTCATACAGCTCATCTTCATGTCTGATTAGAGCTTTGGGATTAAAACCCACAACTACATGAAAATTCTTGACCATTGTTGACAAAATGTAACTTATTTGCGTACTGAGATATATGCAAGTTTTAAGTAATTCTCATAAAATCATGTGATTGTGGATTTCCTTCTGGTAACCCACATGAATTTTGTTCTGGTCCTGACAGTTCCCTAAAAAGTAATGTTTACCTAGAGAGCAATTAGATATCTGCATCCAGTCAATGATGATAATATTGTCTGGTCTAAATTGAATTGATGTGTAATTACAAAGCTAATTTGGAAGCAGGTGTTTCAAGCCCTTGAAAATAATTGAAAGTTAATGAAAATGGAGGAGCCAGATTGCAATGCTTTACATGAACCAGGTTTCCAATTAGCCAAAATGAGGGTGGCGTAGCACATATACAGAAAATGGAAGTAACCCGAAACAAATGTCACCTTAAAGTTCATAATTTTCCTTTCATGCTGCTCACTTGATTCCGTGTGACGTTTTCTGCTCTCACATGCATCATCGACTAGATGAGAAACACTTAATTGCTTTTCAGCAAAACATCAGAACAAAATATATTTAGGTTAGCTTGAAGGTTATTGCGATTCTGCAATTTAAGAACATCATTCTCAATCAGCATTCCTGTTGTGTTTATAAGCTTTTTAATATCTGGATAGATACAAATGAATAGCTTTTCCATTTTATAGAGAAACAAATGATGTGAAAATATAACATATTTAATACATTTAATTCAGGAACTTGACTGGCAGAATGAATAAGAATTCTTTTTATAATTATTTAAATACCTACTTTATTTAGATATAATCTGCCAGTCAAATGACAATATTTAAAAATAGGTCTTTGTTGCCGAGCATGAAATTCAGATCTGATTGCTCTTCACATCACTCTGTTACCACTGTCTCCGATCAGATAGCCCATCAATCCCAATTACGAGCATTGTTACTCACTGATTAATCCCAGAGCTGGCCTTTTCGGGTATGATAAGCATGACTGGCTCCCTGTCTTTCTGTGATCAAAAGGGCAATGGCAAGAGTGTGGGATGCCAGACACTGGAGATGTGCTGCTCCCCTCGTACTTATGTGCCTTATTCAGCTAGAATTCTTTATTTCTTCTGACTCAACCTTGGAAAGGGTGTTGAAAGCACGTTATATAATACACAGACATGCATTTATTAGGCAGGCTAAAAAGCTCAAAATCATAAAGTATAAAGTATTTTCATATAAAGCATGTAATGACAAACAAAACTAAATTAACATCAGATATGCCCTGTGATGGGTTGGCATCCTTTCCTGAATTATTCCCTGCCTTACGCCTGTAGCTTCCGGGATCTGTGATTCTGGACCCAATCTACCTTTCATAGGACAAACGAGTATAGAAAATGGATGGATGGATCAGATATTCAATCAATCTTTGGTTTATGTTTCCTATTGGTATGAAATAAATTCCTTTTTTCCTTAAAATGGGGGTTAGGTGTATATTATAAACACTTATAAATGTAAATTAGCTTGGTAAATACTATAATTAAAATGAAAAACAAAAAATCATTCTCATATTTCAAGGGTGTGGAAATCCTGTGTAAGCACTACATATACTTGGTTTGCAAACATATACTATATGGACAAAAGTACTGGGACACACCTCTTAATCATTGAAATCAGGTGTTTCAGTCTGACTCATTGCCACGGGTGTATAAAATCAAGCACTTTTAATGCTTCAGCATACCAAGACATTTTAGACAACTCTGTTTCCAACTCTGTGGGGCCATGTTCCTGCATGACTGTGCCCCAATCCACAAGGTCCACGAAGACATGGTTGGGTGAGTTTGGTGTGGAAAACCTTGACTGGTCGCACAAAGCCCTGACCTCAACCTCATCAAACACCTTTGGGATGAACTAGAATGGAGATTGAGTCAGACCTTCACATTCAACATCAGTACCTGACCTCACAAATGCTCTTCTAGATGGATGGGCAAAAATTCCCACAGACACACTCCAAAATCTTGTGGAAAGCCTACACTGAAGAGTGGCCGGTGTTATAGCTGCAAAGGGGGGATCAACTCCATATTGATGCCTATAGATTTAGAATGGGATGTCATAAATGTCCCTGTTGGTGTAATGGCCCAATACCTTTGTATAGCGTGTATTTTTCTTTGGCTTTGCAAGGAATAAACATAATGATGCATAATAATTATTAAAGTTTGTGGGAATAATAACTAGCAGCTAGTTAGTGTTTATGTGTGAGGCCGGGATCATCAGCCTGTCTATACACGGACAAATGCATTTGTGGCAAAACATGTCCATGTGCAAAATGTGTTGTTTGAGGAAAAAGTATAGTAGCCTATGTTTTTGAATGCCTGGTCTATTGTAAAAATTACATTGTGATTAAAATGTCTGTGTTTGCCTGATAAACAATTTTCTCTCTGTAATGATTGTGCAATATAAAATTCAGTGTGTTTTGGTGCAGAATAGAGTGGTTTTTGAATCATGGCATGTTTGTCTATATGGAGTATAGTGTGCTTTTTCTGGAATCATTGTGCTTGTCTCTGTGGGGTGTAGAATACTTGTTTCAGGCTCAGTGTTTGTGTGTGGGGGGGTAGTGTACTTTTTTTTCCAGAGTTGTGGTCTTTGTCTGTTTGGGGTGTAGCGTACTCTTTCTGACACATGGTACACTGGTCCTTATACCTTTGGCCGGGATGATGTAGTGACGTCTGCCTCTCCAATTCCACCTTTTCATTCCTCTCCTCTCCTTAATTTCTCTTGCAACATGTTGAGTTTCTACTCCACTCTCTTTATAAATAAGGTCATTCACAAAGTCATGGCACTGTCATACTAACCGCTGTCTATTAATTCAGTCATTTGTTTTTCAATGGGACAAATCCATCCTGTACCAAAGGTGTTACTGCCAAACTAGTCACGTAACAAATATCGACACTTACTTTTATCATTCTTCAACTGATGTAATGACAAGAGGGAAATTTACAGATGGTTGTCTCTAAATCCATTCTGTTTCACATAATCACAGAGGCATGCAAGGATCACATTAGTCACTGTTAGTAAACAGGTCACTCGGGATTATGCATTGCTATAGCTCAGATTATTCCACTTTCAGGAATTAGCGAAGCAAGCAGTCAAGAAAACCCACCAATGAAGTGCCATGTATCACATACCAAGACCGATCTGGTGGCAAAAAATAACTACAGTACGCTGAAGGCAATATCTTAGCATTTCTGTCACTGTGAAACATTTAAGCACAATACAAATGTCAGCACTAAATCTACAAAGAGAGCTTTAAGGTGAAAATGATGAGGTGAAAATGTTCTCCTGTCAAACACGATCACTTGAGTGGGGGGTGGTGGGTGATGGTGTGGTGGATTCCGTCTCTCGCGTGGGCTCTGCATTGCTGGTTGTCAGCCACAATCCTGACTCACTGGCAGCCAGGAGGCCCCCACCACTCTAAATGTACATATATATTCCATGCGTGTGTGAATATCAGTGGGACCAACAAGGTTAGAGACCTCTGCTGCCATGCCTGGTGGAAAGAGGAAGATGAGATGGAGGAGAAACTCAACGTGAAGGGCAGTGAAAAGGCCGTGTTCAGTTGCCTGCCAGGTGCTTACACTCTTTCACTCTCTCGTCCTTTTGCATGTTTCAGCGGGGAATTTTTTATGCCTGTGCATTGCTGATGTGTTTTTTTTTCAGTTGACTAAAGATATTTCAGTCATGGGTTTTTGTGTCCCATTTCTTCAAACAGTCTGTGACACTGAGAAAAAGAAACTATTTCAGTGTTACACATTAATTGGAAAATCAATCTATTGAATACATGTATTATAAAGTATTTTAGATTTTGAAAAACCTATGATGATTATTATCTAACATTTTATTTTTTACAATAATTAATAAAACAACTATTAATTGTCCTGTAAACAATGGATCCATTAATTATGAATATACATTTTATAATATGTATGATTTAAGCAATGGGATAGAAGCGACAGTTTTTTATACTCTGAATTACCTCTTAGAGCATCACTAACGGTCTACCATTGTTCCAGGGGCGCTTTCTTCAAAGACACCCCATTACTTTCACACTAGAATCTTGACAGAAGCAGAGTTTATGGGATTCATTTTGCTTTAAGAGAAAATCGCAAATATAATGTTCGAACCCCTGATGGGAAGGACATATTGCAGTGCTTTCGCATGCTGTTTTATTAGGAAAAATCACATTTTCCAAGAGAAACCGTCATGCTATAAAGTCCATGCACACTGATCACAGTAATTTCCTTTAGAAGGAAACAAGCCAATATATGGCAATATGACTGTTGAATGGTATCATCACTGTCAATTAAGGAATTGTGACAGCTGTCAGGTATAATCGTCATCTTCAGCCTTAGCCATCTTCAGTATCTAGGGACATCTCCCCATTATGAATGCATGACTGGTATCCCATACAGGGTGTTATCCTCTTATACCCAGTGCATCATGTGCTCGTGTCCAGGTTCACTGTCACTCAATTCAAACGAGTAAAAAACAGGTTCAGCGGAAGTAGTGTGTCCTTGAAATCCTAAGCCGCAGTGCATGTACTTGAGCTCCAGTGAGACTGGGACAGACAGAGACGACCAGAATATTCTTTCCTAATCTTCACGTACTTCAGCTGGCTGGAACTGAATACATCAAAGGTTTCCTGGTGGATCATGAAACACTCCATTTTGAACCAATATAGGACATGATTTGTCCCATATTTTAAGACACATACATACACTTCCTACATATATATCCCACGTTTTGCTTGTTTGCAAAATCATTGAGGGTGTAACCCACTTTTCTTGCTTGATGAATTATATTTCTTGCATGGCCGTGCCTTCTTTTAGGTGTTAAGTGAGGTGGGTGTGTCTGCGATGATGTGGGGAGAATACGCTTGACTGAAATGTGTAATTTTGTAAGTGCTTTTTTTACACACCTGCTGTGAGAATAGACCCTGTAGTGCAAGAAATTAAAAGTGCATAAGTCAGTGGCAGAATGCACATAAGGGTCATTTACATGCCACACGACCATATTTTGGTGTCACTCCACCCAAAGGGATCTCCCATGAGTTTTTTTGGTTTATGCAAATCGACCCCCGAGTATGTATCTAGTAGAAGAGCACATATACACCAGACTTAAGTGGATGGTAGCATATGCTACATGCTTTTTGACTTAATTGTACAATCAACTCCTACTCCCTTTAGTACTCTGACTGCAGTGATACCTACTAGGCCTAGTTGTTACGCCATAATAACATCCATCCATCCATCCATTTTCCAAACCGCTTATCCTTACTGGGTCGTGGGGGGTCCGGAGCCTATCCCAGAAGCTATGGGCACACACCATTGCACACACACGCTATGGGAACAACCCAGGATGGGGGGCCAGCCCATCGCAGGGCACACTCACACACCATTCACTCACACATGCACACCTACG
>JAODJX010000001.1:31787043-31800690 GCA_026776945.1 Isichthys henryi
CCCCCCCCCCCCCCCCCCCCCCCCCCCCCCCCCCCCCCCCCCCCCCCCCCCCCCCCCCCCCCCCCCAGTGGTCACAATTATTTCAAAATACTGTACTATGCCTTAAGCCTAGGCCATACTTCACTTTTCTGAGTGCACTTTTGCACAAATACAAGCAGTGTAGTGAAATGGGTTAACTTTTATGAATAGTGTTAAAGTTATTAGTGAAGCCTTGGGCAGTGTTACAGTGATACGAAGGTATACGACAGTATTTTAAAATGCTTATGACAAAATTAGCTGCGACCCTGCTTTGCAAATTTAATTGCCAATATTTCTAAATGCTGGAATAATGTTGCTTTTAAAAATATTGTACACCTTGGTATAACGTCTAGACGGTATGCTTACCATAACAACAGTTATTCTTCCTCTAGTCTTTCGTTGTTGACTGCTGATCTGTGAACACTGGCACTGCCACTTACATGCACAGCTGATATGCACAATTGGTCGATTAATCTAAAGAATAAAGTTTCCCCCAGACAATCAAATTTATTGTTTAAGTTAATGGACATCGGCATTTGGGCACTATATGGACATTATTTTCACCCACATTTCAATAAGCAGATTAGTAGTGTGTTTAAAATATTAATGAGATGCATGTTGTGATGCCTAAAAGTTAGTAATTTGAACAAATTTGGCGTATCTTTATGCTTGTTAAATTTAATTAGCAGAGCAGAACATGAATCTGATTTGGTAAATCATGGAAGCAATAAGCAGTGATGTGGAGTGAAGAAAGGGTCATCTTAGCAATCACATCATCTTCTAAAAGAAGAGATATTGCGGATAAACAAGGTAAAAGGACATGTAGCAGTACTTTTTTCTGATTAAACTCTGACACGTTTTTTTGTTAAATATAGTTCAATTTTTATGAAAGTTATTTTCTTTTATTTAGTGTCTGTTTTTGTTTTTTATTTTACGATAATAACACTGGTCCCAACAAGCCCAACGCGCAGGAACACACACTGGCACCGTCAAACAGCGTAAAATAAGGCCAAGATTCTAGCCTCAACACTTACTCTGTGGAGATTCTACGATAACAGGCAGACAACTTTATGACTTTAATAATGAGTATCTTTAGCAGCTACAAAGACACAAGGTATTATAAAGCTTTGCATGCTAATTGTACTTTAATAAACAAGAATGGACAACACGGTGGCTTTGCGTACTCTGGCGCAGGTGCTCGTGTATAGCGCTCGCCCTGCCGTGTTATGCCATCAAAATTTTGCACAGTGTAAAACCACCTTTTAGTTTAGTGATGATTTGAAATACTTGCTTAATTTCGTAGCGATATTAAAGGAAAACTATAGCTATAATGAGTTGAAGCATTTTAGAAATCATAAAGGAAATTTAGTTAAAATAATAAAAAAAAGATACTTCGATTTAAAATATTGATGTCGATGCATTTTCAGCGTCGTCATCATCAACTATGTCGACTGATCGTGACAGCCCTAGATCTGACACCCATGGACTTTTTTTTGTTTTTGAGAGGAAGTACCACACAGTGCATGAATTGAAGGAGTTCATCTCACAAGCATTTGTGGGGATTGATGCTAACAAGGATTTGTGTGCCTAAGTGTGTCACAGTGTCAGGGACAAGCTCCAGGAATGTATCAGCTTTGATGGAGGACATTTCCAACACCTAAGATATTAAACATGACCCAGTCAGTTCTGTAAAATAAAAACTGTACACCTACTTTTGGCCCACCCTATATTTGTGAATGATGTTTGTTTCTGTGATTGTCAATCTATTCTAAATTTAAATGTTTAATATATTCATTTTAGTTTTGTTTTACTGTTTATGCATAAAAATTTACACAACAAAAACAGAAATAACATTATTATTTATCAACAATTATCTACGATTACTTTCCAAAGTCTTTCCCAGATATTTTATGATATTTTATTCATCATTTTGAAAATCTGAAGCATTCTGGATATTAATTTAGTTATAAAATTCTCAATGGTATAATTGAGATAATGTTTTGGAAACATCGCATTATCTGTTGTGTTATTTATCCTGGATACATGAAATACATCAGGATAGTAGTACTGAAGCAATATTGTTACATGTTGATTATTTTATTCTTTTACTCTCTGTTCTTCTGCATGCGAAGTCCTGAGAGTGGTGAGGCTTGAAAGTGGCAAATTGTTTTGTGCATGTGTGAACCTGAATATGCGCCCTGCAGCCAGACACTACTCACTTATTGTCTCTGTGCCAGTTACTAGTGGCTCACGGTTGAGGCATTTGCGACTGCTTCTGTAGAGTATAAAGAACAGTAATGCACTGATGCACCTTGCAGTTATGACTGTACAGTGCCTTATGTATTTGGCCTTGGGTTTGACCGGGATATTTTCAGCTTTGAACGGAAATGGACAAATGCATTTATTCCATTAAGTGACTCATGATGATATTCAGCATAATTAAGCTTAATGAGTTTTTTTTCTCTTCTAGGAGAAGCTTGAAGGCTTAATATACAGTGCATGTGTCACGGTTAGATCATGGGTTAATCATGCGTATTTGCTCCCTGCAGGACGCTGGCTTCTCCTCCTCATGCAGCTCAGGGAGAGGCAGTCTCTCCCCCAGTGTCCCGCTGAGCGGCCTACCCCCTCTTACAGTCCCCCACCACGAGATCCTAACAGATCACGGAAAAGCGGTGGGTTTCTTCTCTACTGAAGCAGATTCAATGGCAGTTGAAAGTCCCTGTTTTAAACTATTGTCTTATATGCTATGTGGTTAGTGGCACAGGGACTGCACAGATTGTAGATGCACAACTGTGTGGTTTGTGTGTTCTCCTAGTTCTGCCTCACACTCCAAAGATGTGTCATTTTGGTGAATTTGTTTGGCTATGCCTCTGCAGGCTGCAGTATTCCCACTAGTGCAGTGGAATGAGCAGGAGTCTGCAGTACTGCAGGTCCCCCTCATGGACCTGCGTGCCACAATCCCCAGGAGACGCCCTCATCCCAGCTCCCCTCGGCTCCGCAGCAGAGAAATGAAAGCACAGAGCAATGAAGGTAGCTTTGAGTTTGTCGATAAGGACAGGGCTGAATTTGGCATTTAATATAGGCCCTGAGAATCAGGCTGTTTGCTACACCATACTATACTTAGATGTTTTTTTTTCATTTACTGCCAGTGAGGGAATTTGAAAAGAACCCCCAAGAAGAATTATCCCTGGGTGAAGATACATTGCACAAGAAACACAAGGTAGGTGACTCCATGAATCAAGCTATTCAGAGAGTTTATCTTGCATCTGTAATATTTGTCCTCCATGAGCAAGTTTTGATACTCTACCCATTGCATTTACTGTACTATTCTTTTCCGTATAATCACATGGAAAAGGAGAAAACCACACGCAGTGTTCAAAAAGAAGACTCAAGACTTGTGAAGGAGCTGGATGATCTTGGCCTGAAGCAGAGGTGTCCTCCTACAGAGTCTGACTCCTCCATATGCCATGGGACAGACACAGCAGTGAGCAGGTTCTGTACAGCGTGTACATCAATGGTGCTATTCCACTGCCACCAGGATCTAAGCCATATTGCGCTGAATAAATACTGCGTACTGAACAAAAGCGGGGCTAAATCGAGCTGGTTGTATCACCCCCATCCGATTGGTCCAAAGGCACAGAGATACAATTGAGGAGCATTGATATGCAAGGACTATCTGAAGGACAAAAGGGCAAAGCGTATCTTTAGTTTAACGTCACTGTCACTCTTCAAACTAAGCAACACTTGCACCAAGCCGACCAATCTGCAGTGGAAAAGTGGTGTAACTCATGTCTCTTTGTGGTATAGGCCAGATATGGCCTGATTCCTGTATGCCAGTGGAAAAGCCCAATAACTCTTTTCTGTACAATATCTGCCAACACTAGGATATGTATTTCATGGGTACCCACCCCGGGACCTTAAGGTCTAACTGCTTTTGTTGTTTTGTTCATAACCTGAGCCCTTCCTGCTGTTACACAGAAACAATGATTTAGATGATCATTTACTGCTCCTGCTGTCTCAGGTGTCATTGGAGGATTATTCGGAATGCCTTTCAAATAAGCAGGAATATTGCTATTGAGGGCCAAGTTGTGCATCAATGGTGTATTTTAATGTGGCAATAAAACACAAAGTGGGGTGTAGTGCAAAGTCAGTCACTGCCTGTGTTAAGCAGCCTTCCATTGTGATTAACAGCCTGCCTGCCTCTTGTAGATTTGAAGGTTGTTTTACTCCTACAGCTAAGTGTAACCTGTCCTGATTTATAGACATCAGTGTCACACAAGGACAAAACATCGTTTGAAGCTCAATGACCGCGTGGTCCTGGACACAAAGCAGAAGGGGACGGTCCACTTCATTGGACATTTGGAGAACATGAGCAACGGCGAGGTGTTCATTGGTTTGGAGTTAGACACAGCATGTAAGAACCTACTCATTCATTCAATTGCCAGATGTTCCAACTTAATAAATCAGAATGATGGTTCAATTGTAGCTAACATTATTTTTGTAATTAGGTGGAGAAAATGATGGAATGTTCAACGGTACAAGATATTTTAGGTGCAAGGCCAATTGTGGCACCTTCACTACAATGTCCCATATTAAGAAGGTAAATATTCTGATTGAAACAGGCCTCATTTTTTACATTATGATCATACAGTAGTCTTTATGTAGACTGTTCACCTGATTGTTCACAACTGTGGGTACTGTTTGAGGTACAGCAATACTCGAAGCCAATTCTTTTTGTAGGGCGCAATACATCATCACCCGATGTCATGTTGCATATGTTTGATGATTGGTTACCTCTTTGAACCAATTAGATTGTAGAGCAAGCAGGACCAAAACATCTGATTTGCTGATCCTGCCTCTTATAGTTGCTTGGAAAAACCTCTGCTACAATCTGACTGCTTATCTCTCTCAACCAATCATTTTTCATTTTGCCTTCAGAACATTTTTGTGTAAGTAAAATTCCCACAAGTGTAAATATCAGGGCAATATAAACTTAACTGGAACTCTGGTGCCTTTGAACCCACAGACATGGTAACATGACTTACTGGTCCTGACCCTGCGGTGGAGAAGTCAAGAATAAATCACACCGCTTAAATAAAACGGAATCGTTTATTAGTGTATCCAGATGGCAAAGGCATCTATTTTAATTTCATCTTTCCATTGGCAGCTTTCAAAGCCAGGGAGCTCTCAAGTTTCCCAGTCTCGACCCACAGAGAGAATGGATTCCACCGATTCAGATGGAGTGGGGTCGTCCGCAAGAAGATCCAAGAGCAGGCTGAGGCGGACTGCAAACCAGATGAACGTGGCGGCCCAGGTCCACTGCGTGGCCAACAGCTGCGCAAGAAGTGCCAAAAACTCCGGGAGCTCATAGCAGTTGGGGAAGGGGCAAGAGTATCTGCGGACAGCCTGGTCTGGAGGGGACTTATCGTGCCACACACCTTTAAAAGTTGATGTGCTGACTCACGGCTTTTAAAAAGCCAGTGGTACTTGTAGTGTTTTTAATTTATTATTTTTTGGAAAATGTTTTAATGCATTTTCACATTTTGGTCTACATTTCAGAGAAACAAATAAACGAACCAATGTTTGCCTTGTGTACATTTAGAGGGTAAGACCGTACAAAGTCAGTTACCTGTTCCATGGTCCCCTTTCTTACACACACATTTATTCAGCATCCAAAAAGTCATACATGCAACAAGGCAGGTTCAGCCAGTACTTGGATCATTCAGGGGTTAAGGGCTTCGCTCAAGGGCGACATCGCTCTGACAGCCATGGGATTCAAACCAGTAACCTTTTGATTATAGGCATTGCGGCCTGAGGCACAGAGCCACACCGCATACTACTTAAAACACTAAAGCAGTTTCCCCAAATCCAGTCCTGGAGAGCCAGAACCCCCTGCTCAAACACACCTAACTCAGCTAATGACCAGGCTTAATAGGTATGTTTGAACAGGGAAATCTGCTAAGTATGTTGGATTCTTGCCCTCCTGTAAACAGATGTTCAGGTGGACAGCCCACATGAAAATAGTACTGTATGATCACAATGTAAAAATGAGCCATATGTCAATGGAAATATTTACCTTCTTAATATGGGACATTGTAGTGAAGTAACTTTAGAGCAGGGTTCCCCAATTCTGGCCCCCCAGAACCCTGCTCTAAAGCTACTGAGGCCTAATAATTTACTCCCCCTTTTGAGAATTTACTGACAAACGCACCCCTTTCTTTAAAGTTCTGGAAATGAAGCTTGTGGTTGTGTTTAAATTTTTCCTTTTTAGATAGTCAGCATTCATTGTACATAGATCACAGTTCACGCACTAAAATATATATACGTCTCCCATATCGTCCAAATAGCTATGTATGCATAGACTCAATAGTACCTAGCAAGATCAAGTTGAAAATCTGGTCTGGGGGGAATTGAAGTTGAGCAATCTGCTTTCATGGCTATTGGGGTTGGACAATGAAAACCGAAACACTGACCAATATAGTGTTTGGTCAGCAATCTGCGCCTGTATAGACGTCAAACCTCAATCTTCCCTGATTGCACATTCCATCAGTAAGAGCAGAAGTTTCAGCAATAGCACAGCTGTGCATAAAATATTGCAATCTACACAACATGATGGGAGACCGAATTCAAAAGAGGACAAATTGTTAATGTGCATCATCTGTGATCAGGACAGCAAGTTTTTGTGGTGTATCGAGAGCCACGGTATCCAAGTTAATGTCGGCATACCACCATGACGGATGGACCACATGCAACAGGAGTAACTGGACGCAAGAAGAAGCCATCTGAAAGGGAAGTCTGGGTACTAACCTACATTGTATCCAAAAAAAACATAAAACCACAGCTGCCCAACTCACTGCAGAATTGAATGTCTACCCCGAATCTCCCGTTTCCACTAAAACTTCATCAGGAGCTCCACAGGGTCAATATTCATGGACTGCTATAGCCAAATCTTTGGTCACTCACGCCAATGGCTAATGTGTTTCATTACTGCCAGCAAAAAGACTCATCACCCAGACTGTTGCATAACCAGAGTCCAGCCCAGGGGAGGATCAGTCATACTTTGGGCTACAATATCATGGTATTCTGTAGGCTTACTACTACTGAACCATTCTGGAGGACCATGTTCGCTCAATTGCTCAAACATTGTACCCTCAATGTGGTGCCATGTATCAGGGATGATTATGCATTAATACACAGCAAGACTGGTGACAGAGTGGTTTGATGAATATGAAAGTGAAGCCGAACATCTCCAAGAGTCACCAGATCTGAAAATTATTGAGCCACTTTGGGGTGTTTTTTTCAGGAAGCGTTTTCCTCCACCAGCATCACACAGTGACCTGACCACTATTCTGAAAGAGGAACGGCTCCACATCCCTCTGGCTATTGTGTGGGACTTGTAGCTGTTATTCCCAAGATGATCTGATGCTGTATTGGCTGCAGAAGGAGACCCGAGACCATACTAATACATTATTGTGGTCTAAAACCAGGAGTTTCAGTTTCATTGTCCAACCCCTGTATATCCAGACAATATTATATTCAAATATGAATGACCCAGTGCACATGATGAAACACACTTACCCCATTAAGACCGCTTTTATCCAAATGGACCTGACAGTAGGTTTACTGTTATTTTTCAAAAGGAGGGGGGGGGGGGGTTTGCAGGTGTCCCCTGTTGAATCCCATTAAAACAAAAAATTTTTTTTTTAAAAAATCGCAAGAGACACAAAGCTACTTCAGACTTTATCCGTCAAATAAAACTGGAATCAGAATTAATCCATTAGTTACATTTTCTTTAACAAGCCAAAAGAAATTGTGGAACTCAGTGCAAATATTCCAACAATGTATTCAACTGAAAGTGGCAACCACCCCAGCCCCATTTGCTGCGCTGAAAAATTAGGCTATAAACATTAAAGACAAACCAAATCTCATATTATATACAGATTTGGATTGTCTTTGATGTTAATTATTCCTCTGGCTACATTCTCTACAGTTTCAGCAGCACCATTTATTCTGGAAAGGTATTCCGCATGGCCAAGTGAACTGGATGCTGGCGTTCCGGCACGGGGAGCGAACCGGGGCGAGTCTTCCAGCAGTAATGTTAAGCATTCAGTCAAGTGTTCACAAATGTGGCCTTGAGCAGGACAATGAGCAGCGTGCGCACACCCTGACAGCTTCTTGAGGTATACTGGCCTGGGTGGTCTTCCTGAAATTATGGACACAGCAGGCGAAAACTATCACAATGGCAGATGAGCGAGACACCCCCTCTCCTCCCCTCCCCAAACCCTTCCTTAGCACTGGACTTCACTGATAACTCATGGCCACTTAGGCAGCAGGAACTAACACAAAAAGGGGGGTTAGGGTAAATAAAATAAAGAAAAAAAATATATATATATATATGTATATATACGGCTGCTTCATAATGAAGATGAGCCTCCAGACGCCTTCTTCACTACCCCTTCTTACAAGATCAGCAGGAACTTCTCCAAAAAGTAGCATCATCAACCACAGGAAAACTCAAGGAAATGCGATTTAGAACTGAAGTTCTAAAAATTACGAATAACTAAAATTTGACTCCTGTACAGTAAATATACATTTATTTCCTAAAAGGGATTTTAAAAAATTTTCCTGCATAGGATTTTATACATTGCCATTTGTCTACATTTGGTTACTTTGTGCATTCCACAGTATTATTCTCGCCTGGGCTGAAACACCTCCAGGTGCCACAAACATAGGCTCATACGCTGAAAACCTTTTCTAAAAATTAGAAGACTAATTACGGACAGCTGAGAAAAAGAATCATCCCCAAAAGCTGAAAAACTTTTAACGTGAGCTTCTGATGTTAACATCACTCACACCCAGGCAGAAAACAGAATTAATTGACCCTAAAGAGCCGAAAGTCATGTCTCTCGGCAGAAAGCCAAGTCATACAACTGGCAAAACAACTCGAACTGTAGGAGCTACATTCCCACCTACTGTTTCGTTGCTCTGTTTCGCACAACCTCCCAGAAGTCCTCACTTTGAAAAGCCTTCTTTATTATTATTATTATTATTATTAATTTTAATTTAAACATTTCTCTTTTCTCTCAGTAAACATCCACATCTAAAACCAGTACAACACAAGTAGACAGCCTGGTTCCACAGTGACTCAAAGTGCTTGGACTCGTCCTTGCCCCGCAGCTGACCAGAGGGTGCTCGAACCCATGGGGGGGGAGGGGGAAGCCACACGCAGCTCAGCGGGGCGCTCACTCGCTCAAGCAGTGCCGCCCGCTTAGTAGGAGATGATGCTGGAGGGGGCGGGGCCAGAGGCTGTGCCCATCTGCAGGTTCCCTGAGGAGTTGGACCTCCTCATGTGAGGAAGCAGGTAGGAATCAGAGCCCAGCTGGTGCACGTCAAAGCGGTCCTCTTTCCGGTAAGCCAAACACCGTCTTATAAAGGCCTGGATGGGAGGGACAGAAATGGAAGCCCAGTATTAAACAACCTATAATATATTCAGTTGCAAAGTTAATAAATACTCAGTAAATCAATACTGATCTAAAGGAGCCAGAAAAAGACCTTTAGGGTTCAGGCAGATACAGGGACAGCTATGTTTTAGGTAGTGACCGCACTTCACTAGAGGGAGCCAGTGTAACAGTAAATCACTAGACTACCCATTTCAATGAAGTGTTTCAACACAGATGCTCATTCGCAAAATTCTGTTCAGATACACACCTTAGCCTCATTACTTGCAACTGGCTTGACTGGGAACTGGACTTCTGTTGCTTTGAGTATCGTGTTCTCCTGCAAGATGTCTTGCTGGGACTGGTTGTGGCCAAATGGCTATGTAAAATTAAATGTCAGCTAAAGCAAACACACAAACTTTAAGCAAAGGTTTGATCAGTATAGTAGGTACTTTACCTTTCTTCCATAGAGACACTGGAAAAAGATGACACCCACCGACCAAACATCCACCTTGTTAGAGATCTTTGGAGGTTCTTTGCCTACTACAAAACATTCAGGTGGCAAGTACCTGAAAAATAAAACCAACTTCATACAGACATCTGCAAGTACAGTGTACACATGAGCAGGTGTCTTAACACTCAAGATTGAGCAGATGCATCCATCCATAACGATTTATCCTGCTCAAGGTCACAGAGGATTGAGTAGATATTAAAATAAATGACTAGGATGAACACCTAAAAAAAGCAAACGGTGAACTTGCAATATTTTAAGGACTAAAATAAAAGTCGGTAGACAGTACGACCATTATACAACTTCTCGTCACAATTAAAAAGCAGGTTTAACTGACTGAAATATTGGCATCCAACCCGAAGGAGGTGTATCCATAAACAGTGCTGAAGCGATGCTCCACCAGTTTCTCCAGCTCATACCAGTAGGTTCCTGCTCCTTGTGATGTCAGGTCCATCCCATCCACTCCGTAGTTGTCATCATCCATGATTTTGGACAGGCCGAAGTCTGTGATCTTGATTTCCCCACAGGCCGTGCCATCCACAAGCAGGATGTTCCCTTCACGCAGAGAGGACAGTGTCGTTTTAGAGAGAAGCTTTGATGCTTTCTGACAGCGTGACACAGAGACGCAGCTGCTGTGAAACTTCTCAACATGGGCTGTCGTGTGCACGAGGATCCCACACACTAAATACTCCACAAGGGAAATAATTTAAGCTTGTGAAAATCAAAATTATTACCGTGATATATATCCATTGTCTATAAGCACTTATCTAAAGCAGGATAGTAATCAGCCTGCAACCTCTGGGGGGGGGGGGGTTAGGACACCATGAATGGATGGATTGAGTGAGAGAGACACACACAAACAGACACAGACAGACACACCCACATTGGAATTTATATCTGTGCAGGGATTCCCCTTCAAATTCTTTGGGGGGAAACTCTAATCCCAACATGATGACCCTAACCCCCACCCAGGCCTAACCTTAACCAAAAGTAACCAAACAAAACACATGACTTTCAGCAGTTTTTTGATTGCAGTTACAGATTTTTATGAAACTGATTTTCCCCTTGTGGCAACCAGAAAAATGTCCCCACAAAGTAATCATTTCCAGAATACACACACACACACACACACACACACACACACACACACACAAGTATGTACATTTTATTTCTTCTTTCATTTTCATTATTTATGGTTAAACCCGATACATTTCATGTTGTACCAGGTCTCCAGGGAAATGGCAATTTTGTTCTTACTACCTGTGTTTTGTAGAATGACAATAAAACTTGTCACCGTACCATACAGTCACGCACATGAAATCTCTTGCACACGCCCACACACATTTTTGAGGTCTAGGAGGAAAGGCACACAAAGCCGGTGTAAACATGAGAATGCCACGCACACAGAGCCAGGCGTGGGAACTGAACTCACAGGCTGCAGCGCTACAAAAGGGAACAAAACGGAAGCACACTTGTGGATCGGCAAGCGCTGCGGGAACCGACCTGGCTTGAGGTCATAGTGGATGATGGGAGGCTTGATTTCATTCAGGTAGCGCAGGGCATTCACGATCTGCATGATGATGGATCGCGCTTCCTTCTCCGACATCAGCTTGTGCTGCTTCAAGTAGAAGTCCAGGTCATTGCCCTCGCAGAACTCCAACACGGTACAAAACCTGGAGCGGAATGCCGATTGGTCAGGCGCCAGCGACAACAACCTCTCAGGCAGCATGTACATCAGCCGCCGCCATGCCCCACCCCTTCCACATGAGTAAGCCTGGAACAGCCAATGGGAATCCTTCACGGCAGACAAGGACAGACTGAGGGGTGAAGGACGGGCAGTGGTGGGAGGGGTCACTTACGTATCCGTGTCCAAGGAGAAGTAATCGTACAGTTTTACTATCCTCGGGTGGTCGAGCTGCTTGTGTATTCTGTATTCCCGACAGGCATGCCTAGAGCAGGATGACCGTAGCAGAGGTAAACAAAGGAAACTACTCTAGACAGGAAGAGTCAAAACATTGCTGCAGTCCATTTATAATGGTCAGGAGTCTCTGCCAGCATTGTTTTAGCCGTTCATTAATCAAGGAGTGCAGAGATGTTGAGTGCTTTAGGAGGACAATAGCATTTTGGGGGGGAAAAAATAAATAAATACAGCTTTTCTGCTGGTTGTGCTCACTTGCATACCTGTGGCAAGGGCACTATGTTATAGCCACAGATGTAGTTACAGGCTAGAGGTTACAGCGTAGGCTAAGCGACCCTAAGCTGAGCATCCTACTTGTGGTAATTCTCTTTCTTCTCATCCCTCCAGTTCTTATTGAGCTGATGGATTTTCACAGCAGCATAACGTTGTTCAAATAAGTCAAAGGCCTGAAAAGAAAGGGGGAAAAAAAAAAGAGACTTGAGTTTGTAAAACAGTCATGATACTCTGTTAATTGGCTGTTTTTTGACAATCATGAACGTACTTTATAAACTTCACTGAATCCTCCTCTTCCCAGCAGGTGCAGCAGAAGGTACCGGTCATTCAGGGTTGGATGATCTTTGAACCTCGGAGGTGAAAATGAAAAGCCTTTTGTTCATGCCAAAACCAACCCCCCCCCCCATCACCCTCCTGTGTCAGCCTTTGTTTAAAGGAAACATCGGAAGACCCGAAGCAAGCATGATATCGCTCACCTAAAGGGATTTTAGAGAAACCCTTAATTTAGATCTCACAAGCGGTTCTCTCGAGACAAGGGTCATGTTCATTGCAAGTTCACAAGAAGTGCTAAGAACATAAGACTAAGATAAGTCAGCCCCTTAGTAAAACTTACATAGCCACATAACTAACTCTAGCCACCGCAATGCATGAAAATCCCTGAAGGCTGATGACTTGAGATGCCCAAGTCAGCTCTTCCGGCACCCACAATTATACCATGCTGAAAATCACTTATACGAGCAATCCTAGCTGTTCTGATGCTGAGCCAAACAGAACCCCCGATCCGTCTGTGTGCTGCATGATTCACCATTTGTAGAAGTAGGCAGTTGGCATTATTGACCAGGTGTATCGAATACACACACACACACACACACACACACACACACACACAATGTGCCAGTTTAAGTATATATCATACATGCGTACATCACTAGGGATGGGGATCGAGAACCAGTTCTTATTTTTGCGAAGAACTGGAAACGTACACCTCCAATTCCTCTAACTATTCATCCAGACTTTCCGTGTCGCGTGAAAAGACGTCACATGCTGCGACTTGGAATCCATATGATGGAGCGCAGGAAACGGAACCGGGGAATGGCTGCATTTTACAAAGAAGGACAACCATTGTGCAGTGTGCAACCAATGCAAAGCCGTTGTCACTTCTAAGAATGATAACACTAGTAACACGCTTAAACATTTAATCTGTCAACACTGCATTACATTTAAAGATTGCCATGTGTTCGCCACTCCGCTGAGTGCAAGCTCCATGGTCTCCATAGTCATGGTTAGCTAACTACGGTTCATTAACCTACAGGCACGTTTTCTGAAACATAAAACGAATTATGCAGTAAGTTTGTTTCATCCATTCAGAAGTTGACATGAAGGCTGGCAGCGATAACTCCTCTGAGGCAGCACTCGCGTCCGGGGGGGGGGGGGGGGGGGGGGGGGGGGGGGGGGGGGGGGGGGGGGGGGGGGGGGGGGGGGGGGGGGGG
>JAODJX010000001.1:31800790-31815667 GCA_026776945.1 Isichthys henryi
ACGCTCCAAACCCGACCTCCCCCCCCCCCCCAAAAAAAAACAAAACTCACTAGCTTTCCAGCAGTTTTAAATATTGTTGATGAAAAAATTTCATTATAGTTATCATCAACGACCTTTATTTTCAGACTAAAATGAGACAATAACTAAATAAAAATGACTTTGCGAGGCCGAAGACTGACAAAGTGTATTGACACTTTCGCCAACGAATAAACACGAGACGAAAATGTTTGCCAGAGATGAGATACAATCAGAACTAATGTGGTTCGCGTAAGGCAGGGGTATTCAACTAAAATTTAAAGGCGTCCAGTTCGAGAAGGTCTTGAAGCAAAAGTCCAGAAGATCATAACATCTAACTATTTAGCATGATATATATTTAAGTAGCCTATTAGTTGTATCAACATTGCAATATCAAATTAATTCAGTACAATTCAAAAACTTTGACAATATTTATTCTCACGTGACATAGAACTGAACATATATGAATGACTGCTGATATGTATGTTTTCACATTTACTAAATAAAAGTAGGGCTGCAATTCAAAAGAGAAAATGAAATGTGAAAATTGTGCATGTTTAAATAAAGTGCTTAACTTAAGCCGTAAAACCTGAATATAGTCGTGTTTGTGTCATGTTTTAGAGTTCATGGATTTAAGTATTGGTTTTGATAATTCTAAGTCTCGTTTTAATATAAATACATAAGAATAACACTTTAATCGTTATTAGGAGGAGGACATGGGTGGTCTCATTTCTAAAAGATATAAAACATGACGTGTTTTTCTAATATTTGCTTTATATTTGTCGGAGTAATAACGCAAAGGGAATGACAGGCCGTTTCAAGCGAAAACAGTGCATTTTACTTCATTTTATTTCAAATAAACTTCAACTTCGGCCAACTGGCTGGAGTAAGATTTTCAATTCGAGATGTCTGCACACATATGTAACAGATCTTACCTTGGTCTGCATTTGTACTTAACCGTGTAAATACACTTTTCACGTAGCTAATTTTAGGTTTATAATGGAATAATATAGATTTCCCATAAGATTTCCTGCGTGAGTTTGAAAGTGTGTCATACCAGTTGCTTGAGATTTGGCAACCCTGGAAATGTAAATTCTTTGTTTCACCTGAGCTGATTTATATAACAATGAACTTTATACAGCTGTTAAAAAACGGAAACGTTACAACGGACATGAAATCACCAATAAACTGTCTACAAATATTTATAATAATTTTATTTTAATTTTCAGAGAGACCAGGCCTTTGGCATTATAGCCTAAGCACATTTTCTTTGAAGTGATTTTATTTTTGCACTAATGGCACTACCGATTTTACGGTACACAGTTTCCAGGTAAACAAACATATGTTTGTGTTTCAAATAAGCTTGAAATCTGTGTCTTTGTGTACTGCACAGTCAGACCTTAATACTATTCCTTAACATTGGTTTCATTTCATCTTGGTGAACATAATGACTTTCAGAAATAGAAGAGAAACTTCAAACATTATACGTTGCACTTTTAATTTTAGTCAATTAACTAGTTTTAGTCGACTGTAATCTTATATTTAGTCAACTAAAACTAGACTAAAACTAAAATAATTTAGATGACCAAATTATGACAACCTAAATTACATTTTAGTCAAAAGACTGACTAAAACTAAATAAAAATTTGCTGTCAAGTTTAACACTGCTTTCCAGGTAGTGAGAAGAGGGTGAACAAGTGCAAACGGGATGTGACAAGTGCAAACGGGATGTGACAAGTGCAAACGGGATGTGCATCCTTTCACCACAGTAGAGCGAAAAGCTTTTCTGTAGGTACCGGTAGTGAAATGCTTTCATTAGTTTTGTATGTCAGTACATTGTAAAGCAGATGTGTAATATTAAACTAGGGTGTTGTCACTTTAAGAGCATTAGTAAGTTTAACATATTCAGGTGTTAAGAAGATGGCCTGGTTTTGTGGTAATGTGCCACTGTGCTTGTTACTAGAGTGTTAAAACAAATATTTTTAATTTATTGTTTATTTATTGTTCATGTCACATTATAACTAACAAAATAACTGCTTTTGGAGCTGAAAACTGCATAGAACTACTGTTTTTGTTAATAAATATGTAGCTGACCAGGTCTAATTAACTGTCCACAAAATTATAATCAGTCATAAATTAATATTTGAATATTTTACAGTGATTAGGAATTGATAAGGGAATCGATAAAGAACCGGATCGATAAGAATCATCGATGATGGTACCGACATCAATAATTTCTTAAGGATTCCAATCCCTATACATCACACGCACTTGAAACATGAGTGCAGGGAAGTGCGCATGCCCATGGCAGGCGTCCGGCATGGACTCACTGCGAACTGTCCTCATTGTTTATTCTCTTCAGCTCCCGGATGTGCAGGTTACGGACTCTCTCCAGTCGCTCCAGTTCCGTCTGGATCTCAGCCTCTTCCTGCAAATGAATGATGTAGACGGCTTCAGGCAGAACGCAGGGGCCACGCGTCACACAGGGCTCATGCAGGCAGAATGCGGGAGGGCCACTCGTCACATAGGGCACAGGTGGGTGGAGTCAGGCAGAACGCGGGGGGCCACACGTCACATAGGGCCCATGCATGCAGAGTCTGGCAGAACGTGGGGGCCACGCGTCACATAGGGCCCATGCAGGCAAAGACTGGCAGAACACGGGGGGCCACACGTCACATAGGACCCACACGACCCAAATTTAACATTTATGGTAGAGACCACAGTGATCTGATGTGGAAAACGTGGCTGGCGGGAAGAGGGCAGCATGGAAGCTAATGGCAGCAAAAGTTCAGCAAAAGCAGCCTGAGGGGCAGCTATACTTCTGCTCTGGGGATCCAGAGAAACACACAGGAACACACAGACCTGTACTCTCATCTTTGCGGGGACCTATTCATTAATATGAGGAAAAACCCTAACCCCAAGAACGATAACCATAAGTAACCAAATAAAATACATGACTTTGTATTTTTAGTTTTGATTGCAATCACATTTAATTTCCCCTTGTGGGGATCGAAAAAATGGTCCCCACAACATCAAAATAAGAGATTTTCATCACATTGTGGGGACCAAATGTCCCCACAATGTAATGTATACCTGGACCACAGACAGACACACACAAAAAGCGCAGCAGAAAAAGAAGAAAATAAACTAAAGAAAAACCACAGAATTAAAAACATGAAATGTTAGGTATGGGGTTTCAGACCTTCTTTAGATGCCCGAGTCGAAGTTTGAAGATCTCCTCTTGTTCATGATACTCAGCCAAAGTTAACCTTTGAACCAAAAAAAAAAAAAAACGCATAATTTAGGAATAAATATTAAAATGAAATTTCCTCACCATTTTGACCAGAAGACGGATGGACGGCCTGAATTTTTCGAACAGTTCCCTTTAAGCACATTGTACAGTTAGTAAACAAAAACACTCATGAAGGAAGGAGCTGTCAAATTTTGCTGCCAGGGGTGTGACATTGCCATCCTGTGACAGGCTGTGACAGACCTCAGAGGATCAGAATGAGGCTTGCTGGATTGATGAGGAATCAGCAGGCCCTTCTGCAAAGGCAGGGAATGCGAAGTGCTAATGCATCGCAAGGAACCATCTGGTACAACGGGAAACGGTCCCTGGGGACCTGCGGTTAGTGCGAGTGAGAAGACAGTTTGTGGGCTGCGGCCGTCCTCCCAGATTGACAGGAATTTCAGAGGGCAGACACCACATCCAGGATACCTCTCACCAGCAATGGATTCTGTAGGCCTCTTGGGTACATTGAATAACAGAAATAACACAAAGACAATCGGCATCTGAACAATCTTATGTTCCTCAGGAGCACTGATCAAGATCCTGAGGAATTCTACTGCCCGATGCAAAAGAAATGTACATAATGGTTGTAAAGAATGACTATGGTATACCTTGTAAATGTGGCATGATCCCACAAAGCAAAACATCTACTTTCAGCAGCATTCTGTGCTGAATGTGGAAGGTGGCAGTTGGCTTGAAAACAAAGCTGCAGCTTCTCCAGTTAATAAGGCCAGAGTTCCATAAAGCACACAGTGCCCTTGGTTAGAGTATGACCCAGCAGAGAGTCACTGCTATCCATCAAACCAGCAAAACCTGCAGGAATTCCACACTCAAGGACAATCCCGTCTCCCTACAGAATACCAAGCCCTCGCCAACTCCATGCTGTAGCCCTTGCCGTGGATTTCTACGGTGCCAGTAAGCCTCTGCTCACGTTCTCTCTGTCTACACCTTTACCAGAATGGGCTTCTCTGAAGGATGACGACAAAGGAGGCAAACAGAGACAGATGAGAGGAACGCACTCACAGCTGAGGTAGGCTGGGTTTGAGAAAGGGATCGTTCTCTGCCCCGTTCACGGCCTTGCTCTTCCGCTGCTTTGGCTCAGAGTTTGTGGTCAGCGTTTGGGAGCTGTTGGTCGTTGGAGGCTTCCTCTTGGCTAAGAGCTTCCTCTGCCTCTCAATCTCTTCCCTCTGCTGGTTAATCCACTCCTGCTGTCTACAGATTAGAAACATGACATCATCAGAATGGTGGCGACATAGACACAGGCAAATGAAAACCTGAAAGAAATGGCCTTAAAATCAACATTAGCAGATATTATTCATATTTTATGTATACATGATACGTCATTAATATTTTAGGTGCTTAACAGACTGTGGGAGTAAGCAAGCATCTGTATAACACAAACGCCGACGTTCAGGGGAAATGTTTCATCCGTCCATTAAAACCCTGGTGATTTTTTTGCACATGCACCATATAATCAGTGTGTAATATCGTGCAACCTTACTTGAAATGCGTGAACGGGCTGATGTGATATTCGGAACTGCACCTCACAGCCCAGCAGCAAATCGTCGCTATGTGACGGGCAGCCTGTGAGAGGCGCTCTTACTTGACCAGGTTCTGGAAGGCGAAGCCGTCGGTCCACTGCTCCGTGAAGGAGGCGCCGTGCCGCACCGTGGTGAAATGGCCCAGCCGCAGCCGGTCCTGCATGCTCTTCTCTCGGCATGCCAGCTTCTCTTGGGTGCTCTGGGGACGGCGCAAAGAAACGGCTTTACCGACCCACCCCCTCGGCACTTACCAAATCAGAAACGCCTCCCTTAACCACACTGCGTCGAATAACTTAAAAATATACAATAATGACCCACAGTGTTCAATGCCATAAGGATCGCACAAAATGAGAAGCTTAACAGAAGTAATGTGATCCCTTTTCAAAGGCATCCTGTGACATTTCCTAACAGGAAGGCAGGTATAAATACAGCATAGGCTGGGGGGGAAGTAATCGCTACAAGGGCCAAAACAGCCCCCACCTCACCTGGCTGCAAATTCCAAAATGGATTTAATTGCTAAATTATGGGTAATATAGATTTGTGGGAAGCAGAAAAATAACTGAAAGAGCAAAATGACACCAGCATTCAATCATGGATTTAGCAGAAAGTTCTTCATGTTGACTGAATAATATGAAAAAATAATTAAGCACCAGTATCCTATGACTTATTTTAGGCACGTATGTATGACAAGGGAAAAGACCCACCTTCTCAATGAGCATCTTCTTGCTCATGGTTATACATTTATTTAAGCGTTCCTTGTACTTTTCAAGCAACTTCTGTTGTTCATCTATTTGTCTCCTGAGATCACAGTTTGCCTGTGAAGGAGGAGAGGAAAACATTTTCACCACAAAGAAACATCCAAATGTGGTGAACATTGTAGGTATATATCAGAAATGCCAAATTACTGAAGGCTTGGATGATATGAAGGTATTATGTGGTATATTGGGGCATTTAGAAATCCCAAAGGTGTTAGTTTTAATTTTGTCAAAAATACTGATGCTCTTCCTTCTATGCAAATATGGAGCTACATGGAATCAGCCAATATGGTTGACATATTTTGTTTGTTTACAGGTTAGCCAGTAACAACGTCTATTCCATTCCTTTAATTTTCATTCTACATTCAGAATATTTATGAACATTGTGCCTGTGAATAAAGTTTAGATGAAACCCAAAAGAAAGCAGCACAACATGTAGAGAGCATGCAAACTGCACAGAGTGGAGGTGTGATCCAACCCCGCAAGCCAGCAAGTGTGTGGCAGTAGTGTGTGTGTTTGTGTGTGGATTATGTTTATATTACATTGTGGGGACCAAATTTCCCCCACAATTGCAAAACATTAAAAATCTGTTTGGTTAGGCTTGGGTAGGGGTTAAGGTCATGTCGTGATTAATGTTTTCCACATTGAAATGAATGATATACAAAGATATAAGATATACGTGTAGCACACACACGAATATATAACTTTATCCCCAAATCTCAAAACTTAAAGAAAAAGTAAATAAAGTAATCCTGCACTCAAGGAAGCATTAAGTGCTTTCAGTTAATCCGCAACAGAAGATCGACGGTGCCTGAAATGCGAAGGAAAGGTGGAGAGTTTCACGCTTAGGTGCTCCTCATACTCAACGAGAAGAGCCCCTCACCCGAAGCAAATCGTCTATCCTCCCCTCCTTCTTCTCAAGGTCCAAGTTCTTATTACTTTCGAGGGCTGCCAGCTTCAGTACGGTCAGATCAGTCTGGGAGAAGCCAGTAAACACAGACGCTATTTAGCCTGTACCTTACTGTGCAAAAAAATACAGGCAGCATGAAGAAAGTCCTACCTGGACACATTTGATTGACAGTTGTTTTGGGTGCATCATATGGTCCCCAAAAGTCAGACTAGTAGGAGATGAACTGTTTTGCCTAATCTAAAATGAGAACAGGAAATTTGCTCAGCAAGGAGTCATTCTAGGCATTAATTATCTCTAGGTTCTAGCCAGCCAACCCACCATGGAGCCTGGTGCGGAATGGGAATGTGAATTCTGGGGAGAACGGATGACTGGAGGGAGACCTCTGACTGGACTGGAGCCATTGCCCCCCTGGAACTGAGAGGCAGAAACCAGCATGAAGTAGAGGAACAGGAAGTGACATCACAACAAGCATCATAACAAGGGTCAGAAGAACCCCAGATGTCAGGTATTTGGTGATTCTATTTCTACATGCAACACACAAAAAGTTAATTACAAAGTAAATACAAGGTCACTGAATGCTCTAGCAAAGCATCATGCAAAAACTTACATCGAAGTAATCACTAATTTTGGGTCCTCGTACAACCGATTTCCCTGCAAAAGAGGAGAAAAGGGAACTTTAGCTCTGGAGGTCCATCCGACACGACTGCTATGATTCCAGGAGATGTGACACCCCGGGGGCGGCCCCCACCTTGGCTGCTCTCGGACTGACTCTCTACTTTCCTCTTTCTACTCCTCGAGGTCTCAGAGTGCTTTTTTTCCGGGGTCTGGAAGAAAAGGCCAAAAAAATAAAAACATATTAGGAAGCACCTGGACAGAAGCGGCCCCCTTTCGCCATGACAGTGTCCACATGTGGATGACCCTCCACCCCCCGGGCAATAGCAACACTCTGAGAAGATTTGGGCAATAAAATCCACTTGAGAGAGAGAACAGTCCTCCAGCCAGGAGATCTTTCTATTAATATCGGCTGCACCGAGCCAAAGTCGACCGCAGGCAGCTCTTCCAGTTTTGTAAAACAATCATGCATATTTTCAGCTCACAAAGACACACTGGGCGACCTCAAGCTCACAGTGGAAAGAATGACAAAGCTGAAACAAAACAGAGACCGTCATTACTTTAACGCCAAGGGGGTAGGCCAAACACTGCAATGAGGGAGGGGGGGACACACACCCAAATCTTCCAAACAAAGTGCATTTCAGTCAATAAAACGTTTCAAAAAAGCTGCCCAAAGCCCAATTGCTGACTCAGTCCGCAGAGATTCCCAGAGAGCTTTAGAAACGTTACGATGCTTCGTCCCATTTGCCATGCTCAACATGCCTCAGACACTTTACACCTGAAGCAGTCATACCAAGACTCGCCAAATCCCTGCACCGAGTCAAAGTCAAACCGACAGCCTTGAAAGGAGCGTGATGGAAAAAAACAGCAAAGTAGTAACGAATTACAAAAGGAATATGAAGAAAGAGGATGGGGAATTAAAACCAGGATAGGAGCCAGTAAATAAATAAATTAATTAATTTTAAAAAAAGGAAAAGAAAATCACAGCAGCCAGTCATGAAGGCAAAACCAGAAAGCTAGTTTAACTTTTTTGATCACTATTTTGGAAGTGATCAAAATTAAATGGTTTTTTAAACAATTATATACTGCACAGATAATAGTCAGGACAACAGTATGTCTAAAACACACACACACACACACACACACACACACACACTTTTTATTGCCTCTTTCCTTCACCCCAAAGATGGGAAGGAAGTGGAAGGGAAATGATGCCGAGACTGAGGAGCAGAATGTTAATCTCTCCTGAGTGTCAGAGGCTGCAGACCGAGCATAAGCATCCTGAAGGACTGGCTGACAGGCCCAGGAACCAGACCCAGTGGTCTTGTTTACACTTGGTTTTAAAGTGCGTCTTTGGCGATCAAACCACAAGTGGACACACTGCTACACCCACGTCCATCATGCATCTCCAAGGTGTGCAGCTGACTGCTTGCATTCAGACATCGTTACTGCCTACATCACTTACACTACAAGGTCAAATGGTCCCATGTACAGTTATTGCATCAGCATTTACGCTACAAAACATATGTGCTTAAATGTGTCCCAGACCACCTCCGCAAGCATTGAGTGATCAGATCACAATGAGTCTTGGTGATTAGTGCTGTCCACTCATGATCTGATCACTCTAAATGCATTATAAACTCCAGTGTAAAGAGGGTGAGGACGAGTGACACGAGGGCCTACAGACACCCCTCTCTCAACACTCTTACCTTCTAAAGATGAGTGACTGATTGGGGGGATTTACAAAGTCAGTCCCACAGGGGAGCAGCTCGCTGGCACTTTGAAACCCCAGTATAAGAGATTATCTGTACACCTGCAAATATAGCTGACAAACAGCCTTTCAGTGGGGCATAAAAAGAAAGACCTTTTCCCAAGGCAGGAAGTGAGAGACCTGCCACCTGGGGGGAGACTGCAGCGAGATACATACTGAATGAGCAGGAGAACTGCCTTACTTCATGTCAGAGCAGAAGAGGAGGGGGGGGGGGCAGGGTGAACCAAAAAAAAAAAAAAAAGTCAGTGGGTTTCATCTAAGTGCCAGCAGGTCACACAAAAAAGACGAGGGGACAGAGGATGGGGAGGTGACACAGGATGCAGGACTGCCCATGGAGGAAGCCTGCAGCGATACTCTTTGGACTGAATGTTGGCCATTTTGGTGTCCTAACATGTCACACGGGGTGGGCCTACAGTACCCCTCCAGAGCAGAAACGGCCCTCAAAACAATTTGCGACGACCTTTGCATTTTAGATCACGGTACACCAAAATTAGTTCGGTCTAACTGAAAACTGGGCCAGCCAAACACATTAAAGCCACCTGTTACTTCCTTACAAGTAACACATCAGCACCCCGGAGGAATTAAATATGAACTTCTGGCTTATCAATTTTCACATAAAATATTCTCACAATTCTATAATGAACAGATGTTCATGGAAACTGCTGCCTTTGACACGAGTTCCCTGACATTCCGCGGCGCAATTTGGACACAGCATCGTCCATGGCGACGGGAGAGCTGAGCAAGGGCGTGCCAGTGGAGACGCCGATGGTGCATCGATGGGGAGAATGCGGCATACAGTGAGCATCCATGTCCCCAACGCAAACACGCATAACCACTGGCTGACTGAGCTGGCTGACTGAGATCCACACACCCAGAGCTAATTCACACCGCATTGTAGCGACAAACGGCCGGGACTCTGGGGGCTGTCAGCCACATTTCATTGGTTGGTCCATTCGCCAGGGAGATGGAGATGCCCTAGAGCCTCATTCACTACACCATGTGCTATGTAGTAATATCCATATAAAAATTTGACTTTTTTTTTTAACATTTTTACTGCAATGAGAAAGCAACATGACAGGTACAAGACAGTTAACACAGACTATTAAAGAAAAAATAAAAACTAAATATATTGAACAATTTCCCTTCCAACATTCACAGGCCATATCCACGGATATGCAAATGGGACCGTATTGTCAATAATTTGTTTGCCCATGAAAAAGCACTCCAAAACACAGAACAGACAGACATTAACAGCGGACAGACATTAACAGCGGACAGACATTAACAGCGGACAGACATTAACAGCGGACAGACATTAACAGCACTCAGCCAAGCCCACCTCTGATTCCTTGTCACTTGAGGAACCAAGACTTCCGAAACTGTGGTTAGAACATTCATTATTCGTTAAGCCCTGAAAATCAAAAAAAGAAATAAGACATGATTCTGAAGTTAAACATTCACATGTGAACGTTGCATGGTAAGTACCCAACATTATTTCATCTTATTAAAAATAACTTTTAAAGAAGAAAAAAAAACGCAATTTCAGTTACTATCCATCATATAAAAAATTACACCATTTGGGAATAAAAAGCAATAAAACCATCCTTCAATCCTAAATCCTGTGTGACATAAGTCACTGTTGAAAAAAAATAAAGACAATCAAAAACTTGATATACTAAAGTTCTCAATAAAAGATCACTGGGAAAATGCGGCAGACAGACCATAAGGCCATGGATGTATTAAATACTCAGAGCATTTATACATCTGACAGCATCACTGCCCATCTTATCTTAATGTATGTAATACAATACAGAGCTTTCAAGTTAAATCGCTTTGTGACCAAACCCGTGTGAGTTAGTGATGAGACACCCAGGGTGGTTTGATCTCTCTTCCGAATGGTTACTTTGCAGTTTAAACCCACTGAGAACCAACAGTCACAGTAATCTTCACCTACTGAGTTTCTCCCAACTCACAAACAATACTGATGCACTCACTTTTGTGCCACCGCTGGCGCTTCCAGTACTGCCCCCGGTGCTGCCCCCGACCCCTCCCATGAATCGCGCCTCCAGCAGCTCCTGCCTCCTGGGGTCCAGGCTGTGGAGCTCATCCATCGCACCTAGAACAAGACGGATGCCATCAGCCCCACAGACGTGAGCATAGCCCCCAATGTGTTAAGCCCACCGGAGCGCCCAACGCAGAAAAGCAAATCAGATTAATTAGGAAAAGACCCACTAGGGACCAAATTAAATATCCCTGCTGACCAACTGGTCAGGCTTTCTGAAATCATTTAGCAGAAATGCAGCAGTAAGACACAACAGCGTTCCTGGGGGAGTGGCCCGGCAGGCAGACGGACATGTTTTCATGTCGTCCATGCACGGTTACACCCTGGCATCTTAACAGAACCCAAAAGAGTCCACATCAGTGTTGGGGGACACATGTGATGTTGAAGCAGGCAGGGAGAGCAGGCTACCCACCAAGCTCTGAGTAAAATAAGACTTTGATAAAGAGACACTAATCAGAAGCCCATGTGTGACGAGGGAACAGAACAGCTGAGGGCAATTTATTCTGTCTGCAAATTTTTAATAGGGTAACATTTCTGGTTAGTTCATGTCTGAACATAAATAAGGGAGGGGGGGCAGGAATCCTGGATTTCCAACTTAATGCTTCTCAACACACCTACCAACACACAGACACACACAGACACAGATAAACATAACACACATTATAAAACAACATAAATGAGTGCCAATGACATTAGGTAACGTGGTTCACAGTTGGACACAGTGGATTTTACAGTACAGAGCACGGGGGATGGATTACTGGGTTATGCGGCGTAAAACAGCTATTTAACATTACTTCTGTACCTTTAGTAGAAGTCTTCCTGCACATTGAATCAGCCCTCCACCATTTCTGCTAAATGATTTCAGAAAGTCTGACCAGTTGGTCAGCGGGAATATTTATATAGTTATAAAAAAAATCTAAAAATTCTAATCACAATATGTTCAGAAGAAACCATTCAGCCATAATCAGCACCTAATATTTTACATTTCTAATTTTTAAAAAATAAATTGCTAACTTCAGGCCTAAATAAATCTAAAAGTATGCAGAATTATGTCACGACTTTGTGGGAGTGACACACACTCCAGACTCCTGGGGCCCGGGGCCCTAACGCCGCCATCAGAGATATGACCTGTAAGCTAGGTCGTTTGCTGACCAGCACAGGAGACTGCAAAGCTTCCTCAGGCAAGCCAGAAGTTTCCAGCACCTGTGTGAACAGCAGAGTGGCTTTGGACCTGGGAGAACAGAGGTGGGTCCCAACATTCGCATATGCCCGTGTCATTCAGGTCTGACGGGGGGTGGTGACCCAGTGACAAACCCCATTTACAAACTATTTTCTCATGCCAGCATGCATGTACAGGCCTACAGCCAGAACCAGTAATTCCATTTCTTCCCAAACCGTCACCGACAAACAAACAAGTAAATAGATAAATCAGACAAAGTATTACATCGGAAGAACCGGCAATCCCACGACCCAGAATCCTGTCTGACCAGCACCAATAAATCCATAGACTGGTACAGAATTTTACTGGCAGACATAAAAACAAATTTCATGCATTAAATCCGAAATGCTAAGCTGTGTTACGATATAAAATCTAAGAAAAAGAATGAAATATTTCATTGGAAACTGAAAAAACAGTAAACATTTCAAATGGCAG
Source organism: Isichthys henryi (assembly GCA_026776945.1). Taxonomy (NCBI): domain Eukaryota; kingdom Metazoa; phylum Chordata; class Actinopteri; order Osteoglossiformes; family Mormyridae; genus Isichthys; species Isichthys henryi. The sequence continues at coordinate 31,813,400 of JAODJX010000001.1, forward strand.
TAGAAATCAGAGATTGTGGGGGGGGGAGCTGATGTACCTATGAGTTTATTAGATTGATCCCATAAGTATCAATATCAATCATTCAAAAATAAATTTAAAAAGCCCCATGATGGCAACCTGTATTGAAACTAATAATTATGGTGGATGGGACTGACGTGTTTAATCAGATACTAGTTTTAGCCCTTTGCCAATGGTTATGGTACAGAGGCCTTTGTTGGAGGAAACCAGGCAATGGGCAGCCGACAGAATCCCAGAATCATACCCAGGGTGGATCAGAGGAGCTGACACCCCTTATCATAAGAGCTTGATTCAAAATGCCCAAGGAATGTCTCAGCCCTGTAAAAATACTACAAAGAAAATCAATCATAAATCATAGCAACTGACACCCAAAGGAGCCTGTCTGGCCAGATCTGTTGGCCGTCTTCTGGTTGCAAATGGACGAACTGATCATTAGCAGTCACCTCCAAAAAAAAGCAGTCAAACAGACAAGACAGACAGAGTACTGCTGTTTACCAATAGCAAAGCCCTTCGGGGAGCCCGGCAGCTCAGCTCACTCGCTGCCCTTTTCCACCTTCAACTCAATACAGATCTTACATATCACAAACCCCCCCTGGCCCCCCAGCTCGTTTCCCTCAGACACAGGAAGCCCTTTCACAGAAACGTGAGTCTTCCCAAGCCCTTCACTGGCGTTTACCTCGATGCCAGAAATAGCACAAGCGTCCACAGCAACGGAACAACGAATGAAAGGTAATGACAGCACAACAGAGGCATCAGGGTACTGGGAATCTAAATATAATCACATGGGATTCCTAAAACATTTCTTGGTCACTAAGACCTTTAATTAGTTGTTTACTGAGGCAGTGTCATCCTCTAACCCTCTGGCACTTGAACCAACGTCATATCATTAACATGCTTGCCGAACATCCACAACCAGGGACAAAATGGCAGCGCGCACCTCCGGCCACTGCTGCATTGTCACCGAACACTGACACAGAAGTGACAAGGTACCAGGTGGCACGGGCACAAAGTCATGCAAGATAGATGTTTTTTGAGCAGTTTTGGAAAAAACTGTTAAAAAAAAAAAAAATTTTTTTTTTTAAAGAGGGAAAATGCAGAGTCAGCAAAACTGATTTTAGCGCTGGTGACAACACACAAACTATCTTTAATGGAAGGAGAGATTGCCACTGAGCAAAATTTTACCAAACATATTTCACACTGTAGAAAACTCAGGATTCTTAAAACTTGGTAATTAAATACTGCAACACCACTGAAACAAAATAGGTTATTATTTCACACTGCACAAGCAAAGGCAGTAAACCTTTTCTGAAATTACGCAAATCTGCCCTAACCTAATTCTGTTGCGATTCATTGCAGTCCGCCTCCTTCAAAACTCACACGGAGGTAGAACATACACCTTTATAATAACCTAATTATGGCAGTCAGACTACAAACAAAAAACAAAACAAAACAAACAAAACAAAACGAGAAAAACATTCAGGCCTGTTAAGCCTTCAACATCGAACTGGAAATCAGTATGCAGCGTGACATTAATAGCAACCACAGAAAAAATTTAGCGGGCAAAATGGTAAGCGCAGAGTCTGTTATTCAATCAGCAATTCAAATGAACAAAAATCAAGCCTGGAAGGGTTAGTCACCTTACAGTATTTGCCAAGTCTCCAAATTTAGGTGCCAGTCAAACAAACTGAATTCTGAGCGTCTGATTTGAGAGGCAACTGGAACCAAACATCAGACTATTCACTCAAAAGAACAGTGGGTATTGTGGACTCAATAAAAAGATGATCACAGTAATTTCTAAATGGATGAGTTTATCATCGATTAGATGAGACCTTCATTGAAACCAAATCAACACTGATTTGCTTGTGTGTTTATTAGTTAATTAGCTAATTAAAACAACAGACATTTTTGGTAATCATACAGGCTGATTGACTTATTGGAAAAATGTGAAGTCAGGGGAACTGATGCACTGGACAAAGAGGCATTGTTAATATCGAAAGTATTGTTTTCCTTTGTCACACGTACTTCAATCAAGTATTTTGTTGGGGGGGGGGCATTGAAACAACAGTATGATTAATGTTTCATCCAGACAGGAACTGGCTTAGAAATGACAACCTGGCCAGACGGATGGGGGGGGGGGGGCATTCCCAAGGCCAAAAACAAACACTGAGAACAAAAATAATAATTCTTAAATCCCATGATACTTTTCATCTTCCATTCTAATGATTTTATAAAAAAAAATTTATTTGCTTG
>JAODJX010000001.1:31826606-31840866 GCA_026776945.1 Isichthys henryi
CCAGGCGGAGACTCGAACCCGGGTCCCAGAGGTGTGAGGCAACAGTGCTAACCACTGCACCACCATGCCGCCCCTTGTCATGAGGTTTTCTCTGGTTACTCTGGTACTGACCCCCCCACCCCCCACACACACCCTTTCCCCCACAGTCTAAGAACAAGGTTAACTGGAGTTACCAAACTGTGTGAGATTAGATGAATGTGAGTGTGGCTTGTGATGGGTTTGTGCCCCATTCTGGGTTGTTGCCTGCCCCCACGACCCTGAATAGGAAAGGTAGTTACAAATGTTGGATAGATGTGCTCCCTTGCTTATTGCAAATTTCCTCCTGCATTCTAGAATCATTTGGATTTGTGTCTCTAACATACCCTCTGTCCTTGTGCCCAGTGACAGACTGGCATCCTCTCAGGGGTCTCTCCTGCCTTGTGCTCTGAGATTCCTGGGATAGGTTCCCGACAGTCATTCTTTGTAAAGGGCTTCACCTGTATATTAGTATTATGGTTCTGGTTTTATAAAAATTCCACAGGAACCCAATGGATATGATATTACAAATGAGATTTTGGTTAAAAGACATTAAGACGTCCATAAAGCTGCATCGTCTGCGCAGGCATGGTTTTGAAGGCCGAATAATATACTGGTGCAGTAGCTGATGAGATTTCATTGATTTGTCATTGAGGGCTCCCTGTAAAGCGGACAAGGGGGCTTGCTGTTACATGTATCTGTTCAGGTGTGCCCTTTCGCTTCTCAGAGCTGCACTTTTATTCCGTTCCTGTTTAATGTCTTTTTCACCACCCACCGTTATCCTGGTGATCAATGTAGACATAACAGTCCAGTATAAATATTCGAGAAACAAGCACAACACATTTGAAACATAATAAAAAAAAAACAACTACTGTAGTTTAAGAACTCGTGAGAGACCTCAGGATGGCGGCAACCACTTGACCTGAGAAACCCAGTTGCTGTTATTAGGAGAATAAGCGGTCTTGGGATTCTTAGTCCCTAGTATTTTTAGATTCAGGAAGCGTCCGTATCCTTCGGAGGTGGCCTTATCGCTTGGAGGTGGTGTACAAGGTTGAAAAAATACAAAAGTGAAGTTAATCACAAATGTATTGATGGTATTTTTAGTAAATTAAATTGTCCACTAAACTGCAAATGGCAGCACTAAATTGGGGTAATGAAGTATATGAATGCGAAGATCTGTCAGTAATTGGGGGATATATGACACCATATAAAGTTACATGTATAACATACATTTATGGTACATAAGTCCACATCACAAAGGGTGTATCATATATTCACTGTGTACAACTTGATTTTATTGAAACAAATCACAAGTTGCGTGTGTTGTGACACCCTGCCACTAAATATGGTGAGCTGCAAGTCGTGAAGAATGTATGTAATTACACGGCTTAGTCATGCATGCGAGTGGCATCCATTATGCGAATTAGACCTTTACTGTAGCGTTGCACTTGGTGGAAACTGGAAACAATCAGGAAAAACTGAGCCGTTACAAGTAGCACAAATAAGTCAACAAAGATGTTTTTGTCATGGGAGCTGATTATCAGTACTTCTGTTGAAAATGTTTAAAAATAATACCAGGAACACATATTGTAAGATGTACTTTATTTTAAAAAGAGGTATATACAAAGAACTGATAAGGGCTCCAAAACAAGATTGCCTGACTGCGTTTAACATCCAATTTAACTAAAATACTGTAATAAAGGGGTATAGATGCTAATCATTTTATTGATAATACATTTTATTGTTTTTACAATAATATATGAAACAATAAAATTCATTAACACGTTATATTCACAGTTTTCTTTCATTCTTTGAAATGTCTTCACAGAGTTAAACAGATAGTGACACACTCTCCCTATGCTGTCAGAACCATGCAGAGACTGGCACTGGACCTTCTCACACCTCTCTGGACCATCTTCATACTCCTGGAATTTGGAGCCGCTCAAGGTGATGGGGAGGGCTTCCGGAACTTCCCCTGCATCCACACTCGTCGCATGACCACCTTCTTCCCCCTGTTCACCTGCAGCCTCCTGTCCTCCAGGTTCTGAATCTCCTCCAAACCAGCGCTTTTGAACAGCTCATGAACTTCATCTGTCAAGAAATTGTCATTCAGTGTCAGCCTCTAGTATGAGAAGCCTTTCACATGTTGCTGGTGAAACCACAGGTTATAGGTTCAAATCCCAGTTCAATCCCATGAGTACATCGTAATTTCATTTTTTGGAAAAGTATATGTGGGTGATTAAGTAGGCTAAGCCCAGAGGTGGAGATTTCAGGTCCAGAGAGTACAAGTTCATACCAAGATTTTGTTTCAACCAACCAGTTAAGTACTCTGTGACTGAGACTCTTTATACTCAACTGGTTGGTTGAAACAAAACCTTGGTCTGGATTTGTACTCTGGACCTGAAATCTCCACCTCTGGATAAGCCTCAGTGCCTCTGATCAGAGGGTCACTGGTTCAAACCCAGCCTCAGCACATCTGTGGGTCCTTGAGCAAGGCCCTTAACTCCCAGCTCCCTGAGTGTTGCAATAGGTGGCTGCCCTTTGTGGTCAGCTTGCTCTCACCTACAGAGAGCAAGTTGGGGGAGGCATAAAGAGAATTTCTCCATGGGGATCAATAAAGTATCTATTATTATTATTTAAAACAACAGTATTTAAGTACAACAAACATACAAACATTTAAATATCAAAATCTAGCCCCAAGGTACCTTTTGTAAAGAAATACACACACGTCCCATCTCCTCGAGTGTAAAAATTCTCTGACAAGCAGCGACCTGTTAAAAGAAGAAGATGGTCATTGTTTCAGAGCTGTGAATTGTAAAAGCTTCTAAAATGATCTCATTTCAGTGCACAACATATCACCAGGGACTTTTATATATATATATATATATATATATATACATACACACACACACCTATACATATGCATATAAGACGTGCATTTAGGCATGCATGCTAATGTTCTTTTGCACAAAAGATTTGTCTAAACGTGAGCTGTACATTTTTTCTTCTTTCATTCATCCATGACTTTGCCTTCTATTAGGAAAGCATCATTTGGGGTAAAAAACTGTATTGGGTGAAATCAATACAGACATTAGTACAGGTATGAGATTGAATGCCACCAGAATGTCAGTGATAAAATAAGTGTCTGTCGAATGGATTGCAACCTGTGCCGGATGCAGAGGAAAACCACTGAGGGTGCATCTGAAATTAGTGAGGGATCACGATCCCTGCAGCCATGTCGTCGTCACGGCCTAATTGGCCTCCACCTCAGGGCACACGTCATTAACTTGAGGGTACTATGCATAAAAAAAAAAAACAGAAAAAGCACCTTTCTTAAATCGAAGCTGAGACAAGTCGTATCGGCCATAATCTCGGAACAGAAGCACCCCTCCGGGTTTCAGGAAGTGGGCCAGGCGGGACACGACGTCTTGTACTCTGTTGGAAAAATCAGAAAACAAGCATTTATTTCACAGCACTGAGCATAACAGATGTGTGCCACTTATACAAAGGTACATCTAACCGTTTCAAAATTAAACTGCTCCTGTAGGATTATGTTAATGCTACGGCAGTGGGCTTGAATCCCAAAGAACACGCATAAATTGTAACCCTTCCGTCTACCATAAGTTGCTCTGTCTAAGGTTCTGAGGCTGCAAAAAGAAACTCAAAATCAATGGAATTTTACCTGTCCCCACCCCTCTTATCCAGTATAGGGTCATGATGATCACCATCAACTTTTTTTGCAAATTTATTTGTGGTTAGGAAGCCATGCAAAGTCAAATGGGTATTTTTTGGGGCTTTTCCTAATACCTGTGACCTGCTCTCAAGAACAATCCTAGGAATTACTGAGTCAAGCCACTCAATCCAGAATTTAAAGACCCATATTTAATAGTTAATCACGAAGGCCTTTAGGTTTTATATAATGCTTTTTTCCCTGGCTGCATACTTTCTTAATTTCCAAAATTGCGATGTTTGTTAAAGTTAGTCGAACTGGAGAAGGAACAAGAAAAGCACTTTTAACACGGTTCAGGGGGGTGAGGATGCAGAAAAACCTGAAACCTGTGCAGTCCACCAGTCATCTTGTGTTGTTATGGATGGATGAGTACAAGCCTCATTCATTCTAATTCAATACAAACCTTTCCCTGAAAATGCAGGACAATGTACACTGTGGAAGGGATACACAGCACCATGTTACACGTACACAGACACACACACAGAGCAACAGCAATTCAGAATGACCAATTCTGTTTAACTGCCCGGCTGTATATTAAGGGAGGACACTGGACTATCATGAACAAACCCTCACAAAAACCAAACAAAACCCACTGGGGGAATTTGCAAAACATGCAGCCAGGGGCAGACGGAACCCCGAATCCTCAGGAGCTGGAGCCGACTCCTGACCGCAGTGCCATCATGATTTATTGATTTCAGGCCTGGAAGCACCTGAGCCGGCAGTCGGCTGCGCAGCCGCATGCTCATGGCGCTTCTCCATATGGCCAGAGACGCCCTGGAGAGTGCAGCGGCAGCTGTGCACATCGCATACAACCCTCTGAGGAAGGCATCCTTTACCTCGGCTAGCATGTCATCATCTTCTCATCTCGTCAGCGTGGCTCCTTCACTTTCTGCATTTTTCTACAAACCCCTCTGCAGACTCTTACCTGGCTATTAACTGTAGCACTACCTGCTCCTGAAATGACTTCAAAGCATAAAGTGTTATACAGCTTTACATTCCCCTCCTGGGGGACCCTGTGTGCACACTGCAGGTTTAAAGTACACCCCCCCAACCCCCCCTCTTTTGGATGAATCTGTCATGCCCAGACTGTAGAGAGGCTGGTGCTGCTGCTGGGGCGGGGGTATAATGAGGTACAGACAAAGAGGTGGAAGCTTGATAAATGAGAGGAGGACCGGCCGTCTCGTCGCCGACCTTCACTTACCGCACAGGGTGAACAGATGACAGCATGAACACCAGCAGCACCACGTCTAGGCTCTGGGGGGGGAACGGCAGCACGGCACCCCCTTGGCGGATGTCATGGACAAAGGCGTGACAGACAGAGCCGTCGTAGCCAGGGTGGTCCTGAGCGAGAGGGGAGGGGTGGCTGAGATCCCTGTTTCAACCACTATCGAATCACATCCGGTGGCTCATTCTGATTGGCTAAAGGCAGAGCAAAAACACCCAGTGCACTCTAACACCTGTAAACAGATAACCTGCTTTTAAAGTACGGGGTGGGTTTCTATGGAAACTGGGTTTTGTGTCCAGAAAGGCAGTGATATAGCGAAACCTTAAAAGAAAATGTTAAGCATTACGTTAACAGCTAAAACTGAAACCCACGGAGCGGAATGTAGTGTAGCTAATATGTGAAACACACACTAACATTGTTTTATTTATTTCAGACCTGTGATAAATCATTACACAACCCAACATATGCATTAATCTGAAGGTTTGGCTTTGGCAGGTAAAACACTTAAACCAAAAAAGTAACCAAAAAAGTAATGAAATAATCCTGAAGCTCTGAGAAACCCGTATGCAGTTTCCTGAGTCCTGACAGAATTATCTGGAAGACGCCCAGCGGACGCCGCAGGATTCTCTGCAGCCTCGGATTGCAGGGCCCTAAAAAGCAGGCGCTGGGCGTGGCAACGGCGGCCCACATAACGAAGGTGCTCCGGTCAGCATCTGCTGCCATTTTCTGAAAGCCAGAGCATTCAGAGAGCACTAAATGCCGGGCTACAGAGCGGGCTGCCTTTAGCCTGGACTGCAGTGTCAGTGATAACACCATCAGGCAGTGCAGATGCCTGGCACTGCAAACTGGCTGCTCTGCTTACCTAACAAAGAAGAGCAGCATGAGACCTAGACCTCGCTGAGAAAACTCACAGGATGCACTGCAGAACTGAGCTCTGTCGCTGTTATCATGCTGAATATGCCCTTTCTACCATGTTAAATGCCAAAAAATCTCAAGTTTTCCAAGAGACAAATGTGTCCACAAAACTAACAGATATTTAAATGTCTTTAGCGACAAGAGTTCCATTTCAATAGCCAGGTTGTTAAGCAAAGTGATCGCTAAGTGAAAATCACGGTAGCCTAGGCAAGACCGTGACCAAGGATACCAACTCTCACAAAATCGGCATGACACTCACGCTTTCAAATTCTCATGCTCGCACAAGAAATCTAATGGCAAATCTATATTATTCCATTATAAACCTAAAATTAGCTACATCAAAATCATTGGGGTAGTTTATAAACCCTACAGATTTGCAAGGTAATGAAACTGTTGCATACATGTAAATGTGAGTGCAGACTTTTCGAATTGAAAATTTCACTCCAGCCATCTGGCTGAAGTTGGCAGCCCCACGTAACTATGCTTATGACTTTACTTCAGCCTTCCATAGTCAATTTCTTTTATCATTCCTGAAGTGGACATTTTTAAAAACACTTTGTACTTTCTACTTCAAAGATCTTTTCTAAGTCCGGTGTGCTTTGTTGTCAAGCATATGAAATTTGCTCGTAAATGTACACCTTCGTCGGAAAGGTACCAAGGTAGTAGCTAAAGAAAAGGAGTGGTCGTATTTACATATATAATACCTCGAATACATGCAAAATAGTCTCCTGTTGAAAATGAACAGTGCAAAACATTAATGGACATCAGTACTTAATATCAGTTAAAACATTCATCCATCAGGAAGTACAAATGCTGAGATGGCTGTGACTTAGGCAGTTACCTTCACCAACTGGACAGCGCGTGGAGAGAAGTCACAGCAGTACAGAAAGGATCCTGTGCCCCTGCAAAACACACAGACATGCAGAGCATTGACAGGGGGATCTGTTTTTGTCTTTTTTACTGCCTGTTTAGGGTGATGTGTTACCAAAAAAAAAGAGAGCAGCTAAGAGCCATTGACAAGGGAACACTGCAAAATGGAAGCTAAACAACTATGAAATATAAATAATCCCCCGAAAAGCGTTAACATTCCATTTTCCAACTGCTTGTCCTTTACAGCAGGAGCTGACAGGGAGCAAAAATGTGGACTGGCTGGCAGGGAGCTTGAATGGAGCAAAAACATGGACCGATTGTGGGTCCCTGAGGACTGGATTGAGAAACACAGCTTTACAAGGTCACAGGGAGCCTGAAAGCTTAGGGCAGCATAAGAGCACATCCTGAACAGGAGGCCAGTCCATCAAACACCATGGGTAATTTTAGAGATGCCCGGTCATGGAACTGTTCCCAGACCCCCTATTTCAGACTGCCTTGTGTTTTGCACTTTAAGTATTGTGAAAGCCCTCTCCTTGTCAGCTGTTTGTATGTTGCACTACGGTCCTGTATACCTTTATATGAATGGTAAGGCAATAAAGCCCACTTGACTTAAATACCTGTCTTTGGGGAGAAAGACTGGAGTATCTAGAGGAAACCCACATGGACAGAACATTTAAACTCAAGAAGCATGACATGGGATTTGAACCCTCAGTGCCAGATGTGCAAAGTAGCCACCCAAAGACAAGGTAACTCCAGGCAATTTTGGCAAATTAATCAACACAGTGAAGCACATCTTGATGAAACTATGAAGATTTAAATTAGGACCTTAAACTAAATAACATTGTTTAATAGGTACTACAGCACACATGATTACATTAGTATCTAAGCTGGACAACATTCAAATGAGATGAATTATTACATGCAATAAATCAACCAAGACATTAACAGATAATGGAGGGCCAAACCTAATGTCATTAGCATTTAGTTATTTATTATTATTATTATTAATTTATATTGCTGTGGATTTCAGTGGAAATCATGTGATGGTGGCTCAGTGGGAAACACTGCAGCCACATACCCTCATGGTTGTGGATTTGAGTCCTACCCCCAGCTCTGTAGTCTGCATGTCCTCCGAGTGGCTTTCGTCCTGCTCACTCATGGTTAGGTGAACCTCTATTCTGCCCATAGAATGTGTGACACTGTTCCTTGCAATGGCCAACCCTCTCATCCAGGGTGCTGCCTGTCTTGTGCCCTTGTGATCCTATATGAGGATCCAGAATAGACCTGTGAACTATGTTCACATCTCTGATACTAAACCTTATCTGCCAGAATCACTCCAGTGTCTCTCCAGGAATTCAAACACACAACCAGTTTATTTACAGAGTTATTCAAAAAGCATTGTGTATATCACCCAACTGATGCACCTGCCACATTCAACAGGTGAATCAAATGCCGCACTTCGAATTTCCTTACATTTTCAATTTTCATTTTCTGGATAATCGCAGACAGAAGACATAGCTACCATGCAAGGCAGGAAGAAAAAGAATCCTTCTTTTGAAAGCCCAGTGCAATAAAACTAACAGCCTTTGGGGGGGATTACAGGCCCTCTGCCAGACCACCGTTTCAATTATATAGGGACTTTAACACAAATTAATATTTGACTGGCAGAGTTTATCATCCTATGTTCTGTAATGCAGATCCAGAATAACACAGAAGACTCCATCAAAAGCAGCTATGAAGAATCACATAGACCATTAAGCAGCATGAAAAGCAGCGTGATTTAGATCTGTGTGACATTTAGGCAACTGTGACTCACAGAATCCACATAAGCTCGCTGTAATATAAAGGTTATATTGTTTGTGGCTGGATTTCGGCGTGTGGGGTGGGATGTATCTTCACGACATCCACATCACACTCATCCTCCCAATACCAGGCCGTTGTCTGGCTTCGATCCTTTAGTGCAGCTTCAGCATCTGTTTGGCTTTGATTTGTCCGTTTCTGTTTTGCTCAAGCCGCCCCTGGCCGTTCCCGTGATCCATCCACCATTGCTCAACTGACAGGCGTTTTTCCTCCCCTTATGTCGCACGCCAAAATATTCACATTGTCATGAAACAGAGGCCAGGGACAGAGGCCATGGCTTTACGTACATCCCTCATTTTCATTACGAAATCAACAGCTTGGCACTTTACAGCCCATATAAAAATGTAGGAATACCAGGGCACTGAACATAATCAATAAAATGACATAGAATCACATTATGGCATGTTATCTCTGTTAACCTCACTGTATCATCCCATCAGAGCAAGTAAATACGGATCTGCAAATACGCTACAGAAGCTGGCGCTTTCATACAGAGCGAGAACTAGGGAGAAATACGCTGCCCGGCCAAAAAAAAAGTCGCCATTTGAATTTGTCGTTGAACTGCCTTTAGCTTTGATTATGGCGCACATTTGTCATGCCATTGTTTCCACAAGCTTATGCAACATCTCGCCCTTTATTTTCATCCAGATTTGCATTCAAATTGAAAAGTGAGTTGAACCGCTCCATAAAGCCTCCTTCAGCACATCCCAAAGACCTTCAATGAGGTTAAGGTCACAACTCTGTGGTGACCAAGTCTTGCGTGAAAATGATTCCTCATGCTCTCTGAACCACTCTTTGACAATTCGAACCCAATGAATCTTGACATTCTTGTCCTGGAATATGCCCATGCCAACAGGGAAGAAAAAAAATCCATTGATGATGGATGGAGGTGTAACCTGACCAGTCAGTAGATTCAGGTACTCAGCTGACTTTACTTTATTGCTGCATAATGTTGCTGAGCTGTAATAATGATCCAGTCAGTGGTTCATAAGTATTTGCTGATATAAATTCAAATGGTGACTTTTTTTTTGGCTGGGCAGTGTATATAACATTTGACTTCCGCCTCCCCTTCTCCCCCATGACAGGATAATGGACAAGCGGTTAGAAATTGGATGGATAAATAGATGGGTAATAACAACTTTAAACTGTAATATTTTATAAGCACACCAAATTAAATATATATAAACCAAAATGTTAATTCCATTCATTCAAAACCAAACATCTACTGAACCTAATATTATAACTCAATCTTTAAAATATAAAACCGGGAGATAAACTAGTATCAAAATTCCCTGACTAGAGTCTGTTTTCCATTCCTCTGTGGCCAACGAACAAGTACGGGCAGAGAAACCAGACAGTATGAAACAATGTCAGAATAAGTGTACGTGATATTCCTTTGTCAGGCTCACCTGATAGAGCTGATGATGGGAAACACACTGTTACCGGCTCCACACCCAATCTGAAAAAGATAATACTGTCACAATTTATCAAACATGGCAAAAACAATATTCTCATATACACATGCATGCAAAATTACATCTTTGTTATATCTGCATTATCACCTTTGGAAATTCATCATTCATAAAGTACAGCATTATGTCTGTAACCTGTTTCTACTAAGATCCTCTATTAAATAACTTAATCACAATTGTATTGATATCAATACAGTAATAGGTGCTGGGAAGTGGTGGGGAGACCATCATGCAGTGTTGTAATGTTGCACTAAAACTCATAATACTTTTTATTTAAATAACTCCTGTTGCCCACACCAACATAAGTCATACCCAGATTGAAATATTTCATTCTCTGTACCTCGAAGATCCTGAAAGATGCCTGATTCCCAGGGAAATCAGCAGTCTCTCCGTCACCCCCTGAGCCCTGCTGTTGGGTGGGTGTCCCATTTCGCCGCCCCTCCCCCGGTTCAGGAACCAAAATACAGCCTGGCGTCCCTGTGGTAAGCAACTCTGGGAATTCGTGGAACAGCCAGCTGCGGTCCTTGAAGAATTTGTTCTGGTGCATCTCATAAAACCCATCCCAGTATTTACTGGCATCTATGTCAAATTTAGCTGAGGGCAAAAGAGAGTGACGTCAGTGTATTTAATTATGTAAAGTTTAGTGACACATTTTAAACCATTTTTTTTTTTGGTTCTTGCTAAAAAAGAAAAACTGGTTGATAAATGTAATTAATTATTCACAAAAATCACATCAGCTTAAGATCATCTTACCCTGTTCCTTAACTGGTATTTTTTCTCTGGAATTTTCTGTTACTTTTTGCCTTGCATATTCTTTCTCTTCCTCTGACCACTGAACATGGTCCCTAAAAACACAAATTTGCACACTTTAAGCTATAATTATGTCCTCAGTACAGCTTTATTATGTCTTCAAACAAGTGGTTACCAGCACAACAAAAACATCTGTTTCAAACTGTCAAAGAACAAAGTTTATATGATTAGATGTTATTCCAGCAAGTTGAGAATAACCTCCATAATAATTATATTCTTTAATAATTATGCCTGCAGCTGTATACAGACATGTTGCCCCATAACTGATCTGCTTGCATAAAATGATGAAAAAAAAGACTTCTTTTTAATAGTTCTTGTGGTACATAAGTACAGGATGGTCCACATGTGCCAGATGAGGCCAGCGTACCACATGTTGTGCTGGAATATGTGCTCCGGATTGGTAAGGATCCTCGCACCCAGTGGAGCTGGAGGCCGGCCTTCACTCTTTGCTCGTTTGCAGCTGAACCATCCTGCAACCTCGATTGCCGGGGCCAGAGGGAAACGCCACAGCGCTCGCATTATACTTCCTACACAGCAAAAACAAATAAATAAAACATAAATGCTGCATTAGAACAAGGAATATCCAGGACCTGTGTCATGAATCTGGTTTGACAAAGTCTGGATTACAAGATAAATTTCAGTTTAACAAAACCAAACAAATGCAAACCAAGAAAAATAATATCATGATACTGATTACCAACAATTTATGTTGAGCCAGGTTCTTACTGAAGCTAAGACCCAATCCCATGTCCCCTCTAAGACCTAATCCCTGATCCCTCACAGACTTAATTGACATTACATGGTAAGTGATTGAGTGTGAGAGGCTGCAAGGGCTCAGAATGGTGATGGGGACAGCACATTGTGGCACATCACGTTACTTTGACAATATAAACTAAAATATGTTCCTGACTATTGTGGGTTTGGGATTTTTCATTTTAAGATTTGAACTTTCTTCACGGCCAAGGTACTAATTTGAACATATAATAATCAATGTACTCTTTTTGTCAAAACAGCACCATTAAGCAATAACTAAAAGAAATGGTTTGTTTGCTGTTTATACTAGGCTTGGCTGGTAAATATTTTTCATATCTACTTTATTTAAAAAAAAATGTAAATCATGTAAACTCCTGAATCAAAGACAGCCTAAATGGGAAATTGAGTGCTAAGGAAATGAGGAGATAATTTCTTGCTGGAGAATTGTTAAAAATCACCCTTCGTCTATTGACATCACCATCACTGTCTGTTCTGCTACACCTGCCCAGTCTGCAGCCACAGGTACACTAGGTTTCATGCATGCTGCACATGCTTTGACAGTTTACTTTAGTGAGGCTCCAATCCCAGCTAACACTGTGCACTACAATATATTGCCTCAATACAGCATCTCCATATCAGTTTAATAGAATGATGAGCTTCTGTATTTTGACGGTATTAAAATTAATACCTTTGGGATTTCTCAGTACTGGGGTATACCATAATATCGTAATACTGCCCTAGCCTAGTTTACGCTTCTAATCTTCCCCTGGTAACCCCATGTTTCATGTCACAGCGCTATAAACTGTGGGTAATTCCCTCATATAAGGTCTGCAGAAATATGCGAAGTGTGCATAAAGGACTCAATGTCTGCAAGAGAGCCCTCATGCACTTCACAATCTGACAATGGTACAGCCCTAAGTCCTCCAGGACAGTGGGAAACTGCCTCAAAGTCTGCGAGTATGGACACTGGGGTCCAATCCCAATGTTCACGCTGGCCAAAAATAGAAAGGCATGCTGGCTGCAGATCGCCGAAAGGTGTAAATGCAATAATAGTCTTAATTTCCAAATGTGTTTTGAGGCTTTCCTAAATATTCTTAGTCCTTTTTTATTCATATTTAAAATCCCCTTTTTCATAATTTGGCATAAAACTTGTCACCCTTCAAAACCCATTCAGTATCCCGTAATCCATCACACACACACAGAGTTCTGTAATCATATCTTTTTGGGGACCGCTCATTCATTTCTATGGGAAAAATGCTAATGCTAACTATGACGACCTTAACCCCTACCCAGCCCTAACCATAACCATAAGTAACCAAGCAAAATACATTTCTTTATTTTTTTGACTGCATTCACAGATCTTTGTGGGGACCAGAAAAATGTAAAAATAATTTTTTATTACATTGTGGAGAACATTTGGTCCCTGTAATGTAATATAGACATAATCCACACACAGACACAGCATAGATGCGTGGCTGGGGAAGACAACAAAGGTGCTGACCTAATCTAGGGGAATGACATCCATGTTCATTTATAATTACACCATTCAGAGTGCAAAGGGTAGAGTAAATGGACTAATAGATATAATAGGTATTTCTACACATCTTGATTAATAATTGCACTGATTCCACTCACCACCATTGGCTGTAAGAGGGGTGACAGCTGTTGAACGTGAAGTGAACATTCAAATATTAATTAAAATGTCTGTAAAGTAGTCCGGAAAACCAAGCGGTGTGTAAGAATTGCTCCGAATCCTCCAGTTATAACTCACCACAAAACAGTCCGTTATATCCAGAGTTGCTGTATGCACAACTACAGGGAGCCATTTACTCATGCCACACCCCAGCAGACACACTTGTGGTATAGATTATTATATTGCACATGTAGTAATCCAACTTTACCTGACCAGATGTGTGACTATTAATAATCCCGACTACGTATCCGCGCTGGATATCACTGGCACACCACGCGCCTTGTAGACGGAGTTGCATGTCCGTTATTGCCGAATAAAACTATAGCTGGATATCACCGGCACACCACGCGCCTTGTAGGCGGAGCCGCATGTCCGTTATTGCCGAAGAAAACTACAGCTGGATATCACCGGCAGACTACGCGCCTTATAGGCGGAGCTGCATGTCCGTTATAGCCGAACAAAACTACAGCTGGATATCACCGGCACGCCACGCGCCTTGTAGGCAGAGCCTGCATGTCCGTTATAGCGAACAAAACTATTGCTAAAAGCGGCCCCTGGGGGGCAAATTGTTTGTCCTTTAGAGGCGAAATTCCATTATATGTGAGTCCGCTATATCAGATGCTTTTTCTGCATGTTCTTAAAGGCGCACAGCGGGGCCGGCGGACCTCGTCCCTTATAGACGATATTCCGTTATAAGCGTGTCTATAATACTAACTTTGCTATAGTCACCGGTCTCATGTCATTTCGTGAGTTTGGGAAAGCCCAAATGTTACGTCAGGTCCATCCATCCATCCATCATCTCCCGTTTAATCCGAGGTCGGGTCGCGGGGGCATCAGTCACAGCAGGGAGGCCCAGACTTCCCTCTCCCCAGCTACTTCATCCAGCTCTTCTGGGGGGATCCCGAGGCGTTCCCAGG
>JAODJX010000001.1:31860586-31874791 GCA_026776945.1 Isichthys henryi
AGTCCAAAAACATGCTGAGGCTAATTGGAGTTACTAAATTGCCCATAGGTGTGTGTGTGTGAGTGAATGGTGTGTGAATGTGTCCTGCGATGGGCTGGCCCCCCATCCAAGGTTGTTCCCTGGCTCGTGCCCATTGCTTCCGGGATAGGCTCCGGACCCCCTGTGACCCAGTAGGATAAATGGTTTGGAAAATGGATGGATGGATGGATTTTATTGTCATGATACATACAGTTCAATGAAACACTGTAGCAACTAGTCCTGCTTAGCTCATCGACATGATGGTTCAAGCCAAATGCTGTCGCCAGAGCCACTGCCGTCCATTCAGTTTGTCATCATTTTCATGTTATAAATCTGTTTAAAGGGAATCCTAATAACATTTAAGCCTTTAATTAAAGAAATGATTACTTGAATCATATCGTGATAATTATTGATATTGACTGATATGAAAATGTTATCATTTTCAAATATTTTGCCATATTGCCCAGCCCTACTCTATAGTATAATCAGGTAATGCGATCTCATATGTATACTGTATTTACCTATTTCACTTCTGAGCCTGTGCTACTTGTATTTTGTTCCATAATTCCACTATTTGTCTCTGCACTGTGTGAAATTTGATTTTGTTGCTGTTTTTATCTATCTAGCAGTCATTGTTGCAAAGCCATAGTGTTTCATATGCTGCTGTGTCTGACTCTCTCTCACTATTCTTCTCAGGAAAGACCCTAAATACTCCGATTCTCCAATGGAGGCCACATTTGTGAATGTGCTGGGAGTGCTGCTTACACTGTTTGGGGCGCTCATCCTCTGGCTTACCACTCACCCATCCTGGAAGCGCCCCAGTGAGCACCAGCAGCAGTCCCGCCTTAGTGAACGAGAGGCGTCCGCCGATCCCGCAGTAGGCTCGACCCTGTCTACCCTTGGCAGCACTGACAAAGAAGCATGCTGTGATACCTAGAAAAGGCACTGTGAACCGGATGAGCCTGGCCAGTGATCAGCCATGTAATGCGACAAACCTGAAGGAAGGAAAAAACCCATCTGCAGCCAGTTATGTTTAGCTGATCGACGTGATGGTTCAAGCCAAATGCTTGAATGTCGATGGAGTCACTGTTGTCCTCCATAAAAGTATTTTGTACTACTATTCTGTATTCTCTCCCTAGTCTCAGATTGGACTGTTGACAAAATATATATATTTTTTACATATACCCTTTTCCATGTGGCACGATGGTGCCTTGGTTAGCATGGTTGCCTCACACCTCTGGGACCAGAATTTGAATGCTCACCCCGGCTCTTAGGTGTGCGGAGTTTACATTTCTCCCCATCTTATGGTGGGGTTTCTTGCAGGTTCTTCCCCTGCAGTCCAAAACCATGCTGTGGTGAATTGGAGTTGCCATGTGTGTAAATGGTGTGTTGGCGCCCCATTCTGGGTTATTACCTCCCGTTAGTCCATTCCCTTTGGGCGAGGCTCTGGACCCCCCCACGACCCTGCTTAGGATACATGGGTATGGTAAATGGATGGATAGATACCAGTTCCAATTTTTTGCTGTCTGCTTAATGCATTGCAAGACAATTTTGCTGTTTTTTTTCTCTCCATTATTGAGTAGTAATCAACTTGGATTGGTCTGTGACGTGACTTCCATATTAATTCTTAAATATTACTTATTTCCATACCAGGACCTAAACACAGATTGATTTGAAAAATATGCTGATGACAGAAAAGTGAATTTGATATATTCTCACCATTGTTGTTCTTTAATGAAATTTTTGCTGCTTATTTTATGGTATTTTGTAACAGTTGCTCCTGCTTCAAATTCTTTTGAAACATTTCATCTATTAATCTCTACAATTCAACTTGTACTTCATTAGCTATCTTCGTTATAACTGAATAGTTATATGTAGTCACATGATCATGATAATAAAATTGTCATTGTTTGTTTTTTACTTTTCAAAACATTTTTCATTTTTTTCCCCCAAAAATCAGAATAAATACTTAAATATTCATTATTTAAGTCCAAATATGAACATCTTTCTAATTGTATTGGTTTTTTTGTTACACATTTATTAAGCTACATAAGACTGTTCTATCTCTATAAAAGTCAATTGTTACAAATCTA
This sequence comes from Isichthys henryi, assembly GCA_026776945.1. Taxonomy (NCBI): domain Eukaryota; kingdom Metazoa; phylum Chordata; class Actinopteri; order Osteoglossiformes; family Mormyridae; genus Isichthys; species Isichthys henryi. The sequence goes on from JAODJX010000001.1 coordinate 31,862,698, forward strand.
TTAATCATTGAAATTTAATGTGAAGATTAAACAACGTTCAGTGAGGAAGTAAAAAAAACTAACCAGTGTAAGCAAACTTTCTGAATGTTGACCCTGGTATAGAAGGACTGAGACCTGAACCAAACACAAACTGCATAAAGCAACTGGAAAAAGAAAAAAAACCTTTTCTTCTGTGGCATGTAGAGTGATGGTTTGATTTGCTTATTTCATGGTTGCATGGTATCATTTTAAAATCATCATCTGACTATAAGCTTTGGTCGATTTGGTCGTCCACAAGCATTGCTGATTTTCAAGCCTTCCTTTACCTGTGAGCCAGATGTAAAGCTTCTGGCCAATCAGAACCAGTAATTAGTAAACTTTTTACCTGGGAGAACTGAAAACAAGGCCTGGATTTGGAATCGAGGGTCAGAGTTGAAGAGCCCTGCAGTACAAAATTCTTGCCGATAGGACGCGCTCTCAAATCTATAAGATTGTCCTTATGCGCGTTGTCGTGATGTCCTTCATCAGCATCCGTAGCTCCATCCATGCCACTTTGTGCACAAAGCGAAAGGGCTTTACATGTTATTCACAGGTTGTAACTTAATATTTTGAAGATTAAGTGAAGCCGCTCTTTCAGGTTTGTTCTTCAAAAAAAAAGTCCAGTATGACATTTATGAAAGTTCTTGCGAGTTGCGGTTAAAGAAGACACAAACGTTGTTAGAAGTTGTCAATTTTGCTCGTCTTAGTAGGCCAAGCTTGTCGTCGGAATTATGTCAGGTTGTTAGACAGCCGGCTGGTTCGCACTAATGCCTTTTCAATAGCATAAAAGTTTGGGAAGCCTGTTGTTATGCATGGGAAGCTTCGTGTTTATTCGTTTAAATGATGTATAAGCTTTGGGGAATGAGCTGAAAGACTGGGCGGCGTTTGGCGCACCGTGCCGCAGCGTGTGTAACTTTTGTGCTCTCTTCTGCTTTTCACGCCTAATTTATATTGACAGTTACAAGAACCGGCGAGGCTTCGGCTGGCAAGCTGAACTAATATCGACCAACTTAACTAAACCTGATGATTGCCTGTTTATATAAATCTGCGTGTCATGGCTACCTAAAAATAGTCAGAGAACACAATGTATTTCATGTCGTAGCTTGATACTTGACTATTTTGTTATATTAAAATTGTCAGCGGATTATGCTTAATCGTTTATGATTTATCTATCGAGAACGCGTGCATAGGCCTTATTGTTTTATTTTTAATTTGGCTGTTTAGCTACGAATGGCACTCACTCGTACTTGAATTGTTGCGGCGTGATGAATATCTGTACATCTCTTAGATTATGTCATTGATTTGGGTTCGTACGTTCAAAGTCTTATGGTCAAGAAATCAATGTATTGTAATTCATTTAACCAAGCGTGCTGAAAGTAAAAGTACCTGCCTGGAGCAGTTTAATCCTGTAGTGTGGAGGTCACGTTGTAAACAACTATTTATTTTTTAAGTGTTCAGTGTAAATGTATGCCTGTTAGTGTAATTTTTCCTCAGTGACAGTAATGTGTGTCATAATCAGTTAAGGCATATATAGAATTTTTTTGGGAACGGAGAAAAGCAATGGATCATATGGAATGCTATGTATATTTATATAATGCTACCTGCAAAATTCTATGCAGAAAAATACCATTCTAAGCCAGTTCAGTTGTAATGTTTAACAGTTTCATCAAGCTTTTAAATTTATTTTTTTATGTTGCATGGCCTGTTCAAAATGAAAAATAAGAAGTGGCACTTAGTAAATTAAATCAAAGTTTTGCAATTAATGACAATCTCTTGAAGCAGTTCTCCAGCCGGCCACTGAAACACAGGGGCCGTCCTCCAATGGAGGGAGGGCTGTTAAGAAGAATGACAAAGAGACTCTTCAGTTTATGCACCTAATCACTTTGAGGGCACATTGTGCAGCTTGAGATTGAGTGGGTCAGAGAAAAGGGGTTTAACTAAGGCTTATGGGTAGCGGAATAGTTCTCCAGGGCCAGGTGGTCAGGGTGGTGCTGCTGGTGTAATTTATAAATCAGACACCAGAGGGCAGTTATAATCCAATCTAAATGTAACCTTACAGATACTGTTCACTTCATAAATAATACCTTGTTAATACTATCAGTCAAAAAAGAAATAGAGCAGTCTGTGTTGGTTCATTAAAACTGCACAGGCCCAAAGGTCAGTTCTCCCTTGCTTTTACTCCTGTATCAGTCAGGACATGGAGCTGAGAGGTTCACGAAACCTTAACCTGCGCTTTGTGAATCTTCCCAGTTTTGTCACCATGTCGGACAAGAGCGAGCTGAAGGCGGAGCTGGAGCGTAAGAAGCAGCGCCTGGCTCAGATCAGGGAGGAAAAGAAGAGGAAAGAGGAGGAGCGAAAGAAGAAAGAGGTATTGAATTGTCACCTGTGATTGCGATTAAGTAAAACGCAAGGCGTGGCAGTGCTTTGCAGGGGGCTCCAGACATCCTGCAGAAATGAACCGGTGGTCTGCTGAGGGGGGCTGTAGCAGTAGGCTGAGAAGCTCCTCTTAAGAAAGCATTCAAATTTTTACAACATGACAGATTTATTATTCAAAGAAGTTCCAATATTAATTATCCATCTACATTTTGTGCTGTCGGAAATGACAGCATTGTATTCCTCAGACAGCCCATCACTTGCTCCGCCCATCTTATCAGGACTCGTCCCACAGTTACGGACTGGTAGAATTTCTGGAAGTACTGGATGGATGACCAGCAGGTGTGAAAGATGATAAATGAGTTTTTCCATGATTGCTGTGAGTCCTTGTTGTGATATGCAGGTCTGCAAGTATATTTATTCATATATAGCACATTCCATTTACATGTCAATTTGCAGAATCTTTCCCCATCAGTTAGGTGGTTGCTTGTATTCTTTCGTGTATGTTAATGTCTTTCGCAAATATTTTTTTATATTATAATTTAAATAGTTTATTTTTTTACGAAGCTTCAATTATATGGTGCAAATTATGTCTTATGTTAATCTAAATCTTAATACTGTGCTTGTTAATAACCAATATATGCACATATTCATAATAGTGTATAATATGCCTCCCATTCCAAATTTATTTGCCTGTATTTCAATGCACACAAACTACAGGTACACAATAAGGGCGAAAACTTTGACAACAAAGGATTTTTCTCACTATGACGATATTTTGGATTTTCTTGCGGCAATGTGTTGTAGAGAAAATCAGCAGTATAAGCTCATGTAGTCTATTCATTTTATTATAAAAAGGAAATTCATAAAAAGGTAAGTATATAGATGGTAGCTAATACCTCTTTTACACTAGTGCCGTGCCGATGCTGGTGTTGGTGCTGACGGAGCTTGTTCTCAGTTGTGCCGAGGTAGCACAATCTGAGAACCGGCCCACATTTCCACTAGTTCAAAACAAAGTATTACAGATGGCGAGTACACACACGACAATGGGCATGAAGCATTTTTCAATTTGTTAGATAATGTATTTTGGCGTAGAGTGTTTCAGTTAATGATAACTTAAGCTTGGATTCAGTGGGATGCAGTTCATTAAAAACATCACTTTCGTCAGAGTCTTTGGAGGCTGGCTACCAACAATGCATACAGAACAGTGGGGCATTTCGTTTTTCCAGCCGGGGACATTTTGAATTTTTTTTTGTTTTTTTTTGGTAGTCTTTTTTATGTTAATAATTTACTTTGTTCTACAAATGTTTCATACTTTCTCTCATAGCTCTCCTTTAATTCATGGATGTTTTCAGCAAACACTCAAACCAAACAAAACAACATCAAACGCTGAAAATAACAAATGTGGCTCTGCTGAATTGTAGGGCGCGATGTAGCCCCTCCCCACATTCCGACGGCTGGGGTTCACAGTTTCAGGCTGACAATTTTGTGGTGCCTTGCCTGAGCCAGTTTCTCAGCCCTGGCACCAGGTAATCTGCAGTGGAAAAGAAAAGCGCAGAACCATTTCCAAATTAGTCACTGGCTCGGTACCGGCAGTGCTGCATTGGTGGAAAAGAACAATTAAATTCCTTCTCCTGTTGTCCCAAAAACTAAATCGGATCTGTCATCCTTTTCAGAATTTCATAGTTGTTCCTCACTGTGTCATTGTTTGACCAACTAGAGATGCGTGACTTTGTCAAATTACCAATCATGAGTTGGGTTGCCACCTTCTATTTTTAATAATTAAAGGATGACACTTCCCCACCCCCCTAATTGTATCACCATGATGAAATGTACTGAGTAGACGAGGGAGGAGGTGATTGCGCTGTCTGAAAGTACTAAACTCAGACAGGTCACCGACATACCATTTGGGTGGTTGGGTAAACACTGAAATATACTTATGTGTCGCCCCCATTCCAGGCCGACCAGAAGAAGGAGACGCTGCCACCCCAGGATGACTCTGACCTGGAGAAAAAGAGGAGGGAGGCTGAGGCTCTGCTGCAGAGCATGGGGATCACCCCGGAAGCTCCTGTTGGTGAGAGTCGTGAGCACTGGTGGGGGTGGGTGCAGGAGAACTCACCAATCTCCCAACTTGAGGCAGTCCAGTTATACAAAAGTTTAGAAATGAACCTTTATGTTTGTTTGACACTTGCTTAATTTCCACTAGGGGGCAGAAGTGATACACTGCTGGTTCAGATGTGTGGTGAGAACCACTGCATCATTTTGTCCGGAAGTAATAAATGCTATGTGGCTAAAGTATTGTTAGGAGGAGTCTGGTGTTAATAGTTCTGAGAAAGCCAACAGGCCATTTTATAACCCTTCATTTTTGCCTGGTCTTCTCAAAAATGTTAGACAGATTTAGCCCACTATTGCACAGTAATGAATATAATCAACATCTTAGCTGATCTGAGTGCTCTGTCAAACATCTCACTATGTTGTGAATCGATGGGATCCATTGTTACCTATTTTCAAGTTTCATGATCAAAATTAGCATTATTGTTTGGATTTACTACTGTGTTTACGCGTAATAGATCTTCAGTGTTGGACCTGAATGGCTAACTTTAAAGACACTGAAGCGTCATTGCCCAATTAGTAATGACCTCATCTCTTCCGTCATGCTTCATAAACATTTCTTAATGATTTATCTAAGCTTATATTTTTAGTGTTAACATTATTTAACATTGGCCATTTTTGGTGATATTTGTACTTTTCCAGCCACCGTTAATCCCATGGTGTTGATGTGTGACTCTCTTTGGCATAAATACAATGTCCTAACATTCTGTGGCTCCTTATTATTGAGATTAGAACATTACTTTGCCTGAATAAGCTATATTTACCTTGCGCCACCAGTACTCACTGTTTTGTGGGGCTGTAAATTTGGAACAAGACAGTTACGGCGTTTCAGTTTGTATATAAAATAGTTTCAGCCTCAATGAAGAATTTATCACCATGCCATTATCCTTAATTAAGCTTTGTAGCTTGATGTCCTGTAATCTGCCCCTGTTCATTATTTATTTCAACAGTAATTTAATCTTTGGTTTATTGTACCCCGTGTTAAAGATGAAGTTGAATTGTACCCTGTGTTAAAGACCCTGCTCCTTTATGATAACTGGCTTATCTCTATGAGCTCTGTGTGCCTGGATTCTTCATTATAACACAGATTATTGTGAGTACAGAGATCTTCACATTTGTGGTTTTGGATTTGAAAGTAAAGTGGGAAATGTGAGATGCTTGTGTTTTCTCTGCCCTTTATTTTGGCCCTTTTTGCTGCTTATATGGAGCAGTGTTGAAATACCTCAGTAATACCATGCAGACAGTGTCCTGATTTCATGCTGATACCATGCTAACATTAGCATGAGTGTCTAGTGGCTCGCTGCAGCCGCACCACCATCAGATGTCATGTCTGTCTTGCTGTAGTCCTGTCTGTACCTCTCTGTTTGATTCCTGTGGACGCCATCCTGCCTGTCTGAGTGTTAACTGCATTTCTGCATGACTTCCAAGCATGGAATTTAACCATACGTTTCCCCTCTCTCTCTCTCTCTCTCTCTCTCGCTCTCTCTCTGTTCATCCCCTTCCATGTTGTATTTTATTTTTTTGTTTTACTTTGGCTTTTTGTGTCCCGCCCCTCCTCCCAACTTCCACGCTCTCCCCAGCTTCCGTCCAGACGTCCCAACCCCTGCGGATAGTAACGGCAGATACCTGTCTCTTTCACTATCTAGCCCCCCCGCCCACATCCCCCACCGCCAAGTCTGCGGGCACGCCCAGCGAAGCGGGCAGCCAGGACTCCAGCGACGGCGCCGTGGGGCCCAGGTATAATGACACCTGTGTGAATGATGGGGGGGTGGTATTGTAAAGTGTCTGCATTTTAATATGTGTGTGCCTAGACTGATGAGGCAGGGCAGGCCTGAGGCCTTACCTGGAATGCTGTCTGTTGTGGCACCGCCTGTGCGTGTCTGCCTTTTAATCTGCAAGGATAGCGGTTCTTTTTGTGGGAGGTGTACTACTTTATTTTTAATTACAGCAGGGAACCTGCAGGATATGGCTGTGTTTGCCCATGTGCATGTATGGATGTATTCAGACACACATTTTTACATGTAGAGAATTGTGGCCAGGTTAGGTTTATTTTTAATTGTCATGTGAAATGACAATGGTAAATAAATGGAATTATTAGCAGGGTAACGTCTGTAGCCACACTGACCACCAGCTGGGAATCAGAATCATTGTATGAGGCTGATGTAGCAGTTTTGATGAGCGCTGAGGTGAAATGCATTTCTAACACATACACATAAATACGTCACGTTGAAGGCTGGGTAGTACTGGTCTGATTGGTCCCTTCAGAGGGGATGCAGGGCTGTTTATTTACTTTGTGTGGCATTTGATTAGCAGAACCCTGATTGGACAATAAAAGCTGTGTCTTTTGACGCCCAGGGCCACACTTAACCCCTGAGCATGGCCTCATCCCTCTTTGGGTCACCCCAGCCATCTTCTCCCCGCTCCCACATAGGCCATGGCCCTGTCACACACATGGGTACAGCCTAAGGCCCCCTCTGCTGCCCCCCTGTACCCCCGGAGGGGCAGGACCTGTGGCTGGGGTCATAGCTGAACATAAGGGGTGAATATGACTCTAAGAATAGCTTCTGGCAGTACACAGAACATCACACTATCTAATATGTGCACTAAAACCCAGGCTGCAGTTTTGTTAACATAAATAATGTAATACATACTGTTCTATTTAGAGAGACAAAATGTGCAATAAAGCGCAATAAATGTTTTTTTTTAAAAGCAATTGCCTGTTTCTGATCTTGTGAAATGAGAACTGAACTTGGAGTGTAGGGCCGATGTAGAGCTCTCTGTTTCCCCCTCACCTCTGCCTGTTGTTATGGGATGTCCCCTTCAGAGGACGGGACGTAGACGGGGCTTACCTTGCGGTTAGCTATGGGGTCGGCCAGCATGGTGTTTCCACTGAGCCTCTTAACCTGCTGTCCTCTCTCACTAACCCCTCATCGCTGGCGGGCCGCTAACAGGACTCTGCACTGGGACTCGGACCCCTCCACTCTCCAGCTGCACTCTGACTCTGACCTGGGGTACCACAACATTTTCTCTCTCTCTTCTGTGCCATTTTTTCACTTTCACACCCCCCTCCCCACCCAGAATTAATTTCATTCCTGCCCCACACCCTCTTGCATTTGGAGTAATAACAACATTAACTATTATTTAAATATGAACTTAATGAATAAATGACTAATGTCACATGACTCAGAGTTCCTTTCCTTGGTCCTGGCAGGTTCTGGTCCATTGAGGTCCTCTCCATAGAGAGAGTGCGAAATTTAACTGCTGTCAGTCGCAGGCGGGGTGTAACCCTCTGCTCTGCCTGGCTGCCGAGCTTGGGGGTGGAACTCCTGGGTTACATGGAAAGTGAAGTGGGATTGAGACAGACATGCTGCCCTGGAAGCATGAGTAGTGCAGAGAGGTCCCTGCTTCAGCAGCTCTGCTCTCCTCGCCTGGGTGTCTCATTTCTGGTTTCCCCTATCTGAAGCTGTGTTTTCCCCATAGACGGGCCGCCGTGAAGCTGGGCATGGCCAAGATCGTCCACGTGGACTTCCCTCCCCGTGAGACTGTGTCCTACACGAAGGAGACGCAGACCCCCGTGATGGCACAGGAGAAGGAAGGCAAGGCCCCACTCCTTTTTCTGTGACTATCCCCCAGCTGATTTTTATCTGCACCTATCGGGCACCAAGCCATTAGCTGCAGCTCAGGTTGAGAGTTCAGTCACCCTATTAGGGGGAGCCATTAATGTAGCTCTCTCAAGGTCAGCTGACAGATGTTTGGGGGGGGGGGCTGGAGATAACCAGGGCGTCTGGTTCATTTCAGGCAATGGAGGCAACTACCTACTGGGCTGCATCTGACCTGTTTGTCTGGGAGTGCTTCTAGGTAAAACAAAGGTTTCGGGCTTGTAATTGTGGAAAAGTGTTAAATTAAAAAAATCTACCCCCCCCCCATTTTAATTGCTGTAATTCCTTGTGGGGTTTTCTTTCTTGGAGATTCATGGAGAGAGTCTGGAATTTACTGAAATGACTGTAATGACATGTCAGGTCCGACAGGGAAGATGCCTGCTGGAGAGGAAACACTGGCAAACATGAAAAGTTAACTGCTGTTTAAGCAGCACCACTGTATATTTAAGGGGAGAATCCTGGAATGCAAAGTAATGGGAGTGCAGGAGGTTGTGGGCTCTCGGCAAATTTCAGATTTAATTAAAATTGGTTTAAAGATTTGGAATTCAGAGGGAGGTCAATACATTTTTCAGTCATTAAAATAATTCAATGGCCACTTGTGATAAGTGGCTTGCTTTAAATGTACTTGCCTTTATTTTATTCTGATTGGCCGGTGGTTTTTCTGACTGCTCATGCTATTTGATTGAGTCCAGATGAATTAAATCAATGTTAATAGGGGTTGCTAATTCCCATTTTTCTATAAAGGTAAATGTGTATATATATGAGCCCTGTGATGGACTACAATCCTATCCACGGTGTACCCCAGCCTGCTACCCTACAAACCCCCACAGTGACCCTGACTTGGATGGATGTGTGTGTGTGTGTGTGTGTGTGTGTGTGTGTGTGTGTGTGTGTGCGTGTGCGTGTGCATGGTCCAGATGTACCTTACCTTGTGTAGATCGAACGTCCCCTCAACGTGATGAATACCCATTTTTTGACATTATGTGAACCGTAGAAGAAGACTCAGTTTTCTAAAATGTCCGTGACTACAATCAAACTAAAAAATGCAAAAACTCTTGTATTTTGTTTGGTTACTTATGTTTATGGTTAGGGCTGGATAGGGGTTAAAGATATGATTACAGGTGTGCGTGCGCGCGCATATGAGAGATACTGTGTTTTTGCCTGTCCCCGAGGAACAATCCTGAGTCAGAAGTGTGTAAAGACGCATAAGAAAGACACTCCCATTTCTCATGGTTTCCCCATGATTACCCCATTTCTCAGAAATGCAGTGATCCAGGCAACCAGGGCTTGTGGCATTAAACAGGCACTGTCCGGGCAACACTATGTGCTGCCCAAATGTGTGAGGTCACCCATCAGTGCTGCACGGTCGACCTGCTGCCAGTTCCGCAAACAGCCACACCTCCATCGCTGCTCCATCATCACGAGCAGTAGCTGCTGCTAGGTTTTCTGCAATACTTGGGTGTTTGCCCTCAAAATAACAATTCTCATGCTTCACTGGACTCAGCATTGGTGCTTTTGATGGTGCCATCTGAGAATTTGCTGTCTGATCCAAGTGAGTGGGTCACTTGAATTCTCGGGGCTGTTTAGAAGCCACTGATGTGTTGGGTAACAGTGTTCTGTCATCATCGTTGTATTAGAATGTCAGAGCAAAGCTGCTTAATTTAAAATGAGGGCCATTCTATAATTGCATTGCCTGGATGGGGAATACATATGGTTTTGGGACCAGTTTGTTGCAAATGCTTTAATGTTCAGAGAACTCAAAAGTTACTCGGTGGATCTTTTTCAGGCTTTGCAGAGGTACTGCATGGGTGTCAAACTGGGAGTAACTGAACTTTGTGACACGTTGCCCGAAAATTGAAGCAGAGCTACATAGTGATAGCAAAAAAAAAGTTACAAATATTGCATCCTGTTAACATGATACTGAAAAGTATTTATCAGATCTTTCTTAACCTTAGCAGACATGTTGTAAGGGTGAAGATCTGGACCTATTCAAATATTGAGGCCCTTTTGCCTCGTTTCCACCAATGCGCTGCTGGTACCGGACTGCCGGACTTTTTCCATGCATTTCCTCTGCAAAAAACTCACCCCAGGCCAGGTTCCAACATGGCACCACAGTAAAGCTGGTTTCAGAATTCGACACATAATATTTGCGAAAGTCAGACGAGCTATTGCGTCAAAACCAAATGTATACCCGGCAAAAGCAACTCGTAACAGTTTAGTCTAATATCGGAGGTGCCGGCAGTGAAAAAACTTGTCAGCTTATTAACAGAATAACGTTACATCATTTTTTTTGTGTGAAAAAATGTTGATCGATTTGTTGGACAGATTTAATAACAAACGATAAATATGTAGCAGATGAAATATGAGTGTTCAAGTGGTGATGAGATCCTGAGGCGGACAGCAAAGTTCAGTTTTTAGCAGACACTTTTATTACTTGATCCTCAAAAGGACAGCAGATTAACAGTGAGTGAGAATAAACTCCCTTTAACTTACAGTACACACACAGATGGGAGACAAAAGTGAATACAGGCAATAGAGACAGGGCGCAAGGAGTCATACTCTGAAAACCATTTTTGATTCGGCAGCATATAAATCTTAATATCTAGAATAAATCCAAAAAACGAAATTCAGATTAAACCTTTCCTTTCACATCCACCTACATAACATTTCTTTTTCATTCCTGTTCAAAACTGGTGGAAACGCACCAAGTGAGAACCAGTCCGACACCAATACTGGCTCCGTTGTGGTGGAAACAAAGCAATAATGACTTTAAAAGAGAAGAATGAGTTAAATAAGAGGCTTAACCTTCTGAACAAGATAACTATTTGTTATTACTCTATTTTTATTTTGATGAATCTTCTTACAGTAGTGACTGGTTCACAAACACAGTTCGTTCCAGGAAAGTGGTCGTGAACCAATTTGTACACGAACCAAGGCAATTTTTCCCATAAAGCATTGAAATTCAATCCATTCATTCACAAGCCTACCAAATAATAAATCTTTCTGGTTTTTATAGTAAAAACTTTAAAGAAAAACAATATAGTGTGGCCACGGGTGGACTAAGGCAACGCGGGAGCTGAGGGAGACATGGAGACTTGCTTGCTGGGGAAAATCACGCTCTTTATTAACAGTCCCTTGTATTGTTGTTGTTAATGTTAATGGTTGCATTTCCCTATTGTCACGCGTGTGTTTGCCCGTGTCTTGTGTGTACCTGGTCCAGTCCTCTCGTGTATTTAGCATATGTAACTCTTCCACCATGTGTGCATCGTGCGGTTATTCGTCTGACCACTTTGTGTTTCCTGTCTGTATTTGGGTTCGGTAGTTGTTGGTTGCCTGTTGTGATCCTTCTATTTATAATTGCACATGGTGCATGCTGGGAGATGACCCCGCTGGTGCTACACTAGTATAAAAAAAGGAATCTGGTCGAGGAATCTGTTCGTTGACCAAAACTGGTCCGTGAACCAATGATTTTTATTTTTTTTTTCACGAACCAAATTGTTCCATTTAGCAAAAACATTATATGGATGAAAATCATCCCCAGGACAGACCCCAAATTAACCCAAAATCCTATAATATTTTGTTTTGGTTAATTCTATTTTAAAATAATTTTTTTTTTTTATTGTGCAATGGGAATATGTCAATGCACTCATGAGGAAGCCTGATCTGGTTCTGGTTTTATTTGGGACCTCAAGTAAAGCAGTTCCCCCTGCATAGATCACGGACCTGTTTGCTGATCCGGTTCCGGTTTTCATTTGCATTATGTGGACCTCCAGGAAAGCGGTTCCCCCTGCATAGATCACGGACCTGTTTGCTGATCCGGTTCCGTTTTTCATTTGCAGTATGTGGACCTCAAGCAAAGCGGTTCCCCCTGCATAGATCACGGACCTGTTTGCTGATCCGGTTCCGTTTTTCATTTGCAGTATGTGGACCTC
>JAODJX010000001.1:31899049-31928974 GCA_026776945.1 Isichthys henryi
CCCCCCCCCCCCCCCCCCGCCCCCCCCCCCCCCCCCCCCCCCCCCCCCCCCGCCCGCCCCGCCCGCCCGCCCCGCCCCCGCCCGCGCCCCCCCCCCCCCCCCGACCCACCGAGAAACCGGCCCGGGGGGGGCCAACCCCAGCATGCAGATCTGCAGAGGAAACAGGTGTGTCCGGCCCAGCTGGGGGATAATTGTTCATGATTGCTTTGCAATCAGAGGGTGGTGGAAAACGAGGGGTTACTGCTGTGGTCAAAACAGATCTGATCTAAGCACTGGCCCCTCCTTGGGGGCCAGTGACAGGCCAGCAGAGGGAACAGAAGACCTTGCTGGTTCTGGACTGGGGCTGACTGCTACTTTGAAGGAACACGGGGCTTCGAGGGAACACGGCTTGCATCGGACCCCAACTTTCAGAGCCCCCTCCCTCCGCCTTCCCAATAAACTGATAAAACTTTTCCTCAAAATGTTTAACTGCTTTGACTCTCACAAGCATAAAAAATAAGGTTTAGGATTTAAGGAAAGCTAAGGCTGCATTCATTATAGGTCTGAATTGTCTCAACGGTGTCAGCAGTTATTTTTCTAGTGACAGACTGCTGTTTTCCCGGATTCCGGCCTCTCAGTAGGAATGCAGACGTGATTTCATTCAATGCACCACCGTCTGCAGGATGTGGGGGAAAAAAAACCCACAACATCCCAGGCGCACCAGGAAATGGCCCCGGGTACGAGCTGGTCGGGCCTGTGGCGTTATCCACCGAGAATGTGCGAGGAAGGGAGGGCGTGTGTGTGTCACAGGCTGTGTGATGGCCACGTGTGTCCAGCAGGCCGGAGAGATGCCCACATCTGAGATTGGTGCTCTGCTTCCTCCCCTGAAGCGCATGCGTGTCTGTGCGTTGCGTGTCACTGACACTCAGCAACCTCAATAAATGTTTAGTGTTCGTACGAATCTATGTATACAAAATGCTTAAACAGAAAACTTAGCTAACATTTTACATTAACTGCAATTTCATAACGGAACTGCATCTGTAAAATTTTCAGAGCACTTTCATAATGCATTCATAAGCAGCAGGGAAGCTCACTTATATACCTTAATATCCTAACATACCATAATAGTTTTCATAACATACACATATTAAAACTGTATAGTGTTATCATATAATGCCTATTATTAATGTATATTAAAGCTGTTAAGGTATGTTAGGATATTAAGATATACTTACGTGTTGCTTATGAATGCATTATGAAGCTGCAGTGTTCTATGAATGCATTATGAAGGTGCAGTTAATGTAAAGCATCACCAAAACTTTTTTTCCCCCCAGAAAATGTTGTTTTGTTAATTTTTCTAAAACATAATGTTCAGAATTTTCAGGGCTGACATAGTTTAGCATGAGCTACCAACGGCTCTCTAAATGAATGCTTGTAGTCAAGACCACGCTGGCAACGGCTGACTCGTCCCCCCACCTGCAGGAACTGTGTAAACTCCATGTAGTTGAGGTGCTTCTTGCGGTCGTGACCAAAGTGCAGCCTGATGAAGTCACAGTTCCAGTTGAAGGGGATGTGGTGGTGGACCGTGGTCTGACTAAAGATATCTTGGACATTTTCTGCAAGGAATGACCAAATTAAAAATAATGGAGGAAGGGCATTTGGAAGATAAACAGAATGAGTTTCTCGCACTTAGTGGGTCATTTTTGCAAGAAAGCCGACAGCCCCCTCGCCTTCACAGCCTTATGGAAAGGTGAGACTCGCCATTGCTCCTACAACACCTTCCAAAAAGATCAATAAATTGAAATAACAAGGTGATGTGAAACAGGTGAGACAATCATGTTATAAGGTGCTTTCACATTGAAGTTCCAGAACCTGGTCCCTGGTTACAACTTCTTGTGCCGTCTCGACCGGGGACTTTTGAAGCTCCTGGCCACTTTTGTCTATTACTTCCAGACCACACAATAGAAATGGGACTTTTATGCTAAATAAGCATTGGAGACTCAAAAAGGTGTTAGGTTAAATAGAGGTAAGGGGCGCGTGCTGATTACAGCACCACATCACGAATCACCTTAAGGATGAGAACCTAAGTACAGCCGTACAGTGGGTGATACCTCAGCACCACACTAGTCTGAATGGACCAGTTTCAGTTTTTTCCCCGATGGGTAGAGTGCCAATCCTGACACCAATACCCAAATTTCCCTATAAGTTGGAGGGCGTCCATAAAGGTCTGGATGGAGGTTAATATCATACCCAGGACAAAGCACCTGCAGGTTAAGGGCCTTGCTCAAGGGCCCAGAGTAGGATCACTCCTGACATTCAGAGGATTCGACCCAGCAACCTTCTGATTGCTGGCACAAATTCCTAGCCTCAGAGTCACCACTCCGCTGGTTAAACTTCCACTCCAGTTAAACTTCACACATAATTCAAACCTACACTGCCACTCCAAAACTATGGAGGATGAACAAGTTGTTTTGTTAAGCTATTTGTGACTTACTGAAAGGGAGCAACTGCAATCAAAACAGGACACAGCATTTTATTTATTTTTTATTCATACAACATGCAACATGTTTACGTTTCGTTATTAAATCTGGCTGGCAGATCAATCTTACGGCGTAATGTCTTCCGCTAATAAGCACTGGCCACTTTCACTGCCACACCAGCAATATTAGACAAAAGTATACTGGATAATAATCAAATTTTTCGATGTAGAAATATGGAGATGGAAGCAAACAGATTTATTCATTAAATGTAGCTGAAGTACAAAGTTAATTCCATCTGCTCAATTTTTCTCCGCTAAATATGTCTTTTCCCTGCCATGTAATTTTGCAAGTCAGCGGCGGTGCTTGTGATAAACCAATCAGCAAGACATCACTGTAAGCACCTCCCCAATAGTTCATGTTCAAAGAAAAGCACCAAGTGTGGAGTAGTTCAGGATCTACAACTGGACCGAGTTTCTGCAGTGTGAACACGACAAAAGTTCCTGGTTCTGGATAAATGTTCTAATTCCAAAAAAAAACTCTTGCAATGTGAAAGTGCCTATAGTATATTAGAGCCTCCAAAATAAGGAGAGAGCAAGGATGGGTCGACACTTGCCAATTTGCCAAGACGCGTCAGTGAATAATTGAGCACTTTGAGCACAACATTCTACAAAGAATCATAGAATTTTGAACTTCTCACCCTCTTCATTGAACAACTGAATTAAAATACTCAGCGAATCCAGTCAAATCTCAGTGAGTAAAGGGCAAGGTTGAAAACCAATTCTGAATGCATATGATATTCAACACCTCAGACATCACTGTCTTACAAACCATCATGCTTCTGTAATCCATATCATGACATGGGCTTGGGAATACTTTACCTATCACTTTTCGCTACTACATCCACAGATGCAGGTCAAGGCTTTACCATGCAAAGCAGAAGCCATATATCAACACTGCCCAGAAGTGCTGGTGAGTTCTCTAGCCTCCGGAAAGCAGCACAACTAAATTGCTTTTTATGGTCTGACAAGTCAACATGCTCTCACCCCAACACACGCTAACATGCATAGTCAAGATCTGACCCGATTCTTGCAATTACAGCAATAAGCTTAAAAAAAGATGGTCTTACAAGCTTGGCACAAGGAACATGATGGTTATCATCTCAGAATCAAAAGACAGGCAGGAGTCTGCATGCTTTCCCCATGATTTCACACTGGGTACTATGGTTTCACACAGTCCAGCTACCGCTGCACACACCCTGCGATGGACTGGCATTCCAGCCCTGCCCTGTGCTACCTGTGGTACAACCCTGCCAAGGATCAGTAGATTAGAAAGTGAAGGGATACTTATTATGGCCCAGAACTGAATATACAGTCAGAGGAGATAGATGGATGAATCAATTTAAGATCTGTACTGCAGTTCTCATTCTAGATTCCTTTAGTAATGAACATCTCAGAAACGACAGATTAGACAACATCCAAGAAAGATTTTACTCACATGAAGATTTTAGTTTTGTCCGCATAAGAGAGATCACTGGGGGGGGCGGGGGGAGGAGGGTATATACTCACCAAATGAGATGTTCCCCGTGCCAGTCTTGTCAAATAACTGAAAGGCTACTATAAAAAGGGCATCCGGCACACACAGTACTGACTCAAAGGCGAGAAACTCCTGGAAAGAAATGAGCCTAAGAGAAAGAGAGACCATCATTAGCATGGCCAGACTGAAGACAATTTAAACAAGAGAGACTCAACAACAGAGGCTAATCAGGTAATACGTAAGTAATGTTACATCGGCAAGGCTGATCACAGAGGTCATTTTTCAAGTAAGTAAAGCGAGAAAAAAAGGAAATATCACTTTGCTTTTTTTAAATAAAAATTCATGCAACTTTTTTTTTCTGAATTATCCATATCATGCGTCCATAGGAATTTTTGAATTCATATTCAAAAAGACTAAAAAATTGAAGACTGAAATTGAATACTAAATACAAAGCTTAGTGTCATCAAAATAGCTTGGGAAGCCATTACTTTCAAACAGAAGCTCTGAATGCAACAGGCGTTAGCTTCTGTCTCCTGAAAGAAACAATCGAACATAAACCAACACAAAGACAATATCCATCTCACAGTTTTGCAGGAATTATATATTCAATGAATAGCAGTGTCACACTGTCTAGACTGAGCAGGATTGGATCCTCAACATAACTGCTTTTCATCAGCAATTCTAACATTTACGAGCATAATCACGTGAGAAGAGTGATTACTGCGTGTTTATGACAGATGATGGCGGTTACTGATATTTAAGCTGACTGATATGGACAGAGCTTTTTCAGAAAATACAACTCGTACTGAAATATATGACATGCCATTGTCCATTCATATCTTTATCAACCATCAACTACAGCTTTTCAAAGTGACAGGTCTGAACTAAAAGAAGAGTCTTGATCAACCGTCACAGAAGAATGCGGAGAGTAATTAAAAAGGCAGACGTATTACATGGCAGGCCTGTCCGGAGTCAGGCCTGCCCCCCACCCCCCATAATGTTAGCCCAGTGCAGGTATGAAGCAGACAAGGCAGCGCCATCCATGAGCCTCAGGCGCACACACCCACCCGTCTTTAGTGGTGTCGGCCACCCCGGCGATGAGCTGGACCGTCTTGGGGTTGTGGTGGGGTTGTGTATGTAGGCCCAGGAACCTCTGTACAAAGTCAATCGGGGTCATGTAATGCTCACCATCCTTGTCCACAACGCTGGCATGCTGCAAAGAGAAGACACCCATGCCCGCTTAGAAACATCCTGCAAGGAGCCAGAGCCCAGGAAGGCGTGGAAATCGCTGCCCTGCATCAGCCTTACACACAGGGATCTTCCTCAGACTGACATCAACCAAATGACATGCCACTCAATTTCTGTCGCTGTCTGAACAGGTGCCTTTAGCAACTCTGAATAAAAGGACAGGAGGGACATTGCCAAACTGTGGAAGACTGTGGTGAGTATTAATTCTACAGCTAAAAACATTAATTTCATTCTGTCATGATGCCAAACTGGAAGCTATATCGAATAGCTGTTCATATTTTCCTTCCTGTGTTTTTAATTGCCACACTAGGTGGCAACAATGAAAAGGCCTCCATAATTCATCCTCTCCCACGTTAAGTGCTACACGCTACTTAAACTGTTTCCAGTCTACAGCGATTTCGCTTCTCATTTTACGCATCTCCAGGGCTGTTCCCGGCAGCGACGTTCCCCATCATGCCTGTCATCTCTTTCATGCGAACACAAAGCCAGGCGAAAGTGCGAGGACTGTAAATAAATGTTGGCCAGACCAAAAGGTGACAGGCGTGCATGGAGCAGCGGGACATGCTGGTGCAGCCCTGTGCTGGAATGCTAACTGGGACACGACAACTCACATAGAACTACTGCATCCACCACTGATGTTTGGCACTTGTTTTCAATGCTACAACCCCTTTTAAAAGCAGGAAAATTAAAAAAAATTAAAATAAAAAAGCACAGTCCTCTGAGGAGAAAGATCTTTTCTAGAAAGGTTTGAACAACAAAGCAGCAGTTTCATGAAATAAGTTTTACCACCGTGTTCCAGCTCTCTTCATGTTTTCCCTGGTTTGATTAAGGTGGGGTAACAGCTAATTTGCACAGTAATTTCTGTAAACCCCTCTGAACAGAGCTTCGACATGTCGCCTATGGTAAAAACCCTTTAGACATAACTTCCTCAAGTAACATAGCACAACAAATTTCGTGCTCCAACAGGGGTGGGACAAGAGCTGCAGTGAAGAAAACACATATATATATATACATACATACATACACACACACACACATGTATACAGCATAAAAAACAGCATTTTAAAAACCAGATTAAAACTGGCAGCCACAGTTCACCTATTTACCTACTAATTCCACTCTGGAACAACAAGACCTCTTGAATTATTTATTTTTCTAAAAGCCTATAAAAAAATTGACCGAAGGACTTTTGATTCTGAGTAATTGTATAGTTAATGGCATGTAGAGTCAGGAGAGGTCCATAAATAGATCTAAGTCAAATAAGAAACAGTCTGCCAATAGTTAGTGTTTTTTTCAGTATTACCCCCTGCGGTGCCGGGCCACGAGCCAATCATGGCTCTCCACACATCAACGTGTACATGCCGATTCATAACCACAAGAACAAAAGCAGCCAATGGCATACGCTAATTATCTTGAGTTGTCTTCGTCGACAATAGCCCCACAATTGGCTTTAAGCAATATCACTTTCCTGTCAAACGCCCGTACAGCAAACACGGTGAGCACCGCCACACTCAGACAGCATAGGATTCACATAAATGTAAAAATAAAATAAAATAACTAAGCAAGGATGAACAGGGCCAGGAATGCATCCAGGGATACCAGTAACCTTTCTTGTAAGGCTGTGGGCAGTAGTCTTATGTATATTCCAAGCAGGTGGCCTGGGGAGGGTGGGGCTAATTCAGGGAGCCTAAACAGGACACTGAATGTATATCATGTGTCAGACTGACTATATAAGGAAGTATATACATACGATCATCCACCTCTTTTAATATACACAAAGCAGTAATAATTTTAAATTATTTTCTGAGAATTACGCATTACTTCATTACAAATCTGGATTGCACTGAATATCAAAAAAATACATGGGTGGAGATTTAGGGAACAGGGTTACACTGTAATGGATCAGGTGAGGGTGAACGGGGGGTGGGGGAATGAGACCTGCAAAACTGCAAACCTTACAAGTGGTCAAATATACAGTAGGCTACTGAAGAATGTCTCACTAACCAAGTGTAACGGATAACGGATAGCAACTACCACTAAAACGTACAACAAGATACTACACTCACCTTCAGGAAGATAGCCTTCAGCTCATTCGGATCGGCTCTCTTTGTTGATTGCACCTATAAGGCACACCACAATAAGATTTCCAGCAAGGGTAACGTGCATGTCAGTAACAATAATAATAACAAAGTGAATAAAGTGTAATGCTTCTAGAAACACAGCGAACTAGCAGTGGATGAACGATCACATCCGCAGACAGCGGTGATATCTGAATTGATCGACTTCTTTTCTGAGAATCTGACAGCTTTTATATAGAAAGCACTATTATATTTATTAATCATTTATCTTAAATACCAAGAAGACCTAAGCAGAACCGCTCACACAGCAACTAGCTGTAGCAGACCAGCATCAGCTTCCTTTAACCGTAATACATTTACAGCATTTGGCAGACGCCCTTATACTACACAAATCCCGCAGCTTTACAACACGCTGACACTCATTTAGACAACAGGTATGCAGAAAACGCCTTACACGCTGATCAGTTACGTTGATCGAGGACACACCATTGCATAAGAAAATGCACATAAGTGTCCAGCGTGATGCCAAACAAGAGGCCAGGCTATTGGGAGATAAGAACAATACGTGCATTAAACTGGAACAAACACCATACTAGCTGAACACGTAAACCCCAACATACTGACTGCGCGTATATAAGAATGTTGAAAATATAATCAGAAAAAAATAAAGCAACAGTAGCTTTTGATCAATGTATTATAGCCAGAGTCACCTTGACCGCCATGCTGGATGTGACGTCACGTGGAGTGGCTGGCTCACGCACGCGCTCGCTCGCTCGCTCGTGAGGTATTGAGGGGGACCCAGGCGGGGGTGTCAGTGAGTGTTTGGCATGAGGATGCTTAAAACAGTATGAAACACTGTTTATTAACTACCTCCGAGATGCTGTGCGGGCAGGGCTGGTTGTTAAGAGAAATCGCATGAAATTGTTTTGTTCTCTGCCAATGACCAAAAACTACAAAAATGTAGCCGTGCGGCATAACAGGCTGTGTGCATCATGTGCGATGCGCTAATGCAAATGAATGGTACAAACCGATTGAAACTGCAACCAGGGATGCCTGCTATTATTTTAATTAATATAAATATTACTTAAAAGCATAGCATTGATGCATAGAATATTGTATTTCCGTGTTAGATTAATGCATTTCCCATGTCTGAAAACCTGATCCGGTTTCCAATACAGCCAAATTAAATTCGTAAAAACTGAATTAGTTGACAAACTATTAAAATTCTTACATAACTAATAACGAGCATGATAAGCGACGGGTGCTCTCGATTAATGGTAGGTTGTAATCGCATTTAACATAGTTTAGAAAGTTTTAACATAGTTGATCTGTTTTTTTTTCTTTGAGATGTTTAGGTAATTTGTTACCCTGCTCTCTGCTTTAATTGGATTTTATTCTTAGCAATGGGCAACAGTACTATGGATACCAAGTAACTGCCAAGGAATCTGTGGTGGCGCTGGCTGCTGCTGGAGTAGTCCCCAGCTCCAGTAACAAATTTTGGAGTTTTCTGAAATATGTCGAGAACTTATCGATTATTTTCTCCATCATAACAGGATAGGTTATACTGTGAACACAAAAATCAGGACGGGTCATACCGACCGAAATTTGTTCCCAAATCCAACATAGATAAGTGTATAAAATCAAACGCTGGCGGACGCTGACGCACAGATTTACAGCAAACAGCAGTGGAATTTTGACATTGTGACTTTGTCACTTAAAATGAAATGTTTTTCTTAGCAAGCATGCGGCTTCGATTGCCAACAGATTATTTTGTATCTGTGTTATGTTCTGTAATCAAGACGATGACGGCAAAAATGCACTGTGGAAAGTATCAGAGGAAATACAATTACAATCATAAGTATATTTATTTTGGAGATAACACACTGTCAACGTTCCAGTGTACACTATGAAAAGCCAGAAGCCAGCACCCTCAGATAAAGAGGAACCCAGTCCTGTTTCCATGGTAGAGGGTAGTTCAAAGTTTATTATTAATGTGTGGGTCATACAGACATGGCCCTTTGGATCAGCCACAGTATCCCACATAATCATTTGTTTCATTTACCTTTGGCTTTCTTGTAGTACTATGAACAAGCAATGGGGTCATCCATATATTTGATTATCTCAAGAGAGATTACCCCTATGAGTATTATATTATCACAGTGACACTGTTAGCACCATTCCGAGATAAGAATGGGGATATTCCCAAATAAGATAAGCTATTTAAATGCTATTTTAGGATGCAGTAACCCATTGTAGCTTAGAAGAGAATTAATCAGATATTTAATAGGTTTTGCATGAGCTAACTAGAAAAGATGCTGTTGGAACGACAGCAATGTATTCCCCAGACAGCCCCACCACCCCTCCCCCATCTAATCCTTCCTCCTCCTGCACCCCCAACCTCTACAATTTCTAGAATTACTGGATGGATAAAATTTTTCCCTGACATGACAGTAAGAGCTGTAATAGATACATAAGTGTTATATATGGAGCCCTGGAGGGACCACGGACAGTTTGTTTTTTTAATTTTGTGCACATGATGTAGTAAATATGAGGCCGGTCTCTCTCACCGCACCATTGCCACGCCCCCGTACACGGTCTCCCTCAGCCAAATTATAGCTTGTTGCTCATCTGTGTTAATTGCTGGTCTCATTTGACCAGTCTAGCCAGTTTCCTCAGTGTGAGGTATTGTTGACTATGTGCCAGTTCCAAACATTCTACTACCCTGGGTTCTCTTATGTGCTTGCACCTCCTCTAGTATGGTTTTGCATCCTTGATTTTCCCAAAATCGAGTCCCATAAGTGTGAGTCCCTTCCCTTATCTTGGAGAGTGTGTGTCCAGCTGCCACCACATCCACATATGTGACTGTCTTACCATGCACCTTCTGGATTGATCTTTTGGCTGTTTGATCTTTGCCTCTGTCACTGGCTGTGACTTCAGCTTAGTGTTCTGGTTCTCAGTCTGCCTCTAGCTTGAATTCCTGGTTCCTGTGAGGTCCGGTTACAGAATATCCTACCCCGACATGGATCCAGTGCAGCTACGTGGTACCCTGGCTCGATTGGAGCAGTACTTGCAGAACGTATCTTCCAGCTATCACCCACGACCCTTCCTTCTCCACCTTCCATTGCAACCGCCGCTGCACCTGTTGCTGCACCTGCCTGGCTCTACCCTATACCAGAGTTTTATGATTGTAAAGTGTGTATTGTACTTCTGGCACAGCGCCATCCTGATGCCTTCTGAACCGGCCCACTTAGACCTCGTCATTGGCCTCTGCTTCAGCAGAGCCTGAGAATGAGTGGCTGCCTTATTTTATTAGGACAGACCAGTTCTCCCCTCAAACTCCTGCTTTACCTGAAAGAGGCATTCCATCACCCATCCCGCAGGCACAACATCACAAGTCAGCGGGTGGAATTCCATCAGTGATCCTGTCCTGCCTCCAAGTACGCTGTGCAGTTCTGGACCCCTGCAGTGGCCAGTGCTTGGAGAGAGCCGGCGCTCCCGTCCACATACCAGAGAGGCTTACACCCCAATCTGCAGACTGAATTGGCTTGCCTAGAGGAGACGCTTGTCTTGGAAGCTTTCATTCAGCTCTCTGTCCTCCTTAATAACCTGCTTTATGACCCAGTAGTCAGCTCATCCCACAATTTCTCAATTCTCTAGTTTCCTTCCACAGACATGTGAGGCAGGATCCATTTATATCTCCTGGGTTGAACCCAATTTTATTGACATTACGTTCAGAATATATTGACCCTTGTTCACAGCATCTGAAAGAACCCCTCCAGTCAGTCAAACCCCCACTCAAGATCTGGGCCTTAGACGGGTCCCCAGTGGGGCTCATCACTCAATGTACAGAACCCATCCTGCTCCAAATTGGTCTGTTCCATCAGGAACAGATTAAACTCTTGGTTACTGATTCCACCCAAGATCCTATAGTACTTGGCCACCAATGATTATGCTGACATGATCGCCGAATTGGGGGCTTCATGTTGTACTTCATGTTTACAGGTTTCCACTTTTCTGACCTCCAGAAACCAAAGCAACTCAGTTACTTCCCCATCATTGCTGGGACTGCGTGATTGACCTGCTGCCCAGTCCCTCTTCCATATAAGCCTGGTATAACCTCATACCTTTTGCCCAAGTTGCATGATGGGGTTGTACATTGAGGAAGCCTTATTATCTGGATTTATCCAACTGCCCACCTCTCCTGTAGCCTCTGGGTTTTTCTTTGTGGAAAAGAAAGATGGTGGGACTTCATCCATGTACAGACTGTTGTGCCTTGAACAAGGTTACAGAATTCAGTTTTCCTGTTCCCCGATCATGGCTGCTTTAGAGCAAGTTCATACCGTTAGACTTACAGAGTATATATAACCTAATCCGTATCTGTAAGGGGGATGAATGGAAGACCGTGTTTGCTACCACATGCAGTGATTATGAGCATTTAGTGTTGCCTTTCAGGCTCGCTAACACCGCATCTGTCTTTTGGTCGTTTATGAATGTTCTATCTTCCATGGCTGGTGCATAATCATTTATAATGACGACCTGCTCATTTACTGTAGGTAAGACTTTGTTGCAATGGGGAGTTGTTAAGAATACTCTTAGGACAGGGCTCATCCGATGTTTGCTCTTTAATGAGGATATTTTAACTTCAGTACAACTTGAGGCATGGGTCTGTACCTGTCTGTATCCTGGTGGATCTGTGGTTGTGTGTATGTGGTCTGAAAACAAACAACATTTACATTAAATAAATTTCCCAGTAAAGCACACTCAGAGCCATAATAATGGCAAATGATAACACTGAACATTCATACTATGATACTTGTGAAATGAGGAATATGCAGTGCTTTTAAATGTGGAGGTTATAAATACAACAGCCGGATCACAAATCACCAGTAAATAACACACCCATCACAACAAAAACAAACTTTACTGCAACTAACTTATGATTAATATTCTACAATTTACATAATTTAATATACTATAACACAGCAGTGCAGCGATTTGTACATAAATTACTTTACAGCTCCGTTTCCGTCCTGTGCCGCCCCTCTAGCTCCTGTCCTCTGCCGCCCCCCTGTCGCTCCTGTTTCTGTCCTCTGCCGCCCCCCTGTCGCTCCTGTTCCCGTCCTCTGCCACCTCCCTCTCGCTCCTGTTTCCGTCCTCTGCCGCCCCCCTGTCACTCCTGTTCCCGTCCTCTGCCACCTCCCTCTCGCTCCTGTTTCTGTCCTCTGCCGCCCCTCTCGCTCCCGTTTACGTCCTCTGCCGCCCACCTGTCCCTTCTGTTTCCATCTTCTGCTGTCCCTCTCACTCCCGTTTCCATCCTCTGCCCCCCCTCTCGCTCCCGTTTCCGTCCTCTGCCGCCCCTCTCGCTCCCGTTTCCCTCCTCTGCCGCCCACCTCTCGCTCCCGTTTCCGTCCTCTGCCTCCCATCTCGCTCCCGTTTCCATCCTCTGCTGCCCACCTGTCACTTCTGTTTCTGTCTTCTGCCGCCCCTCTCGCTCCCGTTTCCGTCCTCTGCCACCCCTCTCGCTCCCGTCCTCTGCCACCCCTCTCGATCCTGTTCCCGTCCTCTGCCGCCCCTCTCGCTCCCGTTTCCATCCTCTGCCTCCCCTCTCACTCCCGTTTCCGTCCTCTGCCGCCCCCCTCTCGCTCCCATTTCCATCCTCTGCCGCCCACCTGTCCCTTCCGTTTCCGTCCTCTGCCGCCCCTCTAACTCCTGTTTCTGTCCTCTGCCGCCCCTCTAGCTCCTGTCCTCTGCCACCCCCCTGTCGCTCCTGTTCCCATCCTCTGCCGCCCCTCTTGCTCCCGTTTCCGTCCTCTGCCTGCCCTCTCGCTCCCGTTTCCGTCCTCTGCTGCCCACCTGTCACTCCTGTTCCTGTCCTCTGCCGCTCATCTTGCTCCCGTTTCCGTCCTCTGCCGCCCACCTGTCGCTTCTGTTTCCGTCTTCTCGCTCCCATTTCCATCCTATGCCGCCCACCTGTCGCCTTTGTTTCCGTCCTCTGCCGCCCCTCTCGCTCCTGTTTCCATCCTCTGACCCCCCTCTCGCTCCCGTTTCCATCTTCTGCCGCCCCCGTCACTCCTGTTTACGTCCTCTGTCACCCCTCTCGCTCCTGTTCCCATCCTCTGCCGCCCCCCTCTCGCTCCCGCTTCCGTCCTCTGCCGCTCCTCTTGCTCCCGTTTCCGTCCTCTGCCGCCCAGCTGTCGCTTCTGTTTCCGTCTTCTCGCTCCCGTTTCCGTCCTCTGCCGCCCCTCTCGCTCCCGTTTCTGTCCTCTGCCACCCCCTCACTCCCGTTTCCATCCTCTGCCCTCCCCTCGCTCCCGTTTCCGTCCTCTGCCGCCCCTCTCGCTCCCGTTTCCGTCCTCTGCCGCCCACCTCTCGCTCCCATTTCCGTCCTCTGCTGCCCCCCTCTCGCTCCCGTTTCTGTCCTCTGCCGCTCCTCTTGCTCCCATTTCCGATCTCTGCCACCCACCTGTTGCTTCTGTTTCCGTCTTCTCGCTCCCATGTCCATCCTCTGCCGCCCACCTGTCCCTTCCGTTTCCGTCCTCTGCCGCCCCTCTCGCTCCCGTTTCTGTCCTCTGCCGCCCCTCTCGCTCCCGTTTCTGTCCTCTGCCCCCCCCACTCCCGTTTCCATTCTTTGCTGCCCCCCTCTTGCTCCCGCTTCCGTCCTCTGCCGCCCCTCTCGCTCCCGTTTCCGTCCTCTGCTGCCACTCTCCCTCCTGTTTCTGTCCTCTGCCACCTCCCTTCATTTTTGGGGCAATTTATCAGAAAATGAAATGAGGTGCAGATCTTCAACTGTATAATGTTTTTTTTTTTTTTGAAGCTATAATAAGATTCATCAAATACTTCACAAGGTCAAATGTAATCTGGTTGCACCCTTCATACTTCATGTTGCAAAGAGGCAGAGTTATCACCTTAACAAAAAAGTGTCTTCAGCAGTGTTGGTGGGCTGGTTCCAAAACCATACGTATTGCCCATTTGGAAACAAGTATGCAATTTTTTTAAAAGACCTCAGCAGGCTCTTCTCTGTGAAGAGAATACATTTAATTTGCCATTTGTAAAAGTACATTGGAATTGTTCTTTCAGCATATCCCGTTTGCTGTCCTTTGAGATATTCACACATACGTATACAATCATGAATGATGTCTGGGGTCCAAGCGTAAGGTCAGCCATTTATCCGTCGCACCTGGAGCATTCCAGGGGGTTAATTGTTATTTATAAATCATGTGAAACATCACAGCAAGCTGTTATAAACATACTCTTCAAGTATTAAGTGTGTAATATAATTCAGTAAAGTATGATATGTAAATGAAGCACAAAGCCACAAGTTATGCAAGGTAATTAAATTTTCAACACATATGAAGATGAATATTTATTAAGCCATTTTTTTGTCTTTGAAATTTTACCTGCAACATTTTAGCTGGCAGCCCTATTCTTGGATAACTCTTGTGTGTGCTGTTAATTGTGCTTGATTACACTGGCATAAAGTAAAGATGGAAATGGCTTATCAACTAATTACAGCAGGATGCAGGTGTTTTGGGAAAGGGTGAGCTTTTAAAAATTATAGTGTGCATGTCATAGTATCACATTTCAGGTTATCGTTCATATAAATGTAATATGTGAAATAAAGACTGGATTACAGTTTATATTGGCACTGCATTATTAAAGCTTTTTGGGCAACACTTTACTTGAGGGGGCATAAGTAGCTTAGTAACCCAGCAACTACACAAACTGTGTGAAATACATGAACCATTATGATTAATGATGAACAAATGTTGAATCAGTACATAACTAACACTCAGTTTCTGGTTAATACATTAAGTAAGAGTGTACTACTACATATTTGTTCCCCCTCAAGTAAAGTGTTAAAAAAAAATTCCTAGAAATGTTTGAAAAGGATTTAACAATAAATTAATGAATCAGTGTCAACCGAATGTCCAAAATAAGGCAACATATAATAAAATATCAGCCCCACTAGAAGCAGAAGCGGTAAACGGAGCCAACGTCCAGGAAAGCCGCATGGGGAAACTACACAGCTCATTTCCTGTGCTCCGAAGCAGAACGTCACAATGAGCTGCGTAAAGGTAACAGAAAGACAAACACCAGAGCTCAAGAGATATTTAAGTTATGAACAGAAACTGATGGCACGTTCTTCTGCCTTCGGGCTCGGTGTATCAGGAGTGCAATTCTTTCAAAAAAAAATCCTGGTAGAAATGATGCCATGATCCTACTTTTCTTGATTAGATAAGTGAACCTCATCATGAAAACTGGTCAACTTGCATGCACCCTAATTCTACATTCTAGTTCATCCAGGAACAGTTTCTGTCAGGCTGAGCCTAGTGTTAAGTAATAACCACTGCGATGATCTGTTGTTTTTCTCTGCTTAATAAAATATTCACATATTTTGTTTTTGCACATTCATTTGATACCGATATATGCATTTTGATAGTATACTATCATTCTACTTAGCAGCTTGCAATACCACATTTCTTTAGATTTCGCAAGGAAATTTGTACTTGGGCTTTCACTGGAAGTTCAACCTAGCAGCACTTCTGCCTAGTTGAGTCCACAACAACATGCATATTTGCAACATGCTGCTTGCCTCACTTGTGACTTTGTACAAAAATGTCTGGTAAGTGTGTTAAATGTAATTTGACTGCTGCAAAGCCAAGGAAAGGCTTTGAATGATTCTGCAAGAATCTGCTTATTGACATTCATTTGACTGAGGCAGGAATCGAGGATTCAAATATTTCAAAAAAGGCTCTGCTCTGTATGGCGTGGTGGTGAGATGTTACTGAGGTGTCTTCTGAAGAGGGGAGTAGTTTGTACGTCAGACCAGGAAAGGAAGTTGGACCTTGGAGCCCCCATGATCAGCCAGGGTCCAGCATAATGAAATGTTCCCTGTGACAAAGAAATGTATCTTGCATCGTAATTCAGTTATAAGAATCTTTCATTGTTGGAAACAAACACAAGCTTTTCACGAATTCCAGTTAAAGTGTCTGCTTATCTTAATCATCTTTGTTTTTATATTATAGATATAGATAAAATGACGATAAAAAAATTATTAAAGGCGAGATGTTTCTTTTTTTTCAGAGGGGCCCAGTTGAGGAGTTTGTTAACTGAACTTAACCAAGCAGTAAATTGGAATGAAAATGAGTATGCATGATGCTTACAAAGAGGCTACACAGTCGCTACAATGAAACTACACAGTGTCAGTACAATGAGTGGGAACAGTCCAGCAGGTGGAAGGCAGGACAGGGGGGGCTTGCAATCAAGGGTTCATTCAACAGCTGCTGCCCTAACGGAAGGTTCTGGAGGTTCCAGGCCGAGATCACCCAAATGTTTTGATAATGGGCCCTCGTTTGAAGGACATGTGCAATTGTTTATGCATTTGTCTCTACCTCCCTCTCCCATTGTGTCATGGGGGGGGGGATTAAACATTAGTTGAATGTGCTTCAAAAACCCCATGACCCCACCCCCCACAGCAGGTGAAATTAAAAAAAAAAGCAAATGAAACTCATTTAGCTTCCCAAATCCCCCCTACATGTAGTGTTTTGGTGATTTTATGCCTTGGTGTTCGTTACGTGCACCATTGTGACGAAACGTACACCGATGGACCAGAAAGTATGAGCACCTGCAAAAGGAAATGTACGGGACTGGTGCTGTCCCATGAGTATAACTGCAATGCAGATTATGTAATATACATGAAATATACATGAAAAACCCTTTAAATGTTCAGATTGGATTCACTGTGATGACACAAGGGCCTACACACATATCATGGCAAGAACATGAAATTAAAAACATTGCATTAATTATCATTAAAAATAATTGCAACTCTCACCAAGAATAGCAGTTTGAAGATGAATGTATAGATGGTATATTATTTAAATAATGTAAGGCAGTCTCTTACATTGCTTCTTTTTAAGCTGAGATTTTAATAATTAAATAGTCAATAATACTTGATGGCTACTTGGTTTTCATTGCCTTGTTAACTGTAAACCAGCGTGCTTTGTTCTCATAAACAGTCTTTGCAAAGAGACACAACGGGCCCAGAAAATATGCAGCCAACTCATCCAAACTGAGCAATGGATCCTGTTTTAAAGTGTGTGTGTGTGGGGGGGGCTCTTTAAAAGTGGCAAGCGCCAGGACAATGCGCTGCTCCCCCCTTACCCACGTCTCACAGAAACACAGCCTCGCCGCTCACAATGGCCGAGTGGTTATCGTCTGCAGGTGCATTTCTTGCAGGCGAACGTTTAGGTGACACGTGAATGGTGGGGAGCTGGCGGTGTGCCGCATTAGCCTTTTGTGGCACCGCCTTGCTCGGCCCATTTGCATTGCCCAATTTGAATGGCACGTATTTGCAGCAGAGAACTGATGGCTGCCGTGCATCTAAATGGTGTCAAAGGGCTGCTTAGCAAGTTAATGCAAAGTGTCCTTGTCTCAGCCCTTGTGGAAATGGATACAATGCAAACAGTATATAGCAGGAGGGTCCTTGCTTTCTGTCATGTTAAATTCTGCTGGGGGGGGGGCTGGCTGTTGAGCCTCTTTGAAACATGAGGGCAAGTTAATTTAATTGAATTTGTTGGCAAGAATTAAGAAAGCGGGACGACGTACTGTGGCATGGGGAGGGGGTAGTTTCATTAAGTCGGAATCAATTCATTAAATTTTATTGCTTGGCGAGGACTGGGAATAAATAATTGTTGGAACTTCATCAAATATTCATGGCTTACGAAAAGCAGTAAATGTATTCAATTAAGTGATTTATGGGCCTATTCATTATGGGGTAGAAGTGGGGGGTTTTAACTATACTCAGCTGACAGTCTTAATTACCTAATAGGTTTCCTTTTTGTGGAAAATACATGCATTCTTTCCCATTAATGTCTTGGGTCCACTGTATGTCTGGACTAAAGTATTTATTGATGGAAGAACATTTGAGATTGTCTGTTCATTGACTGCATGAAGATTTTTAAAGTAAATATCTTTCTTTCCTGTGTACCTAATGCTCTTTTAGGTGTTTTCCTGATTTAGATGTATGTTACATTACATCTCCATGTCAATGTCGTGGAATGTCAGTAAACGGCGGCACACTATCCATACCAACCAATTATTTATTTCTCTGTTCCTATTTCGACCCCAGTAAAACCCCTTTTGTTTGCCAAATGCCTGGCCTCAAGTCTTTCATCTATCACATCATGACTAAGGTTATAATGTACAACAACACTGGGAGAACATGCAACTCCACACACATGTGACCCAGGCGGAGACTCGAACCCTGGTCCCAGAGGTGTGAGGCAACAGTGCTAACCACTGCACCCCCTTGCCACCCCTGGTTGCTAGTTTAGTTCAGTTTAATTTTTTTAAAAGTGCTTAGCTCTAGTTTAGTTTTTGTGTTAGTTTTAGATTTTTTTTTGTAATGTTAAGTGTTTATCAGAGGCACAATTCAAATACATCAGAAAAAGTATTATTTAATAAAAACTCAACAAAAAATACTATTTTCAAAAATGTATTAGGTAAAATAAATGGTCAAAATTTAAATTGAAGGCATTTTCTGTATAATTTTTATTTTAGTTTGTTTTGTAAACATTCAATAGTTTCAGTTAGTTGATTTTTCTTGAAGCTTAGTTATTTTTATTTCAGTTAACAAAAATGTTTTTTCACATTTAGTCTTCGTTATTTCATTAGTTTTTGTGAACGATAATAACCCTGGTCATGACAGTGACCTCCCTCTTGTTAGTCCTTTTGCCTGACAACGGTGTGAAATTCTTTAGGTCATTCTCCTGCTTTCAACAGTATCTTGTCTTTAGTGAAGTGGGAAGATATTATTTGTATACAAGAAATGTAAACAAGATAAATAATGACCAAAAAGGAAATATACACATTTAGTTCCATAACGCAGTTGTTTGCATCTTCATTTATGGGTGGTAGCCTTCATACGTCCATCTTCTGTTCTTGTCCTATTCAGGGTCATGGGGGTCCAGAGCCTATCAGAAATTACAGGCACAAGGCAGAGAATAATGTAGTATTGGGCACCAACCCATCACAGGGCACATACACTTTTCAGAGATTGGTAGCTCCAATTTACCTTTGGATGTTTTTGGACTGTGGAGAGAAACCAGAGTGCCTGGAGGAAATCCTATGACAACTCAAGGAGAGCAGACAAACTCCACATACGTGGAGGCAGGACAGAGACCCCCCCCCCCCCCCATTTAGCCTAATTTTTCTTTATTAACATCCATTGTCTGCAGTACCCAGCATGTGTGCACTGGGCCTCTGAAGCAGGGCCCTGAATACCATATACACTTCAGGCCACACAGTCTGCTGGAAAGAGTGTAGTAGTTCCTCAGATACCTTTCTTACACCCTCAGGTACATTTCTCACGCCCTGAAGTCACCTCACAGGTCTACAGGCAGCACATACCTATGAGCAGCATCTGACTAAAACCCTTTAACCCCACTGCAGCAGAACCAGGTCATGCTGCTCTGCTTCACAGTGATGAGTCATTGGAAGCATGTGATGTTGTTGACCACAGTTTGTTCTTGGAAGTTAGCTATTGAGAAGAATGCATCTATCGGCAGCCCTATCTGGGAACCCTGTGGTATTTCTAAATAGCTCATTTGTCTGAAACTAACAGTGGACTTCACCATGGACTTTAATATAACATGACATAAGGTCAAATTTTCCTCGCTGCTGATTTTGTCACTGTATCTTGTTTTCTGTCTTCTCCTGCAACTGCATGCTAGTAAACAGTTACAAATCTTTTTCATTATGAGCGTCTATGACTTTTCCCTTGAGGACATCTCTGGCTGGATCCCACCGGCTGTGTTCATCGTTGTATTCTACGATGACCCCCCTGCTGGATTCTGGAACTGTGCTTTTTCCAAAAGTTCCAAGGCGTGGATACGATCCACCCATGGGGGAGAGGGGGAGTTGTTGAATGACAGAAGCGAGGAACAGCCTGACCTTCCTGCGTGACTGCCCTCTGCCAAACGCGAATGCCTTGTTGTTTTACTGCACCTAATGTGCATCCCTTTCATGGGACTTGTGACCAATTAGTGAGCTGCATTAATTATTTTGTCCCCCTCTGGATAATACCACATTGTAGATCTGGCAAGAGTTTCCTTTGTGATGCAGCCTCTTCTCTTTCTATTTCAGGGCAAGAGCTGCATTCAATACTGTTGTCTTTTGAAAGACTGAATAAAGGCTTAAAACAGTAAAATGAGCCTCTGACAATGTTTTTTTTAAGCTTGTCACCCATTCATCTGAATAATAGGCAAATGGACTGAAGTGATGTAAAGAGGTTGAATCTACCCCCCACCCCACCCCACCGCCACCCCCTTTCCTAGTTGCTGTGTGGCAATTAAGTGTTTCATACATTCAGATCGCAGCAGGTGTACCGACAGGGGAAATCCCCCCACTGCACGTGAACGGGAGGTAGCACGGCCTGTGGAGCGGAAGGCCGAGCCGCACCTCACGGAGGAGCGTGCCTGTAATTGACCCACCCATCTGCATTTTTATGAGCAGATTTGGTAAATACAATGGTGGGGGGGAGGGAGGGGCATTAGGGCGTAAGGGGGCTTCCCTCTCTTGTAACTGCTGGATACATGACGTTCTATAATTGCTATGTATACTCAGACGAAACCCTGCTTTGTGCAAAGTAATTGTCAGGGTAAATTTAAGCCAGCTTTTCTACAGGGGCAAAAATTACACATCTCATCTTTACACTTTTAGAAATGAATACATGGCAGGAAAGCACTGAAAATAATTAAATCAATTGTGAACTAGTATTTCACACAATAATGGCACAAACTTAATTTTTCACCACTCTGTTTCCCTGCAGTAATATTAATGCCACTTCCATGATAATAATTCTAATTAGCGCTGACATTGAGCATATTGTTCTGAAACACTACACTCTACTTAGTAGCAAAAGCAGATGGATCAGATTAGTACTCAAACCTTCTAAAAAGAGTTTAAATCTAAGACATGTGACAGAAAAGCAAATAGGGCATACATTCTTTTAAGTCAGTTAGTTTCCTCATCAATTGCACCATTAATTGAACTTACAATAAAACTAGGCCTATTGGTTATCTAAGGGCTAATTATCACCAGCCATTCATGCCTTCCTGTGTTAGCTCCGCCCTAGCCCCCCAAACATCCATGCAGATCCAGCCGCAGGGGGCCCCGTTGCTAGGGGCTGATATACCACACATCCCCCTTGGGCGATACAGGTGTGCATTCTAGCATGCCAAGCTTGTTAGCTATTTTGCACGCCTACCATGAGTCTGGGACAGAACTCAGCAGGAATTCCACTGGTGGAAGCATGATCAATACCTTACAATCGCCTCCAGGTTCCAAAGGGTCAAACCTGCACAGCCATTGTTTGACCGGTTCAGTGCTGTGTTTGGGAAGCTGGGGGGGTAGCAATGCCCTGGGTGGAGGCTACATGCCCTGGAACTAAACCCTTTTTAGTGTGGGTTTTTTTAAAAAAAATCCCTCACTACACTGGCTCCCAGAGACAGAACCTAAATGAATGCCGGATGTATGCAAATTACTCTCAGTATGAGTAGAAATGTGTTCACCACATGCTACCGCAATCTTATTCCCGCAATGGTATAATTACTCTCCAGTCTCAGGGTAGAGCGTAACTTGGATTACCTATTATTGAAACTGAAACACTAGATGGTGTCTGAATGGGCGATTTACAGTTATGTCTTATTCATCTTATCCATTTACATATATTTTACATTTTTCCTTTGTCATGGTTCAGATCACTTAAATGTCATTTAACTTTTAATTCATGCAAATGTATGTTAGAGATTACAGTCAAGTCATGAAAAGAAACTGTGATGCAAGACCTTTTTTAAAATACCAAGAATCCAGAAATCTATGCAAAGCTGAAAGTCTGCACCTTGGTGAAGTTCTGCTTTGTCCACAACCTCCCCCCTTAATTCAGGAAGGACTCGCCCCTGAGGCCAATGAGAAGTTAAAAATAAACAAGGCAAATGACCCGACACTCTGCAGCTTCAAAAACAGCGTTGATTAGCATGTGACTTTGGGGAGCCCATGAACATTCATTTGCACTTGAACTAGGGGCAAACATGTTTAAGACAAATTGTTAAAAAATATTTGGTTTCAAGATAGTTCAGCATGGCTGTTCCACAGAGAAATAATAGTTAAAGAATCCTGCTTGAGAAATTTTAATTCAGTATACAAGTTCAACATAAACAGTTAGTTGTGGATAGAAAGTACAGTGGCAGGTAAATATCAGTAGAGAACTTTTTGTTTGTGGGTGAGCACCACACTCATTTCACAGCACCGAACCGACCCTGGGCTTACCTTAGGAACTTTGCAGTAGAAGCTCTGTAGCTGGAAAAGAAAACCATGTCAAATGACTTAATTGACGAATGAGAGATTATATTTGGTAATTTGGATGCTATAGTTGACTTGCTTCAGACAGTGGTTCCCAAACCACCATAAATCATTCCAAACATTTGTCCTTTGCAACCACCAGAGAACTCAGTGAAGCTAATCAGCTAATTTTCAAACCCATCATTTGCTGAATAAGCCATGCTGAAGGTGAAAATAACAAGCAGGGAATGATGGAGGAGTTTCCTCAATGAGTGGTTTGGAGAATAAATTCATAGATTTGTGGGAAACTGTGCCAAATTGTGTAGTGGAAAAGCCTTAATCAGCAAAAAAAACCATCTTACAACCACTTACCCAGTACAGGGTGGTAGGAAGCCTACCCCAGGCTGCACAGAGACAGACAACCATGCACATAGTCCCATAAAATGGGCAATTTAATAATGCTAGTTAGCTCATCCACATTTTTTTGCAGCCTTGAAGATTTGATGTAATAAGGTTATCCAATAAGCAGTGTTCATTTTGACAGCATATTTTTTTATTTAGTCTTAGTCTTCTGATTAAAATTCAATTTAGTTTTAGTCACATATCATAACTGATTTTTTTTCACATCTGCTTTTTTTTGTTTTTAACTAAATCAACAGTGCACTCAGTCAGTGAAACTAACAGGTCTAAGTCAAAGTATAACTCATCATTTTCACATCCATCCATTTTCCAAACCACATATCCTTCTGAGTCGTGGGGAGTCCAGAGCCTATCCCGGAAGCTAGGGGCACGAGGCAGGAAACAACCCAGGACAGGGGGTCAGCCCATCAGAGGGCACACTCACACTCCACACTCCAATTAACCTCAGCATGTCTTTGGACTGTGGGGGGAAACTGGAGTACCCGGAGGAAACCCCACGACGACATGGTTACACACGTAACCCAGGCGGAAACTCGAACCGGGGTACCAGAGGTGTGAGGCAACAGTGCTAACTACTGCACCACCATGCCACTCCCTCATTTTCACATCTTTTTGGGAACTTCTCTTAATTTTCTGTGTACGCACACACACGCACACTCTCGGGTATATCTATCCTTATGTGGATCTCTCATTCACTTCTATGGGAAAAATGCTAATGCTAACTATGACAACCTTAACCCCTAGCCAGCCCTAACCATAACCATAAGTAACCAAACAAAATACAAGACTTTTTGCATTTTTAGTTTTTCCATAGCGTTAAGCAATTTCATAAAATATAGTTTTCCCTTATGGGGACCAGGAAACCAGTCCCCTTAAGGAAAAAAGAAAACGGATATTTATCACGTTATGGGGACATTGTGTCCCCATAAGGATAGGTATACCTGCTCACACACACACACACACACACACAGATTTTTCTACCTCTGTCCGTTCTAGATTCCTCAAGAAAACATCTGGAAAGCTGTTACTATGGCATAGCATTAGGCTTGAACATATGGTCTTTAAAGATACAGATTTAGCAATTGGAAACATTGCAATTCTAAAATGACTTTAAATGAACTTCCTTTATCATTAAATAAAATACTAATATAACCAAAATTTAGTCTAAAACGAAATACTTGCGTATGCTGCATCATCATTCGTATTATTTAAAAAAAAAAACAAAAGTGCATAGAATTTTAATAAAGAAAATTCAAGTGTCCTCAAAAGGAAAGGTGATATCCTGGATTGCGGCAACTACAGGGGGATGACACTGCAATCAGTGCCTGCCGGGTAAGGTCGTTGGTACGGTCATCGTTACCAGGATCCGTGATCACTTGCTTGCCTGTCAGTAATCACATCCTGGCACTGAGGGTTCTCATTGAGCTCAAACGCACATATATATTCTTTGCAACCTTTGTTGATTTGACTCAATTCTATCAGATCGAGATGCCCTGTTGGACATCTGAGACTTCATGGGATCCCCTCAAAGTTGCTGGACATCATGAATGGCATGTACACTGGTACTGTGAGTGCTGTGCAGAGTGGAGAAAGAATGTCTTTGTTCTTTCCAGTTGATTCTGGGGTTCGTCAGGGGTGTGTTCTTGATTCTACTCTGTTCAATCCTTGAATGACTCTTGAGAGACTGAGTAAGGCAGGGGTCTCCAACTCCGGTCCTGGAGAGCTACTATCCAGTAAGTTTTCTATCCTATCCTACCTGGCTTCTGATGAGCCACACCTGTTCCTGGTATTTACTTGAGAACTAGTGTAGCTCATCAGAAGCCAGGTATTATAGAAAACCTACTGGTTAGTAGCTCTCCAGGATCGGAGTTGGAGACCCTTGGAGTAAGGAGTTTGAGTGTCTGGGCTTGCGAGTGTCCTGGATAAAAACCAAAACCCAAGGCTTTAATGACTTTTTGGGCACAGCCATCAGCAGTTTGTCTTTATGCAGAGAGAACGTCATTTACCTCGGCAGCAACATTCATGTAAATGGTAAATGTATTGCATTTCTATAGTGCTCTTCTACTCTTACAAGTACTCAATGTGCTTTACATTGCATGCCTCACTTCACTCACACTGGTGGCAGAGGCTGCCATGCAAGGCACCAACCTGCACACCGGGAGCAATTTGGGGTTCAGTGTCCTGCTCAAGGACACATTAATGGGGTCAGGAGGAACCAGGGCTTGAACCTGCAACCCTCCAGTTGCCGAACCATAGCACTACCTCCTGCACCACCATCTTCCCCTGTATCTGGTGACTCTGCCAATAAAGTCAGTAGACGGATTGGGAGAGCATGGGTGGCCATGCGGTAGCTGGAATGGGGTGTATGGCATGTCCAACATCTTTGTAAGTGGTGAAGGTCAAAGTTTTTTGAGTGCTGGTGCTCCCTGTTTTGCTGTATGGGTGTGAGACATGGACACTATCCAGTGACCTGAGACAAAGACTAGACTCTTTTGGTACTGTTTCTCTTTGGAGAATCCTTTGGTACCACTGGTTTGACTTTGGGTCGAATGAGCAGCTGCTCAAGGAGTCCCGAATGATGCAGTGTCAATGTCAGTTACGGCACTATGACCAGGTGATGCGGCTCGCAGGACCCACATTACTGAGGACTCGAGAAGCTGGGCCAGGCCAGGGAGACACCCATATAACACCTGGCTGCAGCAGATAGACGGCCATTTCCAGAGGGCGGGACTGGACCGCATGTCAGCTTGGGGGGCGCCAACTGGGATCCTGAGGTGTTTCATCGTGTGGTGGGTACGGCAACGCACTGTACCAGTGGGTGTTCCCCAACCTGATCTGCCCTGATCTGAAGTAACTAGTAACTATAACTAATTACTAATTTTCAGTGCCTTGCACAACACTGATTATATCCCATACTTTCATTTCTGTTTTGGAGAGGAGTTCTTTCACCTCAGTCCTACCCCCATGTTTTTACTGTGTAGCTTAGTTACAAGAAAGTGCAATTTCTCCTCATATCTGTAAGATGTGAGGCACAGTAGTAGAAGCATCACCATGAGGATGTACTCTGATTTTGCTAAAATATAGCTTGTTTTTAGGTGTACGACACCTCTCTTGGGTCTTCAGAAGGAACACATCTTTAAGGAGTGGGACTGCATTAGATTCAGCATCCATAAGCAAGGACACTGCTGCTAACAGATCAGCACAAATAGTGATCATGTTTACAGGAGTCCTAAGGTGCAAGACATCTTCCATCAATCATCCATTATCACTGCCATAAAATTCAATTAGCACTTCCATGCCTGCAGATATCACTTGAGAAATATTAATGCAGAATTTACCGCACACTTCCAGTTTGCCTTAGTTTCTTTCCTCAGGCCTTTAAGCTACTGAGTCAGTGGAGGATTGTGCATGGTAAGCCTGGAACCTATCCCAGTAAACACAGGACACCAAGCAGGGCACACATAACCAATAATCTTCTTACAATTCTAACCTGACACTTTTCTCACTTAAATTAATTTAATGTGTATGTTTAGTATGTTTTCCAGGAGTGCTTGGCTCTGGGATATATGTGTCCATAACCATATCTGCAGCTACAAAGTTTTTAATTCAGTCATTACCTACGTTTGCATAATACACGCAATATATTAGCATAATTCAATATTATTTCAATGGCATTTTTTCAGATTTTGACGTATTACATTATTTGTTGTGTCTTTAGATATAAAAAGATATAGCATATATTTATGGTTAATTTTATTGGAATTATTTTATTGTACTAATAAAGCCACTACATATCAGTTTGTCAGCAGCGACTTCGGATATAAGTAAATGAAACCAGCGTCTCTTGTGCAAATACTTCCGTTGACAAATCAGCATATTTTACCCCAGATGCCACCCATTAGAGCTGTATCCCCTGAAAGCAGTATAACCGTGACTTGAAAAAAGAAAGAATTCCCGGGGAAAGCAGGAAAATGAGATCTGGGGACCAGATGTACTCTCTTGGGGCGTACTAGCAGCAAGCTTACAAGCTCAGCACTCCCTGGGTTTCGAGAACAGAAAAAATGTATCTTTCTATTTAATCACATTTTTATTTTAAAGCATGTATTCTTGGCGCGTGTTGTTGCTCATTCATAGACTGTATCTGCATTTCTGTTTACACTGGTTCCCATCTCTCAGTTGGTCATACTCTTAGGGATAAAGGGTCCTCAGTCCTGGTCAGAATATGGGCAGGATTTTATTCTACCTAAGTATTTAAGTGCTCCATTGAACTAATCCAATAATTTAGTGAACGTAACTTTCACTCCGTAACAATATCGTTAGTCGTTTGAAGATAGCTGGGAAAGCTACATGTATGCATTGGCCGACCAGAATCACAATGAGGAACATCTGACGTAGCGGAAGTCTTGGTCCACAGCCAGAACCCCCGAGCAAGGCTGCACTAGTGTAACTCGCTTTTTCGCCTAATGATATTCAGTGCGTGATTTAGACATGATTGCACTCAGTTGTGAAGGTGGTAAGTGTTTACAAATACATCCCAGCATTTTTTATTTAAGTGTACCTATGGATGGGGGATACCACTGAGTTTCTTTTCTGCCTGAACTGATCCAGTACTGAGGTTGGTATCAC
Organism: Isichthys henryi; assembly: GCA_026776945.1. Taxonomy (NCBI): domain Eukaryota; kingdom Metazoa; phylum Chordata; class Actinopteri; order Osteoglossiformes; family Mormyridae; genus Isichthys; species Isichthys henryi. The sequence goes on from JAODJX010000001.1 coordinate 31,926,756, forward strand.
ACATACTGATTTCGATATTCTAGTGTTTTGTGTGCATCAAATGGAAAATAGTGCTGAACGATATTGAAAAATATTCACAACACAATATTTGAAAGTTTTGCAAGAAATATTACGATAAATGTAAATCTATAGAAGAGATATTTCCCAAAAATTTTTTTTAGCCAAACAGAACTTGTACTGTATACTGACAGAGTCTGTCAAATAAATTGGTGGTGTTGTCACAAGCTGTGACACAACAGCACAAAGCAGTGGCAACAGAGCATTTTGCTATTGTCTACATGGAATCCAAAATAGGCCCTATTTCCATAAAGCGGAAGCAGAGTATCTTTCACTGACTAGTTCTTGTTAGCTTTTTTCCTCGTCCATCATTTGTATTAAATCTCTTACAAATGCAACACACTGTTTATGAGTGAATCCAATAGCAAAGATGAAAATTATTGTGAATGGCTCGGAGAACGCATTTGGAGCTTCAACTAGCAGCACAGAGGTTACAGCGGGATCTTTATTTAATTAGTGACTGGGCTGATACCTAGCAGATGAAACTTAACAGATAAATGTAAGGTAATCCATGCAGGGAGCAGAAATGTAAAGTACAGATACTTTATGGGTTCCACTGAAATAAAGGTAGCTGACTATGAGAAAGACCTTAGTGTGTATGTTGATGCTTCCAAGTCCCACTCTCGCATATGTGGAGAAGCAATTAAAAAGGCCAATACAATGTAGGGTGACATCTCAAGGTGTGTGGAGTTTAAGTCAAGGGAGGTAATGATAAGATTATACAATTCCTTGATAAGACCCCACCTAGAATATTCTGTACAAGTTTGGTCACCATACCTTAAAAAGGACATTGCTGCCTTGGAAAGGGTGCAACGTAGGGCTACAAGAATGATTCCTGGTCTTAGAAGAATGTATTATGAGGAGAGGTTAGCTGAGCTGAATCCGTTTAACCTCAAGCAAAGGAGACTAAGGGGGGGACATGATCCAGGTATATAAGATTCTAACTGGTCTGGATGCTCTTCTACCAAATAGTTACTCCAATATTAGTTCAAGTACTAGAACTCATGGCCATAGGTGGAAATTAGCAGAACATTTTAAAATGCATTTCAGACAACACTTCTTTACACGGTATGTAGTTACAGTATGGAATAGTCTTCCTGCAAACTAAAACCTTTAAATCAGTGGCCTGTACTATGAAGTGGGTTTACTGGGTTATTTAGGTAACTTGTCGGATTTAAGGTACCACAGTTTAAATGGACTTCATATTCGTTGACATACATTTTGCCCAGACTACCTTAAATACGACAAGTTACCCCGCTTCGTAGTACAGGTCACAGAGCTAAATAAGATTTTAACAGCTCTGAGCTATTAGCTAAGTTCTCCCCAAACAAGCTTGATGGGACGAATGGCCTCCTCTCATTTGTAACTTGTAATGTTCTTATGCAAAAGCAGTCCCCATAATCATTGAAACCGCATTACTTGCCAAGTTTTGTTTAAGAAATGTGATGTCCCACATGCCAATACAACACAACCAGCTGCTCCAGTCAGTGTCACCTGTACAGTTTCCATTATAAGTCTGTCTGCCCTAGAGCTGTGAGCGGTATGACCAAAAATTTATATCATGGTATTTTTTCAAAGTTATATCGGTTTCACGTTATACAACAGTATTTTTTAAAAGAATGACTGGGCGTTTACCACATTTTACAGGATTTTACAGGACACATTTTTGTTTTACGTTTTTGCATTGTTCCCGCATTAACTATATTATTTCATTATTAGCCATTGCGCCTATCCGCTACCTTCATAACATAAGGCTAACGTGTTTGTTGGCTAACTGCTTATAGATAAACTAATAATGTTAAGGTGTGCGCCGGCCAAGTTAACATTTTTGATAAGTGTTTAATAGTTTAGTGTTGCTGGAACGAGAGCTTTACTGACCTCGCGAAATTTCTCATAAAGATCAAGATGTCGCTCTTGTAGATACTTCGCCAAATTTGGCGTGCTACTTGACTTCGCCGCCACAACTTTGTAGCACTTTTCGCATAGAGGCTTATCGACATCCTTAGTCTTTCCATGCTCATCTGCAAAATACTTACAAATGGCACTTTTGCCCTTTTTTTTTTTTTTTTGTTTTTACTAAAAAAACTTCCGAAGTGCCTTCAACTGCAGCACATGCCATGTTCGGCCAACTCGGCGTGTGTGTTAAGCAGCGCGAAAACGTT
>JAODJX010000001.1:31954145-31981232 GCA_026776945.1 Isichthys henryi
TGGGGTTGTTTGGGTCTCCGGCGAGAAGCTGTAATTTCCAGCTCCCCTAATGTCCATGCTGGTCTCTGCCATCCAAGATCTATTGATTGTGTTGCATGCATTGTTTTGTATTTGCATTAATATGTCATTATATTTGAAGAGTTTATGAGAAAAAGCAGTTTTTTTAGCCTGACATGGCAGTTCCCCATAGTGTTGGTGCCGGATGGCATTAACACAGAGGGGCGAATCTTCTCAGCATCACCGACAGGCACTTGGTGGGGTGGAAGAGGTGTCTGACGTAGACTCGAGTATGGCTCAGGGTCCCCCCCCCACCCCACAGGCCCTCACCTATACTGTAAATGTCCCCATTGTCAGAACGGATGTGCCTTCCCGTTCATGTACTATCTCGCTTCCCCTTTCTCTCCCCCAACCAGCACATCGTGAGGCCAGACTACGTGACGACAGGCTCCGTACCAGACTGGGGAGACTACATTGAAATTAAAGATGACGATCAGATCGAGGGGCTGCGGAGGGCCTGTCAGCTAGCGCGACACGTCCTGCTGCTGGCTGGGGGCAGCTTACGGGTGCGTGGCTGCCATCTCCAAGTGGGTGTGTGTGTGTGTGTGTGTGTGTGAGTACACGCTTGCCTGTGCGTGCACTCACGTCCATGCATGCAGCTGGTTTTTTTTGTTATTGGTTGGGCTGCCTGCACATGTGAGCCTTCCTGCCTGGTATCAGTTAACCTGCATACAGTTGCGGATTGGCGTTGTGTACGGATCTGTCTGTCTGACACTGAGGGTAAAGTGCCCCATCGCAATGGGCGCGTGCTGTGCTGCATTGGCCCTCTGTGGCCTACCATCATACGTCACCGTGATTTATTCTCCAGTGTGCAGAGTGTGCGCAGAAAACACCAAAGTTGGCCCCGGATCCAGAGATTCCTCCCTGCCATAGAAGCAACAAAGTTATTTTCAGCATCAAATGCATAATTGTGTGAGAGTTCACCTGAACAGACCATGCCACGGACCTGGTCTGCCTTGGGCCCTTGATGACATTATTCACCACATTCACCATATTCACGTGTTCTCTCTCTCTCTCTCTCTTTCTCTTTTTCTTGCAGGTCGGCATGACAACTGATGAAATTGACTTCATTGTTCATACAGAAGTGATCAGAAACAATGCCTATCCGTCTCCCTTGCGTTATAGAGGATTTCCAAAATCAGTCTGCACCTCTGTGAACAATGTGGTATGTCACGGTATACCTGACAGGTATTCATAACATTATTTATTTATTTATTTATTTATTCATTCATTCATCCATTCATTCATTCACCCCCCTCCCCATTCTGCAACCTGGAACTCCCAGGCTGGGGGTTTTCCTTCTGCAAATATGATGCACAGTTATGAGCTGAAATATGTTTACCACGGTGTCTGGTGGTGAGACTGTGGGAGCAATGTTCCATTCAGACAGGGCAGACCTGCAGTTAATTTAAAATTTTGCTGTTAACACACTTAGACGGGCACAGAAAGTTAGTGCCCCGACCTCACTAGTGAGAAAAATGAATATCGCAGAGTAATTAGCACAGTTTTGTGATGTGCCTTTGCATTCGACACAGATTTGTGGTTGTGTTCACATCATGCATGAACGTGGTTGAAGGAGAGTCTGCAAAGCTTAGCATCCCATGGAATCTGCATGGTCAGAGTGCGAGTTCAGTTTATCAGAAACTGTTGGGTATCTTGCTGCTGCTTAATGTTATTTTGATAAAAGGAATCTAATCTGTTTGTGTCTGAACTGTATGAAAGAGCTGCATTTATTATGAAGTGATTCAGGAGTTTTCCTGTGTGATTAGAGAATCAGAAATACCTCTGTTTGTTTCCTGCTCTTAGAGATATAATCTTTTTTTTGCCTTTTGGCCACCCTTTATATTTTATTTTATTTCAGCGAATATACAGATCTGACGATAATCTCCTCAGTCTCAGAGGATGGTTAAAAAGGAATTTGTTCAGATTGCTGCTAATTCGAAGCTGTCTGCTGCATTCTATGTTTGTATTACGCATGGTTTCTCATGAGAACCTCCCTCTTTCTGTGTTTTGCATGACCCCGGCGTTTCAGCCGGCCCCTTCAAGATGGAGATATCATCAACATCGACGTTACAGTGAGTATTCTCTCGTTCAGCACGCACACAAACATACACGCACAGTTCATGTATTCTGGACTTTCCATTCATTTCTGTGGGCATAACCCACAGACTTTTGGCTATTTTTGTTTTGTTTTTTACAGTCACAATTTTTTAAGGAAATTGAGGTTTATATTGTGGGGACCAGAAAAATTTCCCCATAAGCTAAAAAGTAACAGGTTCTGCCATTTGGTCCCCACAGTATGGTGAATACATGCACACACATGCGCACACACACACACACACAGGTTTTTAATTATATTTTTGTGGGGACTCTCCATTCATTTCTAGGGGGAAATCTCTAATCCCAACATGACATCCTTAACTCCTACCCAGTCCTAACCTTAATTATAAGTAACCAAACATAATACAAGACTTTTGACAATTTTATTTTTTGATTGCATTCTCAGATCTTTTTGAGGACCTGAAACATGGTCCCCACAACGTTAAAAAACAGGATTGTATTACAATGTGGGGGACATTTGGTCCCCACGATATAATATAAACCTAATCCTCACACACACGCGCGCGTGCGCACATGTCGGGTATACCTATCCTTATGGGGACCGCTCATTCACTTCTATGGGAAAAATGCTAATGCTAACTATGACAACCTTAACCCCCACCCAGCCCTAACATAACCATAAGTAACCAAGCAAAATACAAGAGTTTTGGCATTTTTAGTTTTTTCATAGTAGACACCGATTTTTATAAAATAGAGTTCTATAAAAATCGGATATTTATCACGTTATGGGGACATTGTGTCCCCATAAGGATAGGTATACCCGCTCGTGCACACACACACACGCACACACACACACACACACACACACACAATAGCCCGTGTGGTATGCCTGCACTGTTCACACACGTGTCCATTGCGGGGGGGTTATCTACCCCACCCCCATTCCTCCTTCCTCACTCCTTTCAATCTTCTCCCCCCTCCTCAAATCTGCTGCCATTGTGGCTGGAACCCCCCCCCCCCCCAAGTGTAGACCCTTGGTGGCGCTGTGTCGCGGCAAAAGGGCCGGGTAATGGCCTTCGACCGGCCCCTCTTTCCCTCCTTCCTTCCCTCACTTCAGATTGATCTTCCTCCTCCTGCCCATTATCTCCCCCATTATGGCCTCAATTATGGCCGTCGCGATTCCACACCACGCTCCTCGGGATCTTTAAAGTCCTTGATGGTCGTGGCCCCCCTTCTACGCCTTTTGCACGTGACTCCCTGTGTCTGTGACACTCTGGGAGGTGCTTTGTTGGAGTAAGCATCAGGTTGTATGCCACAGAGGGACACGATGGACAACCAGTCCCTTTAGGACTCTCGTGTGGGCTGATTAATGCTAAATAAAGCACCCGTCCACGCACCTCTCCCAGCTTGATGCTAATGTGCAGAGGGGACGTGTGGATCATTACGTTTTTTTAGTCTTTTGTAGCACAGCACACCATCCTGAGTGCTCTGTTACCCTCCTTTACTGACAGAAGCTCACCCTGCAGGTTTGAGAATTTGCCTTGTATATACTGTTATAGTCAAGATTCAGCTGCAGCAATTTAATCCTTTAACCGCTTCCTGTCCCTGGCGTAGCCCGACTCGTGCCCTGGCTTCCTAGGAGGGGCTCATGATTCGCCGTGGATACGCTGTTATGAGAAATGAAACCTCGGAGAAGGTTTCAGTATCCAACACTGTGCCCACGGTGCATGCAAGCTTTGACTTGCTATGTTCAGCTGAAAACAAGTTGCTTTGTTATAACATGTATGTAGCGCATGGATGTATCGCTTTATCTTGCATTTTTCATTAATTCTGCTCACGATGTAAAACCCTTCAGTGCTGCAGTTTATGGAGAAGCTGTCATTGAACCCAGTCATTAATTTCATGTGTTTGGTTAAGATTGTCAGCCATTGTCTGTAGTGCATTTCGAGCTGTATTAAAAGGTTTTTTGTATAATTTTTTTACTGATATTATTTGCAGTAAATTGTTTTCTGGAGAAGCATCATATCAAGCATAAGGGTCAGAATTTTAGGAAAAAAACTTGTAAAAGTCGAAAAACAATTATATTACTTTATTGGAGTTTCCATTCAAATTGACGTAACATTTATTTTAGTTGTTACTATTTATCTGCTCAGAGTAGCCTCATTGTGGTGAGATCACCTTAGTCTTTTTGCATGTTCCCACTGCCTTTGCTAGGTGTACCTGGATGGTTACCATGGAGACACCTCGGAGACGTTCCTGGTGGGTGCGGTGGACGAGGGGGGGAGGCAGCTGGTCGATGCAGCCCGGTCATGCCGGGATGAGGCCATCGCCACCTGCAGGCCAGGTGCCCCTCTCTGCGTTATAGGCAACACCATCAGGTGGGGGTGACAGCCAGTTGACATTTAAACCTGATATACACGTTCGGCGCTTCCCAGCGGTGATGTCACTCACCTCACCTGGAGCAAATGTCTCCTTGATTACAGTTCAGGTGTCGGCAGTCTGAAAAATAAATTCCAACCTTTGCTTTCACGATCTGGCCACGTCTCTCAAAGTGATCAGTGATTCCACGAGACTCTAATCAACCCTTAAAAGAAGTAGCATAACTGTTGGCTGGGTTTGTAAGATATTGGGTGTGAAAACAGGTATTAGTTTATTTTTTTACAGAGTGGAGAAAAGCACTGCACTGGAAATAATAGCCAGTGAAGGAGCCCCACACACTATAATTTCTCCCTTTTCGCCACACTGTGTGTCAGGGTTACATTCAGGGATCACTGCATCTCTGCAAGTGACTTTGATAAGATTTTTTTCCTTCTCTCCCCTTTAACAAAGGACAACATAAAAATGTGGGAATCAATTTTTACCTCAGAAGCCGAGACGGCAAGCATCGAACCCACCCACCCGATTGGCATGAAAGCGGAAAATGCGGATTGCGAGCGGACCGAACTTTAATGTACCTTTGTGTACGTGCATGCGGGGCAATTACCGCTGAAGCGCATTGATTTCTTTTCTGCAGCGATTGAAATTATAGGCTAGCTGCTCTGTGCGCGGGGGAATCTTGTCTGTCTCGGCTACGGGAAGGAAGTGTTGGATCCAACCCCTACTGGGAAACAAAAAGCAGTAATGAATCTCTCACTGTCTCCCTTGTCCGCCGGCATAATGGAGCTGAAATTTCAGTGCTGGCTGCGCTTTGCAAATGGAGAAGCTTGATAGACAGGAGTGCCTCATATTTGTGAACACCCGCAGTTTAATACACTCCACACTATCGCTGCTCTTGTTCTGTCTAACAATTTGCCCTGCAGTGTAAAGAAAATGGAAGGTACTAGATTACTTTATTATTCTTATTTTATTTTGTTTCATCTCCCTCAGACGTTCTTTTGGGCTCTCTTAGTGGTCATTCTCTCTTTTTTTTGATTCTCAAAAAGCTTGGCTTTTTGTGATTCAGTATGATGCCTGATTATTGTCGATATCTCAGGTGCTGTCACTTTCCAATTGACTCAGACTTCCTTTACACTTTTTTGTCTCCCTCTGCTCCCTATTTTTTTTTTTTATAATTTTTGGGTGGCAACTTTTTTGTGTCTGTCACATGACCGTGTGACACTCTATGTATTTAGTTACTGTTATTTTTTTTATGATTTTAGCGTGGCTATAAATGTCTTTTTTTTGTTCTTCATTGTTCTGCGGGCCCTACTTTGCCCTCCCCTTTTTGCGTCCATTCCCCGCACCCTCCTCAGAAAGACCTATGAATGGAGGGAAAATTATCACAATTACTGGTATAATTGAGTCGTCTTTGTTGCGGGTGCAGCCTCGCTAGCCTTTTTCCATCAGGAAAAATGGCTTCATTATGTGATTTTTTTTTTAACCCCCACATTCCCTGTCACGGGGCTCCAGCGAGGGCCTTTGCTCGGCATACTGTGGATCGTTAAGGTCACAGCAGGAACAATTATCCCAGCTATGGAAAGAGCATCCAGGCATTCTGTCTGCCCCATCGCCAAGCCTGACTGCACTGTCCAGCCTGGCTCCAGCTCACAAAGAACTTAAAAAAACCTTCAATATCCCAAAAACTGATGAGAGAGGGAGGAGGAGAGTGAGAGGAGAGAGGGAGCGGGAGTTGTACCAACATGACAATTTTCCATCATTAAAACTAATGACAAGCACGTAGCTGGGGGGGGGATGGAGGGGATCCAGGGGGGCATGTAATAGAGGGAGAGAGCAGAAAGGTGTCAGCTGAGTGCTGACCCCCTCCTCATTTTATGGTCCCTTACCTCCAGACAAACACCAAATGGACTAGCATCCCATCCAGGGTGTCCCGATCCCTGTGTCCCACGATGGACTGGCATCCTGTTCAGGGTGTCCCCTCCCAGTGTCACGTGATGGACTGGCATCCCCGTTCAGGGTGTCCCATCCCTGTGTCCGGTGATGAACTGGCATCCCGTTCAGGGTGTCCCCTCCTGCTCAGGATGTCCCATCCCAGTTTCCCCTGATGGACTGACATCCCCATTCCGGGTGACCCCCCCCCGTGCCTTGTGCCTCCTGGGATAAGCTTCTGGCTTGCCGTGACCAAGATAGACTGATGAAAGCAGAACATATTAAATCTGTCTACATTAATTTAATATTCAGTTTTGAAATAAAGTCAAGCACACATTATAATGCTTTGAAGGCCTTGCTCAGTTCCCTTGGTGCTGACGGTACACATTCCCTGCCAGACTGGCCCAGACAGAAGGTGTGGGGGGGGGGGGCTGGAGACCCTCAATTTACACCTGGTTTCCCCATTAGCCATGGACACGTTAAGTGACGGGAGTTTATTGTGACACCTTTTTTGGCGACACTACTCTCCCAGGTAATCGGGTCGTTTGGGACCAATTTCTGGCAGGTGGTCTGCTCTCAGCTGCGTCCCCCCACCCCCCCGCTGCTGCCGGCGGGAGGCGTGCTTGATTGTAACAGCTGTGCCTTACCCTGTTTACTCCAGCCAGGCCCTTTCCATGCTTGTGGGACGGCCTTTTCTGACAGGAGCTTAAAGCTTTGTAAGCCGTGTTTCTGAATTTTTTTTCTTTTTTCCCCCCTCCAGTAAATCGGCATCCCCTCGTCTTTTGACAAGTCGCTGTATTTTTACTTATGTTCATGTTCTTGGAGGTTGATGTCAAATGTGGGCTTTTGGAATCATACCAACAAGACTTTTAATACAGCATGATCGATAGATCACTTAATCTTTAAGTTATACCCGGTTATCCCATGCCAGTGGGTAATGATGGGAATTCCCATGATGCTCTCAGAGTGGTTTGCCCCATCATCCTGAAACACTGGGGTGCGGGAGCTAGCCTGCACGTGCTCATTACGGTAACCCCTGGAAGCAGCTGTATGACATTTCCTAATGACCCTGACCTGGGATCTACAACTGTATAATAAAATCTATTCTGTTTTTCTGCTGGAAGAAAAATGTGTTGGAGGAATCTTATTTATTGAAATATTGCTTGTAATATTTTCAAGTTAGAAGACAGAAATTGACAGAGTAGCTGTGATATGGAAGGGCGCTTTGCATCATTTCTTCCATTGCGTACGGGCTGACCATGGTTTCTCTTTATATTGCAGCCGGATAGCAGAATCCCACGGCTTCCGGGTTTGTCCACACTTCATCGGTCACGGAATCGGCTCCTACTTCCACGGTCACCCAGAAATATGGCACCACGGTGAGGGGAGAGCAGGACGACACGTGTTTTTATATTAATGTAGCGGATTACATTGTTGTTAATTTATACAGTCGGTGCTGCCTTAGTTGCTGTTATGCTGCTAGTTCGTTGTGTCCGCTTAAAGAGGCTTTCTGCCGGTCCTGCGGGTGTAGGCTTGCTTTCCCTCCTGGTAAACATTGCAGTATTTACAGTGTGCGCTCCCACCTGGAACTAAAAAGGCCAGCTTTCAGTTCAGGGCTTTCCTGTGTGATTGGCATAGGATTCAGGGCCCACGACAGGAAGCCCCTTTGCTATTGGTGAGGGTCTCAGGGGCCTTGAATGGAAGTGCATGAGACAGATTGCCTGCTGAAGAAGACCACCACCTGACCTCTGGATCCGAGGCTCCTCTCGCTTAGGTGGAGCTGGCCTATCTTGGCTACAAAATTCCTTTTATCCCCATTTTTTTTTTATGTGCGCAGATGGTCTCCCATTCAGCTGGGGAAAAAATGTGCCGCTAGATCTGAATTTCCGTAAGGAAGGAATTTCCAGCCATCAGATTGGACACTAACAGTTAATATTAAGGTTTCCCTCCACTTTGAATAGGAAATGCTCCATTTAGACAGAGTTGATCAGCTGAGGACGGTGTTGTTTATGCTGAAAATTTCCCCATTGACTATCCTGCGAAAAAAATACCCCAGGAAGTATCTAGATCAGCATGTAATTGTGCAGGAATGTTCTCAGTATGAGAACTTCTAATGTATGTCCTGAATGCAGAATGTCTTTTGTTGAGGTTTTTTTTTTAACTTTTCCATCCGTCCGTCCATCCATCCATCCATCCATCTTCCAACTTCTTATACTGGTTAGTGTTCGTGGAGGGGCCTGGAGCCTACCCCAGGCAGCACAGGGTCACCAGGCAGGATTCTAGACCCTCACAGGGTACACACACTTGCTTCAGGCAATTTTGAGATGCAAGTTAGCCGAACATTTTGCTTTGGATACCTGGGAGGAAACTTAAGTGCCTGGCGCAAAGCCCCCACATCACAGGGAGAACATGCAAACGCCACACACACGGGGTTCAAATCCCAACCTGAAGGTGTGAGGCAACAGTGATACCCCCTGTGCTTCCTGTAAATGCTTTCGTAAAAAAATCTCCTAAATCTTAAGTTCTTTTCTTTTCTCAACAGCGAACGACAACAACATGATTATGGAGGAGGGGATGGCTTTCACAGTAGGTTAGTAACAGGCCTTCAGGCTCTGATTTATCCAATTGCGTAGTGAGTAGATCCTAAAAAAAATGAAAGGCATCTCTGCCATCTTCTGTAGTTTAATTCAGTGTGACATAGTCATGTCAATGATGGAAAATGGCCGCCACTGTGGTGAGAGTACTCTGCTGATTGTGTGTTAGTTCACTGCATCCGCCTGTAATTGCACATCAGATTTTATTTAGAATTCTGCATTGGCTCCTCAGTGTTAGAGTTGTAGCATTTGGACAAGCGTCCCAGAAGCGATTGGAAATGACACCATAATCAAGGGGGAAAACAAAAATCGGAACATTTATGATGAAACATCGAAGTGTCAGATTTAGACTCTGCTGTAGGCTTTATAAGATCATTCTGAGTGCGGCCTACAAGAAGTCTAATAGTTTTTCTGTTATTTCTTCGCTGTTTTAGTTTAGCACAGTGGTTAGGGCATTTTCCTGATTTGTAGAAAGGGCATTTACAAACAATAGGGGCGTTTGGTAGTATTTGAAATAAAGTGTGATTACCTCTTTAAGATCATTATAAAACATTTGCCGGGTTCAGAAAAGTTAGATTGTGGTAAAAAGCCAGTTTGGGCTGTTGGTGCTTGAGCTGAGTTAATGTGTTTTTAAATGGCCACATTTAGGAGTGATTTGTTCAATCCAAATACCTCTGTAAGACCAATCAACTTGTGGCAGTTCTCAGTATTTATTTAGAGTGATTCTCGACCATGCAGCATTATCTGCTGTTTTCTGTTGAGTCCCTTGGTCTTTACTGTGCAATCAGCTCTTACGTGTGATGCTTTGTGTTTCTCTGTTTTGGATTGTTCCGTGGGGTGGGGGGGAATAACCCAGAGCCCATCCTGATGGAAGGACTTCCCGAGTTTAAAATCCTAAAGGATAAATGGACTGCAATTTCTGTCGACGACAAAAGGTAGGCAGTTTTTTTTTCTCCATTGTCAGCAAGTCTTCAAATGTCCTGACTCAGCCTGAACTGTGACGCTTTTCTCTTTCTGCCACCCTACCGTCCAAGCTGTTATTGCACCTCAGCCGACACCAATTGCCTGAAGTTTCACGCCCATTTACGTGGTACGAGGTCAGCTGTGCCAAACTGCATTATGACTCAGGAAACCATAAACTTCTGTGGGGTCAAAACATCTTATTTAATCATGAAAACTGGTGGTTTTGTCTTGATGAATAAAGCTGGGACAGGGGCCTGATCTGTGCAAGTGACCACTGCCCAGCTTGAAAGTTTCTCCTCTAGTCATTGGATTACTTACCTACCTCAAGTAAACAAACTGACTGAAGAAACAGCAAGAGAAGCCAATTCCTTGTGGCCGCTGTGAAAAACCTTTGTCCTAAGATGTGTTTTCTGTTGTGCCCCTTGGTCTTTACTGTGCAATCAGCTCTTACGTGTGATGCTTTGTGTTTCTCTGTTTTGGATTGTTCCGGGGGGTGGGGGGGAATAACCCAGAGCCCATCCTGATGGAAGGACTTCCCGAGTTTAAAATCCTAAAGGAATTGCTTAGCAGCTACAGAGCAAACTGGCTTTTTACCGCAATTTTGGAGCATCTTCAACCATAAAGCATCTAAAATCCATCCACCTCCCTGAGCAACAGTTGATTGTTCCAGCCCCTGTCGGTTTTTGATTATGCGATGAAGAATGAAGTCTTCCTTTGGCCACGGAGCTGGCAGACAGTCCTCCTTTTTTTTTTAGATATCTAATTAAAGGTTTCATTTCATCCCAGCTGAAGATTCTGTTTTTGCAGAAGCTGGTTTAAGTAGCTGCCATGTTCAAAGCTGTTTTGGAGTCCCGCTGTGTAAACTGCGGCATGTCTCAGTGAATAGCGGACATCAGCAGCGCTGTGTCCACCAGCAGGGTCAAAATAAGGAGGCCAGGGCATGGTGTGGTGCTCGCTGTTTAGCCAGAAGGAATGCATGCTGTTAGAAACATAAATGGCTATCAGTTAGATTTAGCTTTGTAAGTGGTGGAGTCTTTAAAAAGTTAGCACAAAGCTTCTCAGGAGTCTTGAGAGATTATTATTGTTATTTATTATTATTATTATTATTATTATTTATTGGAGATATCTGGAATAAATCATTTGCCAAGTTCTAGGTGTGGACGTGCTTGCAAAGTCATTTGTGCTGTAATATTTGAAAATCTTCTTTGAGATCAAATAGTTCCGACTAGCTTGTGTCACCAGTTACATCACTCAGTCACTGACATTTCCTGACATTTCATTCTGGAACCTTCTGCAAGTGTGTGGCAGTACAGAATACTGCTGTAGTTTAGCTTCTGGGAAGATCAGTTCTTGAGACATATTTTTTTCCCCCAAGGTCTCTGCAAAGTAATTCTTGGTTTCCAGTGAATCGCAGTTTGGCTTAGCAGCTACAGAGCATTTTACATTAGTGGTGTGACACCTAAGCTGCCTGTCCCTGCAGTACCGTCCTTTCCCTCTCTTCCTCCTCTGCCTCCATCGCACAGGGAAAGTCATTGCAGGTGTTAAAACGGAGGTACAATGTAAGCCCCCCTCTCCCCACCACCGCCTTCTAACTATCAGTGTTATCCTGAGACCTTTCAGCACCTGACTTGATGGCCAGTTTGTTGTGGTTTTGATTTTTCAGGTCGGCCCAGTTCGAGCACACGGTTGTGATCACGGCAAACGGCGTGGAAGTTCTGACGATGCTGCCGCATGAGCGCTGAGTGAAAGCGGGCCGGAGGGGCATCGGTGAACTTGGTGCGGGGTGTTTGCATTAAAAAAAAAATTGCCGTTGTATAAATAAAAAACTAGCGTTGATTTTAAAACCATTTTGTGCAGTTTTCTCGTTTTGTTCGTTGAAATTTAATTTTAAAACTATTCAGTGGTGTCCTGAGCCTGGAGGCACTGGAGTTTAAACCCCGAATGAATCCGAACAAGCCCCGAATGATTTATCTGTGTTAGATGTTTTAACACCCATGTTCTCAGTTTGGGAACCGGGGCTAATCCGGACGCCTTTACGAGGCTGGCAGCGGTCCTAATACTACTTTATTCTTGTTGAATTTAAATATCAAACGTTAAGACGTAAGGACACTATACTCGAATCGCAGTGAAGCTGTAAATATTTAAAATGATCATCGACTGGCTTATTAAACCAAATACGTCACTGAACAATAAATTGTACTTTACAAGAACAACGAAAGAAACAGGTTTATGTGTAAACGCATTTTTTCGGAGGAAGACTTAGATATTAGTAAAAATATTTTTACATAAACTGAAATATGTAGTTCTCATTTCCAGATGACAAATAGCCGTTGTCACGGTGATATTTTAAAGAATAATACAGGCCTACTGTTTGTCTATTATATCGACGGTATTAAAAACTGCTTTTATTATTTTTGACAACAGCTTAATATAGAACCATAATTTTTCTTTTAAATCTCTTGAAATTTGATCATTTAAAAGAGGTAAGTAGCCTAATATTTATTTTTTCTTTTGATCTGTGAAATACCGAATGCACCGAAATCCGCTTTTACGGGTTTAGAGTACGAAAGAAAAATGGGTATTATACGTCATGTTAACGTTAGAATTTTCTAAACACGTCCAAAAGTTGTTCTGCGTCTTTGAGTTCAATTATGCAATTAGAGTGGTAATCACAGTGACGGAATTTAACTGCCTTTAATTTGTTATTCATGTGGAGAGTTTGAACAACCGGTGGAAAGGACAAGTGGTTCCAGTATTTATTTCATCCAGGCGAAATGCGAAAGCGATGCGAGGAATCAACTGAGAATTCCTGGACCTGCATGGCGGTACCATCATTTGGGCAAGGGACTGAGACAAGATTTAGTGGTTTGTTCATTGTTTATTTTTTTTCAATAGCAGCAATAATATTTGTCATTAATATTTGTTAACGAATTAGTTAATTAATTGTGCTTTTTCCAAACGAAATGCAATTACATTTTCAACATAGTACGCTCTACAACTGCTTATAATTGATTATTATCTATTGCAGATTGTATTTTATGCTTTTTATGTTATGACGTTATGACCGATTTATTATATTAAAATGTTTCACCCACTGCTGCGCTAAGGGGACTATCCACGTTGAAATTGATATAGTTAAATTACTAACTGATCTGAAGCTTCTTGTAGTATCGTCTCCTTCAACAAGCTGCGTTGATTTTGTTGTTTACACACATTTTGGATAACCTGTTATTATTCTTGACCAGATCGTAGAATTTCTCTTCAACATTATCGAAAGGATGCGATTCTGTAGGCTCTGTTTTATGGCATGATTTATTTACTGAAATTATGAAAGCACTACGAGATCGGCGCTCCATAGGTTTGTCCCATTCACAATAAAAATATTTCTCTTTAAATCATAGAATTATAATTGCTATTTACTAATGGCAAATTACGTAATGTTATTAAGCAGATTATTTAATTAACAACAAATACTGTTACAACTATGGGATATATTGATATACATCTTATCTCTATTACATATAATATATAACAAAATAGCAATTTTCAGGTGTCATATTACTACACATGTATACTCGAATTCTTCATTCATGCTGAATGTATTTCACGTAGACCTTTTTTTCATTTGTCAGGTGAGACGGCACAATCGTTGGCTAATGCAATATATGAGATGCTTGTATGTACGTCAAACAAAGACCTTTCCAGTTTCTAGAACGCAGAAAACCAGCTACGCTGTAATCGCCAATGGCTGAGACTTCGAAAGACATAAAGCACGTGACACCACGCCTTTAATTTAAACTGCGCTTTAAATTATTAAATCAGCGCTCTGTTTTTTTTTCGCTCCTATTGACTGTGCCTGAACTGAAAGTTTAAACCCTCGCACGCACCCACTGGCTGTTGAAAGGTAAACGATGACCACATGTTGCTGGGAGTGTGAAATATGTGGCTAATTATGCGTATGAAAATTAAACATCAGCGTTATGCTAATATCACTGGCCTCAGCTGTGAATCAGCGCACTTGAGGCTACATTTAATCATATGAATTGGTAAGTAATATCGGCATCTGCACATGTTAACTCTCTCAAATCAAGAGACGGTTAGCATTTGTTATCTAATCTGCGGGCATTTTAAAACTGCACATTAATGGAGGGCATAAATTTTCTCCATTTGCAAGTGTTATTGTTTTATTGACCTACGTCTGTGTGTGTATGTATCCGACTACATTTCTTTAAGCAAACAATGTATTCCGTCCACTATGCTATTATTGTTGTTCTGTGTTTGTTTAGTTGTTTGTAATTGTCCAGTAGTAGTAATAACCCCATCACATTAAATACAGAAGACTTCTAGCACCGGATTTGTCAATGCTTTCAAAAACTGTAATATGTCTGGTGATTAATTATAATTATGTATATAATTATAGTTAATTATAATTGCGATTATCAAATTGTCTATATCAGAAGTCTGAGGAGTCAATTTCACTACATGTCAACCGCAACAAGTTCTGTATGTCCGAGAGAGTATGACGGTTGTCTGCAGATGCATAACGTTTTCCCACAGGTATGCCTTAGGATTTAAGATAATTCCTAGGAATTCCTAATTCCTACATATCTTTGTAACACATATCCAGTGCATTTCATTATTGAAATATCAGAGTTGGCTCTCACCTACGACGCGTTTCTTGAGTTTCTCAGGTTCTCCGGACCCAACCCAGTATCGCCAATCGGAGCCACTCTTGGAGTGAGTGGGCCAATCAGCGCCAGCTTTTGATGAATATTCATAAGTACCCAGTTCAAACCTTTGAGGCGAGTTTCTGTAGATTCACAGCATCATGCTTAGACTTTTCTCGGAGACAAACTGAATTTTCTTATGAATGGATAGTGAAAAAATCAGATCACCTTATATTTGGACCCATCCTTTACTGAGATCATAGAGGAAAATAAAAAGGAAAGGAGGGGATCAACTTGAAGAGATGACAATGACCACAGTGCCAGAAGGTCTTAATAGCCCTGTCTCAGGAAAGACCGTTTTTATGGAATTTGGGCCGTCAAGTCAGCAAATGTCGCCGTCCTCTTTATCTCATGGACACTACTCCATGCACTGTTTACATTCTGCCGGACATTCTCAACACGAAAACTCCTACAGCACAGCCTCACCTTTCCCTAGATCTCTGGGTTATCCTTATGTTAATTCAGTTGGGAGTCATTCTTCAAGCCCATATATCAGTACCGTACAGTCCTATCAACACAACACGGCATTAACGCAGACACGTTTAGACGACACAGGTAAGAACAGCATTATTTTAGTATTTTTGACGGAACTCAGGTGATGGAAATATATAGTTTTGTTCGACCCACCCAACACGCGTTGTATTGTCCAGACGCTCGCGTATTACTGCTGGTAATTATTTATTGCGTAATGCTACAAACAATGTATGCAATTAGGGGTAATTATACCTAAAATACAGCGTGCAGAACTTACACACTAATGTTCTTCGGTTTGAAGCAACATCTACTGAGATGTATCCTGAAATGCTTCTGCTTTCCTTTAACACCAGGACCAGATGCAGAAAAAAACACAGTGGTGGAAGGAGGCGAGGTACGGTTCAATGGAAAAGGGAAAAAGATCCGCAAACCCAGAACTATATATTCCAGTTTACAACTGCAAGCTCTGAACAGACGATTTCAACAGACACAATACTTAGCATTGCCAGAGAGAGCGGAACTCGCAGCTTCGTTGGGACTGACGCAAACGCAGGTAAGTGAAATTTCGATTAATATTCATAATTCAAGATAAAATATTAATTTGCGGGCCATATCAATTTTTATGAACTACTGAAAATGAACTATATATTTGCGTCAAATTTGTTTTTGTCAAGGAGCAGTCGGTTTCGTTAAAAAAAGTTTTACAAATGGGTCCGAATATTTTTTCTTTTTATAATATTTGTATGTCGGGATATTGTGGCCTTTGCATTTTTTAAATTCTATTAAAACATTTTAATTAAATTCTCATTCTTTTATTCGAATATCATTTTCTGCATAAGTAATATGTGGCATGCAATTTTTTGAACATCAACAGTGCATGTCTTTATCGCTGTTATAAATAAATAAGCCTAAACTGAAAACTGTTTGCTGTTAACAAATGTCTGTTGAGTAAATAAATATTTGAATTTGCAACGCATTTTAATTTTTTCTGAAATTTTGTTAATTACAAATCATATATGTTATGTTACATTCGAAAGTCTTTACTCCTGTTTGCATACTGACACCGGTTTATTTTTGCAGGTAAAAATTTGGTTTCAAAACAAACGATCGAAGTTCAAGAAATTAATGAAACAAGGCGGGGGTACCATTGACACAAACGCCCTAGCCAATGGCCGAGGACTCTCCACCGGTTCTCCATCCATGACACCAGTCTGGAATGCTTCGTCTACTATGAAAACGACGGCGGCCACCCCGAGTTCTTACATTCCTGGTTACACATGGTATCCTACTGCTCAAGACACTATGCAGCAGCCGCAGCTGATGTGATCACGAACCGTGAACACCGCCCCGCCCCCCGCGGAGCCGTGGATTGTCCAAATCAGGGGAGCCAGCGCCGACAGCGGCCCTGCACCCTGGGCCGTCGGAAGCCAAACACAGATGTAATGCGGAACTTGTTTCCAGTGGTGACTGATTATTGTTTAAGCCTAATAACGCAGACAGTACAGTCAGAGAACGGACTGAAGAAATCTTGCCAATGGAACTGTCCATGAAAAACATTAATAAATTGTAGTGAAACACTTAAGTTAAAGCTGCTGTTTTCTGACCTATAAACATTACATTTTAGGCCTACCTAAACAGTGAAGGCACAGTTTGATCAGGGAAAATAATCGTTTTGGTACATGGTTTTCAACGAAAACTTAAAGTAAAACAATAGGCCTAAATTAATTAAAGATTTTGATCAGCTGGTCTGTGTCATTAGTCATAACGTGGAAATATCTGGAATAATACAAAGCCAACGCTTCGGTATTACTCACAGTTCCGGATTCTGTTAAATTCGACGACTTACGAATTTCTCAGCCTTCTTGAACGCAAAGGCGAACATTAACAGGAATATACATCCATTGGTTGTTGGTAAAATCTGTCTCTGTTTTTGTCTGTAGATATTTTAAATTATTTTAAATGAAATGCCCCGAGTCTTTGTATGTTTGTATTATTTATAATAAAGCGTGAATGTGTTGCTGAGTTGAAACAGTCGCGGGCGCCTCCACCCATCTCTTTGTAATACGGCACTGATGCACGTACCAGTCAGGCTGTCGTCCGCTGAACATAACGTTTTCAGTCATCATTTTTAGTTTTAAATAACGATCGTATTGTTCGCCTTGCAGGGTCTTTTCCACATAAACATCAGTAAGGCGGACATGGAATACTATTGCGACCTGGGGCATATTTTGAGCTAGTTGTGTATATAGCATACATTAACGACTTTTATTACTTTTAAAAAATGCCCGTGGCTGTATATGTCTTGCTTAGTAAAATGGAGTTTGACCTTTGGGTATAGATATGTTGACTACAACAAGCGTTTTGCGTCTGATACCGCAAAGTGTAGTTTTATAATGATTAGATTAATTTATTGTTTTCTAATATTCATTACTGTATGCATAGTGTGTAAAGTTTGAAAACAGTAAAATTATTTTCCAAGTACGCTACCAAAACTTAATAAGAAGTCTACATCGTAAATTGATTTGAACATCTATTTAGTCAGTATTACTGTTATTACTGTTATATAGGATTATTATTATTACATTATATATTTGGACAAAAAAATATATACCTTAAATACAACTAATCTAATTTATACGTTGTTTAATTAAGGATAATTAACAGCAGAATAAATTCAAGTGTTCTGGAATTTTGTTTACAAAGCTAATAGTGATTCTGCACCCCCTATTTAGTTTTACACAATAAAACATATCAGTATTTTAAAACATAGTGTAAATCTTACTTCATAATTTGTATCTCTGTTTCGTAATATGGTTCTTATCCGCTGTCGTGGTATGAGCAACCTCTAAATCCATTCAGTCAGCTCTGCCTTTACTTAAGCTTACATCGAATTGTATAACACCGTAATTCCTACAACAGTCAAATTGCAGGTTTCTTTTCAATTTCATTTAGCCGCGCTATAAACTCGTTTCTCTTGTGGTTTCGACAAGCTCTGTTTTGTCGCTGAATGCCGGAGAGCACTAGTTTGTATTAAGCGAATAATTGGACGATAAGCAGGTGCTGCAAAGAAAGACAGCGGTTTGTCTAGTGGGAGTTAAAATGTAGATCAGTAAAAGAGAAAAGTTCAAAGGCGCTCTTGTTAACTGTGCTCCTCTCCAAACATACTGTGGCACCGAATCAGATGAGACACGCGTTAACTCAATTAGTGCTTAATAAAAGCAATTAGTTGAGACGATTCCACGTCTCATAAACGCTTAAATGCGCGTATTTTTACATGTGAGGGTATGATAATACAAAAGAATAGACCTATATTTGTTCATTTTCAGCTTAGTAAAATTAGTAGTGTGTAAAGTTCAGTTATATACAGAGAGAATTTGGCCTGTGATTTTCAAAAAAAAACAAAGGCAAATTATATGGAGGCCCTAGCACTTCTGGTTGGCGGCGCACAATTTCTTGGAAAAAAATGCATCCTTCAGTGTGATCGGTTGTATATGCTTAAAAGACAAAATGATCCACATATTTTGCCTGGCTTCATAACGAATTCGTAGTGGGTACGCGATTAAAACTGTCCATTAAAACTCAAGCATAAACGGCGGTAGTTTATCTCTCGTCTGTATGTCTCTCGAATATCTTTTGCTGTTAATGCATACACGTCTGGTGATTTGTAGTTCTGACCCGTTTTGACACATCCTGTGTGGTCAGCGAACATTTTCATTCATCAGAACCGGAAACGCAACATCATGTTCTCCAAAAAACTGTTAGCAATCAATGTAGCCGCAAATTACCCTGAGGCACCATGTTTGGACAACATATTTTTATTTTCTACTTCTTTAAAATAATCTTTTATCTTATTAAAACAAAACAAAAATGTGCCGTATGCATCGACTAACTTTGTTAGCAAAATAATTCTATGAATGTATTCTATGAAAGAACATAGATTCCTCTCGAAAATCAACTGTATATTATGTATATCGTTAATGTAATTAGAACATACAAGAATAATGCCGACAAAATGTTAAATAAATACAATTTAATTGATCGCTTATTTTGTGGCTATGTTGTGTATTTTCTTAGTGCTAACAGTAGTCTTGTAATATGAGTTAAACAAATTTAAATATTTTGTTATAAAGGATTAAGTTCGAGGAATTTTTTTATTTTTGGTGTAAAACTCGGTTTGGTTTTTAACTATGCTATTTAATCTTGTTTTTAGAATATAGGTTTAATAGCAGTCCGTTTAGTAGCTTTTAAAGTCGTATAGACTTAGGGTTTGCATTTTGTCATTTCCTCACTATTGCTGAGGAATTCATAATATTGATTAAGGTTGTATATTTAATTCGGCTTGATATTTAATCAGCTCATTTTTAGCTTGCAGTTACGTACATTTAGTTCTGGGTAGTTTTATCTGAAAGAGAAAACAAAAGGTTTAAAGGCACTCATTAACGGTCTTAAAATTGGGCCTAATTTTTGAATTTACCTGTAAATAAAAAATCTATTTCCCCCTCTCTTAAAAAAAAAATACCACACGGGTCTTAATAAAAGAAAAAAACACAAATTACTCGGCTCTCTCGCTCACGCTCCGAAGTGCGCGTGCAGCTGCACACCCGAGAGGGTCACCGTTATTTCACTGTATTCTCCTCTTGATTACAAGCCGAGCCCATCAAACGCAACATAATTACAGTAATTTTGGCTTTATTTATTCTAATGCAGTTACCCATCTCTGGGATAATTATGAGCAATTTTTCCTTCTCACAGGGAATCTTTTTGCATTAACAAAAGAGATAGCGCACTGAAAGGCAAATTTTGCTGTGCATTGAAAAAAAGAAGTGAAATAGGTGATCTGCCATCTCTTTGCTGTTCTCTTATATTTAAGTCCCGGCAAATTGCTTGCAGGTGTATACCGCGGAATTGTCAATAGGAATAGGGTTCAGAATTAGCAAAGCACAATGTTGGAGTGATGAAGGCAGCGCAGAGAAAATTGCGGAACAAGAGCAGTCTTATTTTCTACCCCTTTCCATTCCATTCTGCAAAAAACCTTTCAGTGCTTTTAATCTAAAATCAAAGACAAGCCTTACATATCCTGCCGGATAATTGGTTAGTAGTCACATAAAATTATATTTTCTTATCAGAACGTCCGAATTTGTTTAAAACGAAAATGTCAGTATATGAGTATAAGAACATTTCTTTTAGCATACTTGGTGTCACATACCCTATGGTGGTGTATTAATGTACTTAAGATAAATTTCACACAATGTAACAAAGTATAATCACATGCACAGAAACTGCCACACTCAGTCAATGTATATTAGGCCTATGTATATATTAGTATTAAAAATCAGTGACGACAACTATAGCTGAATATCAAACAGGTCACTTAAGATCTTCAGCAATTAAAAAACTGGAACAGCATCCTTACCTCAGTCTCCGTTACAGACCACAAATCAACCACGAAGGACGGTTCTTTGCTTGCAGAAATACACCGCGTATTGTGCGCAAATTAAAGAAACGGATAATCCTATAAAACATAGTTTGAGAACAGGACTAGATTCCCATAAACTATCTCCCTTGCACTGCTATGTGTCAGAACGACACTCTGCGGAATATGACTGAACATTTCGGGTATATTGCCTCTCTTTATAGCTGATGGAAAAAATTGCAGATTATTAGCATAAATGTTTACTCTTCATTACGTTGATGACATTGTGCACTCGAGATCTTCGTAATTTTTGGGAAAATTATGAGTAATTTTTAAAAAATTTAAAGCAGCAGTTACTATGCAATTCAGGGTAATTCTGCGTAGGCTCCAAACGGATATAATTATCGAGGAGTCAAGATGTTATGCTAAAAAGTATGCATTGATATTCCCATTTATTATGTACATACAACTTTGACAATGTTGATGCTTGAAATAGCTGGAAATTGTCTTACGTAGAAATTACAGTCCATATTAGGACATCTAAAATTGCGAAAAATTATATAGTAATTGCAGGTTTTCAGATCTGAAAGCCAAAATGCTCAAACTAGAGCAAATGTGGATGAAATTACAGATCAGACCATGAATTAGGGAAAGGCGCCTGGCATTTTCCGGAAGTGCAAAGACACATCGAGGCTAACCTGTTCGGGGGAATACAGGGAGAAGGAGCAGCTGAACTAAGAATAATAAAATCATAATATTAAACATCAGCATTTCAAAGTTTTTAAAATTCTAGTTTTAATCCGAATTAAATGGTGAATCATTCATTAATTTAACTTCAAAAGGAATATGTGGAAAATGCAGGAATGTATTAACGAAATAAGAAGCAGCAGCAGGCCTAGCTGCGCTATTCTGACTCATAAAATTATGTCTTAAAGTCAAGTTAATATATAACCAGCGGGGGCGTCTCGTTCGCGAGGGCGGGGGGGTTTCGGAAACACTGTGAACGGTACTTGCTTGTTTCAGACGCTCTAAGTTCTTTCGCCCAGTGACCGATGCTCAAGCGTAAGCGAAGCACTAGAAGAAGCCAAATCCATTTCATTGAAACTGACTTGTAGCGCATATCAAAATACTATATTACTCAAAAGCTTTGTATTGCAATTCTGTCACGATAACGGGTTGCTATAGATTGTGAAAACATTGTTTTTCATTATCTGTGAATGTTAAGCGTTTTGCTTTTCCATGGCTACATTCGGAAATTCTGGACTCCGGAGTACAGGTTGCATTGGCATGAAGGGGAAAGTTGAGGTCTCCCATGCACAGCTGTCCTATTCTTATGTCGGCAATGATCATCCAAGGAGAGAAAAGCAAGGATACCACCAAGATGAACAAATAATCTTTAAAAGATGAATTGGTATTAAATGTCTGCATGGAATGTACATATACACATACATTTTACTTAGGCCTAATGTAAAGTGGTTTCCTGAGCATTTCTATTACGCTTATATTTTGTTTTCTTTTGTTATTTTTATGCTGCATTAAGAATTGAAGCTTTACCTGGGTTCTGAGACGTGAATCAGACCGGTCTTATTGTGTACGAGTCAGCTGGGAGTTGTGAGAAATGTTTCCATCTTGGTGTGCTTGGGGCGGTTTTAGGCATAATCTTTGGCTGCGGATAGTTAATAAAAATTCTGAGGAAAGGCGTAGTGACTCCAGAGAGTCTGAAGGGCTGAGCCCTGCCAAACGCCCTCATCTCCTTGCTCACATGCCAAGGCGTGTTACGTTCTTTCAACCACATGCACTGTCTCACACTGCGCTCGACGTACTCAGACTCGGGTCTGTTGATCATCTTTTCTGTACGGTATTCTATGAATTTCGTCTATGGACAGAAACACGTACACCACGTAGACATTACCAAATGTTAGAAAACACCATACAAATCTAAAAATCTTGAGTCCTCCCGTCTGATTCGCATAAAGACCCGTCACATGAATTTCAAAGCAAACAAAATATTTGAAGGTTTTTTTTCGTGTTCCAGTTTTACAGGAATATTGTAATAAATTTGTAATCCATATTGTACACGCATAAGGACCGGGAAAATGTACGGGAAAATCGGCTGGCGCCACTGCACAAAGGCATTCAACCAAAATCCTTCGTTTTTCTTGGTACATTTATAACGCAAGAAATGGTTGGTTGTAGTCTGACCTCATTCTAGTGCACTGTAAATGATTAACTGTCATGTAAACCAGCCACCAATGTAAGTGTATGATCAGTTTTTACTGAGTGAACAATAAACTGACTTTCATTATGTATAACTTTGATTGAGCATGTTTCATACCCGGATTGTTGCGCAACGTGTTTATAAATATACATTAGCCTATATATACACACACGAGCGCACACTCAAATGCACACATGCAGAAATATATGCAACAATTACACTTTGTGAACGGAATCGCTCATTTAATTAAACACAAAATGAAAACTTCCACGCATATAAACGCGACATTCTAGAAAAACCAGCAATTCCGGATATAAAAAAAACAAGTGAAAAAACTCCAAATTTCTACACATTCCATACAAACATTTTCCAATATTCTCCACTTAACTTATATACAAATATATAACGTATAGATAAGGAAAACAGCTACGTTAGCCAACATCGGCATACAAAAACATTTATGTTCGACAAATATTTGAGGTCATTTTCAAAAGGCACCTATACACTTCGACGTCTGCTACATTAGATTTATTGTTTGTGGTGCAAAACTATTTTACTTGAGTTATGAATGAAATATTTCCACCCGTGAAATGCATGTCATAAGTACTTTGGCTATTAGTGATCCATAAATGTGCGTCTGTTTTACTATTATCGTTCCCGAAAGAAGTACAATAAATAAACTCACAAAAATATAATTTAATTCCCCCCTTTCCTCCAAAATACGTTACATACTCTTTTCAGCAATATTTTTAGAAACTGGCACATACACCAAAACATCGCTTGGCTTTTCATTCATTCTTTCTTTCTTTTTCACTTCTGTCCTTAAACATTCGTTTACGGATTTGATATCCAAATGCAGAAGTAGTTAGCGACATCGAAAAGTTTTATTTCTCTGGCGATGTTACAGTCACTGACCCGTTTTAAAATATCGGCCCCGCGCTCACTGGGGAGCTATGATGGTGCTGTAGCACAGAGTTCGCCTGCAGTTGCGTGGAGTTCGTGGATGAGTACCAGGAATAATTCGCTAAAAATGAAGGGGGTGTCGTGCTGGGGTTGCTCGGAGCCATACTCGAGCTAACGCTGTTCATCCTTTGATCCTGAGCATAGTCCCAGGCGACCGACAACGGCGGAGAGTTGCTGGGGGGAGACTCGCTGGAAGCCACGTGTTGATCCGGAGGAATTTCTCCATTTTTCCATAACTTCTTGAATTTCGATCGGCGGTTCTGAAACCAAATTTTTACCTACGAAAGGGCAAAAAAAGCATTGTTATATGCAAACAAACTCAAGTGAGCGCAGGAAGTTGGAAACCAGTGAATGAGTCAAAGAATGCTAACATAGGAAAAAATGTTAATGATTTATTCATATGAATGCGAAGCGCGTCTCGAAACAGCTAATTTCGCTTAATCACGCCTCTGCTGAAGGAAAATACAATGATTATCAGCCAGATCAATTTTTAATTCGCGACATAATGCCAATAAATCAGCGTGCCCGTAGTATATAACAAAGTTACTGTATACGTTACTGGTGCCCGGCGATTACATAAATGCTTGTTTAATTATAACAATTCTGCAGAGCTTCCCACCTAAATCATGTCTTGGGGTGAGTTTCCCAAAGCCTTAACGCTACGTCGTCCACAAGTTCTAATGGAAGAAGGCGGATGGTTCAGGCGTCGCTACCTGAGTCTGTGTGAGGCCAAGCGAAGCTGCGAGCTCGGCCCTTTCAGGTAAAGCCAAGTACTGCGTCTTCTGGAACCTGCGCTGAAGAGCAGCAAGTTGGAAGCTAGAATAGATGGTTCTGGGCTTCCTCACTTTCTTTGGCTTCCCGTTGACCATCCGGATTTCGGGCTCGCGTTCTTCTTTAACTGATTAACAAAAAAAATAAATAAAAAATACATTTCAGCATCAAATATGTAGCCTAGTCTAAAACGAACTGCAACATTCGCAAATAAATTTGCAAACCCGAATTGCACATAATGATTGGCACTGATATATGATTTACCTGAATCTGTCGGTGGAGGCGAAGAATTGGAACCAAAGGAACTGTAGGTACCGTAATGTGTGCCATAACCGGCGTCGTACGATTTTGTGTCGTATATAACACTGTTGATATCACTGTTGTGATACTGATAAGAACCAAGTTGTCCATAAGGCGCTGCTCCGCAGTGTCCGGATTGTTGGTTGTTGTAGTAGCTGCTGTCCGTCGCTGTAGACACTGGTAAAGTTGGTGATTCCTGCGATTTATGCAAGCTGTGGTAGCTGTTTGAGGTAATGTGGTTCGAATGCATATCTGTACCTAGACTATCAAAAACTCCAGTCATCGTAGGCTGCTTTTAAAAAAAACAAATAATGTGTAACACGCGTCAACGTATGCTTAAGTGTCCCGGAAAACATCTACATCAACAAATTGCTTATCGATAAGAGGCGTTAAATCGCTTGAATAGCATCCTTATGCCCATTAACGAGATAGACGAGACAATGTCTTCGAACAAGACCCGTGATTGTCTGGTGCCAAAGATGCTGGCAGGCGGGCATTTATCCAAGGTCACGTGAGAGGCTGAGCCTCGTCGTCTAGTAGCAGCCAATGAAGAATGTTACGTATATTTTAATATGTCTATGTTCCTTATATTCGTACTCTCTACTGTCATCATCCCTATTTATAACACCACCCGGCAACATTTTGATGATACGTGCAAGAAGGAATTTCAGTGTGCAGGTAAAAAGATTACCAATAATCATTAGTTCGTTGTAGTACGGGTTCTTCTGTCAAGCCCTAGTTTTTGTATCAGATGTTCCAACATTTAACTGATGTTTGAATTATAGGCCTATATATTTTTTGCTTAGCTAGTCTAGTATTCAAGCCATTCTTTTTAGTCGCCATTCATTAATTGCACGATTTACAAAAAAAAAAAAAAAAAAAAATACAGGAAGGCTTACAAAATAAACCTTTCAAATAATTTTGGAGTAGAATAATGGAAGCAGAAGTAGTTGCACGTGTGCGCCATCTGTCGGCGTCAACATGCGTTTGTCTCATAACCAGGCAGACATAGACTAATCACCCAAGGCGCCATGCCTTCCAGGCCCATAGGTGAGCAAAACAGTAATTAAAACCCACAAAAATGCCAGCGCCTGAATACTTACCTCAACTTATCCGATGTTTGTCATACAACATCTGACAAACGAAACAAACAATATACTCCATATATGCACAATACATAATCTGAATTCAGTTTTTGCAAAGTAGTTCATTAGAAAGAGAATGAGATTAAAAATGAAGTATAACAGGAAGGAAATTAATTTGACTTGGTCTCAAAGTGCTTTAAAAATATGGTGATGCTGTCTGAAAATTCTGAATAAGTCTAAGAGGCGTTAGTCTATTTAGACAATAAGTAGACCAATTCAGTGGTTATTTTTTTACATAGCGTATATTCATAATAATACGCATTTTTTATTTTTAGACGCACGACTGGTTTATGTGCTTGTTTTCTAGTAGCACTATATGTTCAACTGCCACCTGCCTGCAGAAATAATACAGATTTGGGTACTTTTAAAATGACCTACGGCACATAGCGCCCTCCAGTGGCTTGTATCGAGTGAGCAAAAACTGAACAAAAACTACGAGCATCACGCCAACCGTTATTACAGCAACACAACAACTTGCTAATACGCCCATTTGAAAAATATAATAAATACATCGGGCAATACTTTGACTGAATTAGTTATTGCAGTTTCAATCAAGAGTGACTTGCGCGAAAGCTTCGCAACACTGAGTAGTTTGTTATCTCGTACTTAAGATCGTTCGTTAATCAGCGGGTGTTCCCCAAAACCATTCGTACTTCGCAATCTCGTTCATAAATTGAGTGATTCGACCCACTCGTTATTTTCCACATCGTTCTTTATTTCAACGTTTGGCAATCAGTTGTCATATTACTACAAATATTCATTGTTGTAATAGATCACAAAAAACACACTAACGCCCTTTTTTGGACATCATAAATAGTAATAACAATAATAATAATTATTATTTTAGGTCAATGTTGCAATATAAAATAATAATGGGATGTGCAACATTCAGAACAAAATTAAAATTAGATACATATATCCATCCATTTATCCATCCATCCATTAGGTTCCGCTTGTCCGAGGTTCAGGTCGTGGGGTTAGCAGCTCCAGGAGAGATACCCAGACCTCCCTCTACCCAACTACCTCTACCAGCTCTTTGGGGGGGGGGGGGGGGTGCAGAGGCGTTCCCAGGCCAACCGAGAGATATAATCCCACC
>JAODJX010000001.1:32007251-32020117 GCA_026776945.1 Isichthys henryi
CCCCCTGATTATCCACGTGTGCTTCCCCGATCCTGCCCAGCTGTGTCCGATTATTTTCGCCCAGTCTTGTCTATTTGGGTCCACGTCTTGCCCTGCCTTGTTGTCCGTCATTAATGTTACCTAATGTTAGTTGCTCTGAGTTTGTTGCTGTCTGCCCCGTCTTCCCCGTCCCGATCCCTAATAAACCCAGAATTCCCTGCCTGCCTGCTTGCCCACCTGGTCTTTCCCCGCTTCCTGCTCGCCCGCACACCCGAACTCCGACAGAAATGTAGGGTCAAAAAGTAGCAAATAAGAATAATCCATCCATCCATCCATCCATCCATACTTCTTCCATAACTGCTTATTTACAGTTATCTTCCCAGAAGAGTGGCAGCTGTTATAGATAGAAAGGGGGGACCAACTTCATATTGATGTCTATGGATTTAAAATGTGATGTCATAAAAGTTCCTGTGGGCAGGTGTCCCAATACTTTTGTCCATATAGCGTGTGTCTGCTAACAAGTCCTATTATCATACATGCAAAATTAAGGCCTTATTTCCAAATATATTTTTTCATTGCAGTACATTTTTAATGAATGATTTAGTTAAAAATTAATGCTTTATAGTTTCATAAGTGATATAGAAATATTGTTTTTCTTGTCATGTGCCCATAGCTTATGGGATAGACCCAGTCACCCTGCATAGGACAAGTAGGTATAAAGTATGGATGACTTCTCAAATGCTGCTATATGCTATATGGTTGCTATATGGTTGTGTGATGAGCTACTTTGAAACATAATATAAATCAAATCATGAGGGAAATGTGTTATTTAATTATACATGAAGTGTGTGAATTACATACTGACTCGTGGTGCATAATATTCTAAGCATGTTTTTAAGCTTTGCAGCCTCTGTGACATCGTTTTCCACTCCAGATCAGAATCAGAATATAGTTTATTGGCAAGTATGTTCACACATACAAGGAATTTGCTTTGGTGGTTGGTGCCAGACATTGAGAGATAAAGGTGGGTTTATATATATATATATATATATATACACACACACACACACACACATAGAGGTATATACAGCAGTATTTCCCCTACCATTATATTTGGGGGGGTGCCCTGCCTCCCCAAAGGCACCCCCCTCCCTTGAAGGTCAAGTTAATTTTATTTAATTTTATTTTCTATATAGCGCCAGATCAGAACAGAAGTCATTTAAGGTTACCTATCCTATAGAACGGGTCTATACATTGTCCTTTTATTAAATAAACTAAATAGCCTTATGTTATTTTTCTTATTTACACAATAACTTGTCATTTTTGTCTCTACACGGTCGCGCGTTTACAGTTCTCTGCTCTCTGTGTCATGCATGGCGAAGTTCCGCCCCGATGCGCTCGCACAGACACAAGCTTGCACGCAGAGGTGAGCACAGTCCCACCAGCGGACAGGAGCGCGCGTCGGAAAATATGTCGCATCAAAAATATCTGTGTTTTTTTGACTGCCGTCATTAAAAGAAACACATGAACACCATGAATCCTATTGGTGTCTGTGCCTTGTAAACCTAGGGGAAACACTGGTACTGGTACTAATATAAATAGATAGAAGAAGTAAAATATGATATAGCATTGGAACTGAAAAATATATATATACATATTTAAGAGAGTGCAAGCTTATACTTAGATGAGGAAGTAGTATTCGAGCGAGTGTTCCTGACCTTATTGATGAGCTGGGCTACGGTGGGGAAGAAACTGTCCATATATCTTGATGTTTTGGTCTCAATGGACCACAACCTTCTGCCAGAGGGGAGAGTCTGAAGGAGTTTGTGACCAGGGTGAGAGGAATCAGCCATAATCCTTCCTGCTCTTTTCAAGGTCCTGGAATCGTATAGGTCCCATAACAACGGAAGATTGCTGCCGATCGCCTTCCCGGCAGAGTGAATGATGCGCTGTAGTCTGATCTTGTCCTTGGCAGTCGCATAAGGGTACCAGACGGTGATGGAGGTGGTGAGGATGGACTCAATGATGGCATTGTAGAAGTGCACCATCATAGTCTTTGGCAGACTGAACTTCTTCAGTTGCCTCAGGAAGAACATCCTCTCTTGAGCTTTTTTGGTGAGAGCAGATGTTCATCTCCCACTCGAGGTCCTTGGTGATTCTGGAGCCCAGGAAGCAGAAGTACTTCACAGCGGTGACTGGTGAGCCGAGCAGGAAGATAGGAGGAGGTGGGGCAGAGCTTTTCCTGAAGTCCATCTCCACTGTCTTCAGGGCAGTGAGCTCAAGGTTGTTCTCTTTGCAACAGGACACCAGGAGATCAATCTCCTGTCTGTAGGCAGACTCATCCTCATCAGTGATGAGTCTGATGAGGGTAGTGTCGTCTGCAAATTTCAGGAGCTTGACAGACGGGTGGGTGGAGGTGCAGCTGTTTGTATAGAGGGAGAATAGGAGAGGAGAAAGGATGCAGCCTTGCTGAGATCCAGTGCTGATGGTCTGGGAGGCAGAGATATGTTTCTCCATCTTCACATGTTGCTTCTTGTTGGTCAGGAAGTCTGTGATCCATCTGCAGGTGGGGTCAGGCACGTACAGGTAGGAGAACTTGTCGTGCAGAAGGGCCGGGATGATGGTGTTGAAGGCGGAGCTAAAATCCATGAAAAGGATTCTTACATATGTTCCTAGGGAGTCGAGGTGCTGGAGGATGAAGTGAAGGGCCATGTTGACATCATTATCTACAGATCTGTTGGCTCTGTAGGCAAACTGCATGGGGTCCAGCAGATGGTCAGTGGTGGCTTTGAGGTGGTGGAGTACGAGGTGCTCAAAGGTCTGTAGCACTGGGCCTGTAGTCATTTAGTCCTGTGACCTTAGGTTTTTTTGTGCACAGGGATGATGGTGGAGGTCTTGAAACATGCTGGCCCATGGCATGACTCCAGTGAGGTGTTAAAGATTTCCGTCAACACAGGAGTCAGCTGGTCAGCGCAGTGTCTCAAGGTGAACGGAGAGATGGAGTTTAGCTTCTTAAAGACCTTGTTAATGTCCCTCTCTTAAATATGAAGAGAATGACCCTATTAAGCATGCAGTTCTTCTTTTACTTTCACGGAAAAATGTTGCCAAAGTACATGCAACGTGTCCTAACTATATAAACTGTATAACTTTGTAGAAAAAATACGTAACTTATATAGAACACGTGTGAACACATTTTTGCTTAGTCGCACTGAGAAATTCTACATTCTTTTAGTCAAAAAAATGCTGTGACTTTTGAGTATTACCTACCATGTGTCATTTTATTCTTATGCTTTTAGAGGCGAAAACCATTATGCACTGATTGTTTAATTTATATACATTGATATTATGTTTGACAAGTCAAGCCAACAGAGAAGGAGGAAAGAAACCACAAGCTAAGAGTAGATCTCGCGGCTCCAGGGAGCAGCTGCAAGGGCTCTCTGAGTAGTAGGCAGCTGTAGAACAAATGAGCACATCTGGGGGGGGGGGGGGTTTGGTGAGACTCCCCCCACAAACACACACACACACACACACACACACACACACTGTGAGGCCATAATTCACCACAATTCAGTATTCCCTCATTGCCCTGAGCAACCGCTTTGGTTTCTCACTTGGAGTGTGAATTGAGTACAGTGCAAAAAAATGGATGCTAGGCTAGACTGTATCATGGTTTTCGCCTTTGGCTGCCCCCCTTCACAACTGCATGTTTTTGGACGAAACCCCAAATCCCGGATGCCACTGTGCCACCCCATACTAGCAAAACATTTCAAAAATTCCTTCAGATTTCATGATCATTATTCCAGTATGGTCAACACAGTTGCCATTTATCAGAGTTATTTGGAAATGGCAATCTTTCAGAATTCTGACATTTGAACAAACCGGGGAGTGTCATGAGCTCAGATTCTTCTTGTTTTCTCGCAGGATGCCCTCGCAAAGTTGGCATGCCAGCCTAGATGGATAGGCAGTGTTTGCTTGAATATGCATCCTGTACCTGTCAGTCTTAACTGCATATTCACTACCAGGTCACAGTGTGTGTAAATATATATTCTAATACTCAAGAAAGTGTTGTAGACTGTGGTTGATCCTGACTGAACCTAAATCCTATGTTTTAAGAAATAAATGTTTAATCAATTTCTATGAATTGCATTAATTTTGCTGAGGTGGACCTAAAAATTGCCTGGCCAAGCTCAGCCAAGGTGACTAAATATATTCCTTTTGGGAAAAACAGACATAGCACATGGGTTGTAGATTAAAAGCTGCGACTTCTATCTCCATAATGGAAATTTTGTTTCTCGGCATCCAGCAGACTTTGGATGTTTGAGTATTTGTAGTGTGGTGTGGACATGTCAATGTTTGCTCATGCTTACCTGCTAAATTCTGCATGCAACACTGAAAGAACATGCAGTGACTCTCACCTTGTATCTGAGACTCTGATAAAGGAACCCCTTCTTCTGTACCAGATTTACCGTACATACTGGAGTGGGTAAGAATTCACACATCTGCAAATAAGTCCCTGAGCAAGATGTGAAAGGCTTGTGCAACATATACAGACTGTTAGAGCTTCAATTGCTACTATATATAGTGACAAACAATTTTGCGGCTGTAGGCGTGTTTTCTGCTTAGTGACACTTCCGTTATTTGGCATCTTATGGCAGATAAACTTTCTTAAACCCAGGTAGCAATTTGCAAATGGTCAACAACAAGAGTTAATTATTCAGTGCTGTGCAAAAGCCCACCAAAGAAAATCCTGTTTATAGCTACTTGGCCAAAAAAAAGTATTTACTAAACAAAGCACTATTTAACAATAGAATATATAACGTTAGTTTATATAATAGCTAGAACAATACTTTAATGGTTTCTAAACCTCTCCTCAGGGGCACCCAAGCCATTTTTTGTTTATTTGTTAAATTTCACTAATTTCAATTAGTCAATTTTCTTAAATGAGGCATTGATTAGCCAAACATGGTATGCTAGTTGTCCAGCTCAATAAATACATGGGTATTTTGAATGGCTACTGCCAATTCTGGGATGAATGTTGGCGTAGCCAACACACTTTGACAGTCATAAAATCATAATTTACATTAACACAGATATAGGCTTGATATTATTTAGCATTTTGTCTAATAATCTGCAGAGTCATGTAATTTTACGCTATCTAATTTCATATCCAGCGCCTATACTACTTGGTTAAAACACATTTGTTTGACTTCCACAAAAAAATGCACATTGAAATCAGCTAAAATGCAAACACAGGATGACCACAGCAAGCCAGGAAATGAGCCGCCTGCACGGCACACCAGTGACAATCAATACACAGCGGAAGTACAACACCGAAAGCACACAGCTCCATTAGTCAGCTTCTGATTAAAGCTTGTCTGTCAATGCACCCATTGATGCCAGCTGTAAAGTCTAGTTAGTTTTGGATTTTGATAGAATCATTTTTTTGTTGCCTCTGTTCCATCTATTCATCCGAAGTCTTGCTTCGTATCCTGAAAACAGTCACAGGAAGGGTTTGCAGTCTGCACACGAGACAATAATTAGCCAAAGTGCATGTTTCCGGGGAAGAAACCAGAATGCCTACCCAACATAGGAACACAAACACACATTCACAAAGATTCCGTATCTATACCTTTGTGGGGACTCTCCATCCATTAAAAACCCTAATCCAACTATGACAACCTTAATCCCTACCCAGCCCTGATGTTAACTATCAATAAGTCAGACTGTGTTTATATAGCACTTCTCCTGCAAACGCAATGCAACACAAAGTGCTTTACACAACAAAAAACACAATCAACTCATCCCGATTGCCACCCTCATCCATACTATGTAAAACAAAGGAACGAAAGATATGAAAGAGAATTATAAATAAATAGATAAAAAATGTAATAAAAGAATAGACATGACAATAAAAACAGGAACTGATAATAAAAACAGGAACTTAGGAAACAGGAACTTCGAAAATACTATCATAATATGCCAGAAATTTCTATAAGGAAACACTAGAGGCAGATTAAAATATAATGAGTAAGTGAGTAATATAACTAATCAAACAAAATACTTTTGGCTATTGTAGTTCATTCATTGCAGGTTTTTTATACAATTATGTTTGGAAAAATGACCCCATGAGGCAAAAGTATTAGGTTTTTATCACATTGTGAGGGCATTGCCCCCCCCCCCCCATATAGCAACATTGCTGCATCACATCTGCTGGAGTCACGACCGGCTGCTTCGACAGGCTCCTGAGTTCCTGCGTGGGCCACTGGCTCCCAGTCTTGCCCTGGTCTGGGGGTGTCTGCTGGCAGCCCTCCAGCTCAGTGAAGTACAGCACATGAGGGCTGAGCTGCAGCAACTGCGTGCAGAAAGAGGACTTCTTGTTCAGTCCCACAAAGAGACCTTGTGGGACCGACCCATTTGTATGACTGGCCTGAATGTTATCGCAGAAGCGGCCAATCCAAACACAAAGAAAGGGGCCTCTCTCACTGTGACAAATCAAGCTGGCCAGTGCTATCAGTCAGCTGTGATGACATGGTTGTCTTTTCATCTTTTTTTCAGTGCATAGTCAAAGGCACAGTAACTTTCAGAAAAGACTAACCCAGGGTTTACAGGCATAGTTGAACAGACCCTTTTACTGGGTTCCAGTATATTATGACAAAAAGAATTAAGTATTTATCACTGTATGCTCTCCACACAGTGCTGATAATGATATTCTTTGGAATGATCGATATTATGGGCTTCTGTGTGAGTAGCCATTGTTCTGGAACGGTGGTTAGCCTTATTACCTCATACCTCTGGGACCAGGGTTCAAGACTCTGCCATGGCTCTGTGTGTTTAGTTTGCATACTCTCCTTGTGTCATTGTAGGGTTTCCTCCGGTTTCTCCCCCAGTCCAAAAACATACTGAGGTTAATTGGAGTTACTGTACCCAATTGCCCGTAGATGTGAGTGAATGGTATATGTGAATGTGCCAAGTGATGGGCTGGTGTCCTATCCTGGATTATTCCCTGTTTTGCATCTATAGGCTCCAGACCACCCGCAACTCTGAATAGGATAAACAGTTAAAGAACATGGATGGATAGATGGTTAGCCACTGTCAGTTTTTGAGGGATTGAATTAATTTCAGTCATAGCATTGCAGGATCAAAATCAGTTGGTATTATACCCAGTATGCGGTTAACTTTTTGCAACACAATAGCCTCGTTTCCACCAATGCGGTGCCGGTGCTGGTGCCGGACATTTTCCCAATCTGGCACTGGTTCCGCGCGTTTCCACTGCGAAAAGTCATTACATCGTGTTTTTTTATTCTGTGAAAAATTAAAGACTGATCTACTGGCCAGATTTCATAGTAAAGTATAAGTATGTTACAGGTTGAATAAATAAAATATTGTGGTGTGCGATACTGAAGAAATCTTAAGTTAGTCAACCCTATGTTACTGTAATAGCCTTGACTCTTCTGGGAAGACTAGATGTTGGGACATTGCTGATGGGATCTGCTGCCATTCAGGTTGGATATTGATGTTGGGTGACCAGATCCCTTTCTATGAACTTCTATGGCCTCCACTTTGTAACTGAACTTGCTCTCAAGCATTTCCACTTCACCATCACGTCACCTGTGGCCAAAGAGTAGCTCTACCAAGGCATAGATTTGTTAAACTGATAAGTTGGAGTGATGGCATCCTATGATTATGCCAAGTTGCAAGTCACTAACTTCTTCAGTATGATAACCCATTCTACTACCTGTTTCTTGTTGGTGACTGCATGTATATGCTTAATTACACACCTGTATCATTTTATCAGGGTAGAACCTGTTATTGTTAATGGTTTTATTTAATCTAAGTAGATGCTTCCTGTTAGTAATGTGATTTTGTTACATTTGAATATGCCAGTGGAATGTGATTGTGTTTTAGTACTTTTTAATCCGTAATATTACAAGTGTCAGTATTATAATTATGTTGCATTGGAATACAGTGTATGTCTGTGTGATATAACTGAATTGCAATACTTTTTAATCCACAATATTACAATGGTCTTTCTTTCTGCTAAAAAGCTGAGAAGATGTAAACAGGAATTGCAGTGAAACTGTCAAATGAAGCACTGATAGCTTGTAAAATGTGATTGTATCCCCAGGCTGCTCATTGGAGCTCCTCGGGCCAAGGCCTTGTCCAATCAGGGAGCCAGCATAACCGGAGGTTTATACAGCTGTGATGTCACCACCCAGTCCAACGATTGCAAACGTATTGAGTTTGACAATGAGGGTGAGCATTCCACAGACCCACAAACCCACACTTACCCCCACCTAGGCATGTGAAATTAACGCCCCCCCCGCCCGGCTTGTTAAAATGCTTGATTCTTGAATCTTCAATATTGAACATGTTTAACATTTTTGTGTGCGCATAACCAAAACCCATGTATCAGAATTCTACATGCTACTGAAGCACCTTTTAATATCTTCCTTCATTATCAACAAACACAGTGAATCTGAATTCGGAGTACAAGGAGGATCAGTGGATGGGTGTCACAGTACATAGCCAGGGACCTGGGGGGAAGATTGTGGTAAGTGGGGGCTGACACTGATGGATTAGCATACCTGTGGGGGCGTCTTTTCTCAGCCCTTGGCATTGACGGCTGATCCCCGACACCCGGCCTCTCCCTGCAGACCTGTGCCCACCGCTACCAGCGGAGGCTGTTTGTGAACACAGCCCAGGAGTCTAGTGACATCATCGGCCGCTGCTATGTCCTCAGCGAGGACCTCAGCATTGACGAGCACTCCGATGAGGATGGCGGCAACTGGAAGTTCTGTGAGGGCCGATCCAGGGGTCATGAGAGGTTTGGGTCCTGCCAGCAGGGTGTGTCTGCCACCTTTACCAAGGACTTCCACTATGTGGTGTTTGGAGCTCCTGGTGCTTACAACTGGAAAGGTATGAGTACCAGGTGCCAAAGAATTATTGGAGGAGATTCTGGCAATACAGTCTTCAGATGTACACTAATGTGATAATGACAGTCTTGAGACTTAACCAACTTAAAGAGTAGTCACTCAGTTTCAATACAGGTATCATGTAGGATAAAGATGAAATCCT
Organism: Isichthys henryi; assembly: GCA_026776945.1. Taxonomy (NCBI): domain Eukaryota; kingdom Metazoa; phylum Chordata; class Actinopteri; order Osteoglossiformes; family Mormyridae; genus Isichthys; species Isichthys henryi. The sequence goes on from JAODJX010000001.1 coordinate 32,016,306, forward strand.
TCATATCCATGAAAATGTTCCATTTGCATCTCCACAGCTTACTTTGATCCTGATAATTATTTTGTTCTAAACAGTAAAACCCATTGTAGTGACCATTTCCATAAAAACAATGTAGTGCTTTCTCAGTTTTTTTTTTGGTGTGAATCAGAAAAACATTTAATTGTCTAATTTTTCCACTGCATTGCTAATTCAGTGTTTATGTGCAGTGCATTTACAATATATGGTAATTTTTGTATATGTAATGTAAAACATTTGAATATATTATATATTTATCATATCTTTCTAAGTTAACATTACCAGTTATTGCTCCATACATGCAGTTCTGAATACCTAGACCAGGTTTTTCCCAGTTCCAGTCCTGAAAGGTCAGAATCCAACACAGTTCTTTGCCCAAACACCATAATCAGCTACTTCCCAGGTTTGGTAGATGTGTTTCAACAGGGAAATCTGCAAACGGTGTTGGATTCTGGCCCTTCAGGACTGGAATTGGGGAACCCTGATTTAGACCATCAGTTCATCACATTTCTGCATTGATGATCCACTCCATCTCCACCTTCCATCTTCACCGCTCCAGGGATTGTGCGAGTAGAGCAAAAGAACAACTCTCTGTTGGAACAGGGTATTTACGATGATGGGCCCTATGAAGTTGGGGATGAGAACCAGTTGAACACTGAACTTGTGCCAGTGCCAGCTAACAGTTACTTAGGTATGTTGGCACTCAAGAGACGAGGAAGCAGCTGGTGTGGGGGGGCTGTGGAACCCCATGCTTTCCTGTCATGGAAACCTCTCCCGTCACCATAGTCTTGTCCAGTGTCATACTGATGTCCAGAACTGTGTATTGTGTGCCTAGGCGTGCTGTTTATGACAACTTTGTCTGATGCCAACCCTGATCAGTTTGTGTACAAGTCGCTCCCCCCGCAGGTTAACTGGGAGAAAGTTCTTGATGTCATGGCCAATAGCTATTTAGGTTTGTGATATATCTCAGATGCATAGAACCTGTTCCTCAGACCCATTATTCCACTGTGGTTGGTCTTCTGTATGGTTTCCCATTGGAATGTAATGCATGCTTAATACATCATGCCTATGTTGCTATATGTTGTATGTTTTGTAGCTGGTTAATATATTGTTTGTCATAAACATCAAGCTATTTATCTTACTGCTTTATGTCACTATAGGAACTGTTTAAGGTGTGCTGTGCATGTAGAGCATATAATTGTTCATTGCAAAGCATATTACTGGATATTTCCTTCCATTGTTCCAGAAGTTATCTTTTTTCATTCACTCATTGTTCATTTAGTTGACATTTTTATCTGGCCACTTTGTGGAGATAATGCCATTAACCAGCTTCCACTTGTCAGGCTTCTCTCTGGACACTGGCCACAACATCACCAAAAAGGGCCATCTGACCGTGGTGTCTGGGGCTCCCAGAGCCAATCACAGTGGAGTGGTGGTTCTGCTGAGGAAAGACGCAAAGGCACCTAACATGCTCTCTCCAGAATACATTCTGGAAGGCCCAGGATTGGCATCCTCCTTTGGTTATGATGTGGCCGTGGTGGACCTCAACAAAGACAGGTTTGTGATGTGATCATTCAATTGTCAAACCTGTACAGTGTTATTACCAGCAATCACAGACTACGGCTGTAACCACTTGGATGTAACACAAAACAAGATTGTTGACATACATTTTGTGCCATATGCCAAAACTATGCGACATAATGTTCCATTAAAAAATGAATATTTGTGACCCGTGCTGGCAAAATGAGTTGGAATGCGCACAGGATAATTTTGAGCTAGAGTCCATCCATCCATCCATCCATCCATCCATCCATCCATCCATCCATCCATCCATCCATTTTCCAAACTGCTTATCCTGCTGAGTCGCAGGGGGTCCAGAGCCTATTCCGGAAGCAATGGGCACGAGGCAGGGAACAACCCAGCATGGGGGGCCAGCCCATCACAGGGCACATTCGCACACCAGTCACTCACACATGCATTCCTACGGGCAATTTAGCAAGTCCAATTAGCCTCAGCATATCTTTGGACTGTGGGGGGAAACCGGAGTACCCGGAGGAAACCCCACGATGACATGGAACCTGAACGAGAACATGCAAACTCCACACAAATGTGACCCAGGCGGAGACTAACCACTGCACCACCGCCTCCTGAGCTAGAGTCAAAGATGTCAAAGATTTTTTTTTTGACAATTTTCGTCGAAATTGAGATTTTCCCAAAAATGAGTCCATTAAGTCATCATCTATCGATCCCAGTTATCAAAGTAGCAAATAAATACATTGAACCATCATAATTTGAATGTTTTGTATGGGCATTGTCTTCAGAAATTAGTCCTTTATTTTAAATTTTCTTAGAAAATCCGTGTTTTTCTCCACTCACTCGCGGCATGACTGGGAATCCCCTCACCGATTGTTTGGTATCACTGTGAAGCGAGACTCGCCTACTTTCTAAAAATTTGCATAGAATTTCCAGTGTCATCACTCTGACCCAATAGAACTCGATTTTATAAAACCCTGTTGATATAAACAACTTCTAACGGATGCAACTCGGTCATTTTTTTGTCCGATTCCAACAAAACATATATCATTTTGAAGATTTTAAAAAGGAGAAATAATAAATAATAATAACTCCATTTTCAAAAATTCCTCATTGTGACTCATTTTGCCAGCACGGGTCACATTTACAGCACACATTGGGAACAATATAGTTATTAAAAAAACAGACAGAATGCTCTATTTAAGCACTGAATATTGGGTTTAACTTTTCCAGTTGGCAGGATATTGTGGTGGGAGCCCCGCAGTTCTTCATGAAAGATGCAGAAGTTGGTGGAGCAGCATATGTTTACATCAACAAGGAAGGAAAGTGGGACACTATTGTCCCGATCCAGCTCAATGGAACCAAAGACTCAATGTTTGGGCTGGCAGTTGAGAACATCGGGGACGTGAACCAGGACTCGTACAATGGTAGGATTGTCTTTGTTCTGAAACACATAACTATCATCTGATTTGAGAACAAATGAAGACTGATTTTGCGCACTATCCACAAACTGCGTCTCTCCCACAGACATTGCGATTGGAGCCCCTTATGATGATGCTGGTGCAGGAAATGTCTATATTTATCATGGGTCTCCCGAAGGGATCAAAACCAAGCCATCACAGGTCATTATCTTAGTCTACAGAGCACGGACTTGATACTGACAGTTCATATGGCTGAAATTGATCCCCTATACTGTGACAGAAAACAGTGGAGTAAATAGTAGTTAGGGTCATAATTCTGGTTTGTCTCAATAATTCAACAGAAAGTTAATTTGTAGATTGTTAGATTTTGCTACCTGCGGAGGAAGTCCTTGGTATGCTTTGCCAAGCTAGGGGGGTGTTAATTGCACACTCATGATTATTGGCCACTCTAAATTGTTCAACTGATTTCAGGTTCTTCAAGGAAAAAATCACAATATCAAATTATTTGGATACTCTCTGGCCGGAAACATGGATCTGGACAAGAATTCTTATCCGGACATTGCTATAGGATCTCTCTCGGATGCAGCATTTATTTATAGGTAATTTATTACTTAAAATAAAATAACATATAATGAACTGTGGGGGCGGCATAGTGGTGCAGTGGTTAGCACTGTTGCCTCACACCTCTGGTACCCGGGTTCGATTCTCCGCCTGGGATACATGTGTGCGGAGTTTGCATGTTCTCCTCATGTCGTCGTGGCGTTTCCTCCGGTTTCCCCCCACAGTCCAAAAACATGCTGAGGCTAATTGGAGTTGCTAAATTGCCCTTAGGTGTGCATGTGT
>JAODJX010000001.1:32020217-32044406 GCA_026776945.1 Isichthys henryi
GTGCCCATTGCTTCCGGGATAGGCTCCGGACCCCCTGCGACCCAGTAAGATAAGCGGTTTGGAAAATGGATGGATGGATATGGATGTCTCCAATTTCATTACTTTCATTGGTCTTACAGGGCAAGACCAGTGATTAGTATTAAGAAGGAGCTAAAAGCCAACCCTATGCAAATTGATTTGACCAAGAAAACATGCGGTAACAGTATATGGTAAGACCATGATGATGATGTCATTTTAGAGTTACTTCCGAATTTAAATTGTTTTAAAGTTGTGTTAATTTCTATAATCACACTATAATTAATAAAATATATTTTTTTCTTTATACAGCTTGACGGTGGAAGCATGCTTTACTTACACAGCAAATCCCAAATCTTACAATCCCAAGATCAGTGAGTAAACTGTCCTCATTATCATCAGGATATGGAGCTCCTTATTCGATGAGCTGAATGATTGATGCCTCTGAACCCCTTCCGCTGACAGCCATTGCCTACACCTTCGAGGTGGAATCCGAGCGGAGAAGGCTGGGACTGACCTCTAGGGTTACCTTTCTTAAGAAGTCCACCAGGGAGCCAGACTTCCTGTTGAGTGGGATGCTGGACCTTCGAATTAAGAATGGGAAGGAGTGTATCCAAGCCAAGCTACAGCTGCAGGTGCTGCTGAAACTACGTGTGCTTTTGCTCTCTGGCCAACTTGCATGGATGTTTTCAGAGTTACTCACTGCTTTTTTGGTGGCTTAGGACAACATCAAGGATAAACTGCGGAGCATTCCCATTGAGGTGTCAGTGTCCATCCAAGGTATGAAACGCAAGGAGAGACAAAGCTCTCTCCCGGAGCTGGTTCCTGTCCTTAACTTGAATCTGCCAGACAAGGCCATCAAGGAGGTAAATGCAACAATGGGCTGATACTTATTTCCAAAGGATATATTTATTTTCAGCATTGGTGGGTAGGGTTCCACTAACCCGTTAACGTGTAATTATTGAAGCTAACTCTTTTCTTAGCCGATTAGCGGTTCTGCTAACTCTGAAAACCGTTAGCGGACTAATTAGCTTCCACTAAATTTAGTTCCGCTAACTGTAAATCCACTAACCTTTTTTGCCGGTAAACAAAGTTTAACCGTCAAAAACATTTGCAAATCCTAAAATCACACATATTTGTTCTGGTCTGTTGTGAGTGTGTCGACAACAGTCTGCCATGTTGTTGGCTGACTATGTGTAAGCACAAGGTGTGATTGGTTGATCACTTGTCATATTTAAGATGGGCTAAATGTATGTGAATGAAGATAAAGTCTATTTAAACTGGGGTACCCTGAACAAAGTAGATAATTGGGGCCTGTATCACAAAGCTGGATTTCTTGCTTAGTTGTACAACTTGTCTTATGTCAGGTACCCCAGTTTAAATGGACTTTGTCTTCAAACAAGAAATGCTTCTATAAACTAATAAAGGGCTGAAACCCTGCTTCCTAGTTCTGGTTAAGCGGTGCCATGTTGCCCCCAGCAGCTTCACTCAGGGTAAAATATCAGCATCAGCCAGTCATGGAATACGACTCCTCTGACAAAAACACTAATATATCGCAAATTGAATATCACTTAAAAGAAGGTTTATTCTGGAATCCAATGTTCCCCAACTGGGTATGTCCTAAATATCCCCAAGCAATTTAGTCGCTGTGGAACTAAATTGCTAAACAGGTTAAAATTTCACCTTTTTAGGTCTGTATGTTTTTAAGGGTTTCAGAGCCCAAAACCAAACCAAAGCTAAATTCATATACCGGTAATTAAAGTTAATGTTTATCGTTTTTTTTTGTTTATTGGATTAAACTGTGGAGTTAGTGCATTAGTGGTTATCGAAGTTAACTTTTTGCCCCAAAGGAAACAAACTCAAGAGACAACATTGATATGATTAAAATAATTAATAACAAACATGGTAATTTGGTGTGCCATACATGGGAAGAATCCTTTTATACAAATTATGTGGCTTGCTTTTTTAGTGAGAATGTGGTACCAGTGATATCCCTCAGTGATCAGAAAGACATTGCTTTGGAAATCACAGTGAAGAACAGGAATGGAGATGACGCTCATGAAACCAAACTGGTCGGCACCTTCCCCAGCTCTCTGTCGTATTCTGCCTTTTTCATTAGCTGTGCCCACCACTGGATAGCACTGTGGCCTCATACATCTAGGGTTGTGGGTTTGATGTATGTGGAGTTTGCATGTTCTCCATGTGTTTGCATGGCTTTCCTCATAACGACATTAAGTTAGGTTCCTAAATTGCCCATGGTGCCCTGTGATGGAATGTAGTGCCAACCATGTACTCACCATAGGCTCACAGGAACCCCGTAGAGCAGGGGTATTCAACTAAAATGTAAAGAGGTCCAGTTAGAGAAACTTTCTTAAAGCAAAGGTCATAATGTCTAACTATTTAGTGTGATATATATTTAAGTGGCCTACAAGTTGTATCAACATTGCATGTAATCAATACCTGACTGTCAAATCAAATTAATTCAGTACACTTCAAAAACTTTTTGACAATATTTATTGTCACATGACATAGAACTTCGGCCAGCTGGCGGGAGTGAGATTTTCAATTCGAGATATATAACAGTTCTTACCTTGTAAATAGTTTGCTTTTGTATTTAACCATGTAAATATACTTTTGACGTAGCTAATTTTAGGTTTATAATGGAATAATATAGATTTGCAGTAGTTTTTTCTGCGTAAGTCTGAAAGTGTGAGTATCATGCCAGATGCTTGAGATTTGGCAACCCTGAAAACATACATTTTTGTGTTTCACCTGAGTTGATTTATGTAACAGATAACATTACTTTATACGGTTGTTAAAAAGAGGAAACTTCAACGAACATGAAATCACCAATAAACTATGTCTATTTATCCAACATGTTATTATAATACATACTGTGCTTGAAAGCTTTTCTGCTGTATTTCAGGACAGTTTTGTTTGCGGGTGTTAGTTTCGCCGCTGCTATTAACAGCTATTATGCTATTATGCACATTAGCGCAAAACAAAAGGCTGCATGCGCCAAACTGCGCCTTGCTTGGTGGTTAAAGGCGTTTGACTTTCATGGGCATGGGAAATGGCGGTTTTACTGCTAAACCACTACCAAAAAGGCTACAAAAGCTGCGCCGGATAAAATAGAAGCACTCTGTCAGGTTTTAAATAATAACTTTCTGTTTTGGCTTTTGGTCCGGGTCCGTATGGGACAGCTTCTGGGTCTGGACCCGGGCCGTGGTCCGCCTGTTAGTGACCTTTGCTATAAAAAATAAGAAGTTATGGAAGATCTATGGATTACTGGGTAATTACAGTTGAGTTCAAATAAAATCATCCTATGAACTTTTTTATAGGTCAGCTTTTTAAAGGAAGGCTGTGGAACTGACAACATCTGCCAGAGCAATTTGCAGTTGGATTACAAATTTTGCTACAGAGAGCCCAATCAAGATGTTTTTCCTCCTCTGCCTAGGCAAGTATGAAGCCAAATGCAATGAAGAAACTGGGTGACCTCTTAAGTGAAACAGACGAAATACCAAGCCTGTATTTCTTTTACAAACCATACAACCACTAGTTCCTAGTATTGCTCATGCAGCTTTAACTACAAACTAAAAATAGACAGAATCGCTAGTTGTATGCTACTTCCCAAGCTACGATTAAAGAATTAAACATGTAAGTGAACAGATGTAACTGATGAAAGTGTACTAATATTAAAAGTGATTGATTGACACTGCCCCAAAGGAAACAAACTCAAGAGACAACACTGACACAATTAAAATAATTAATAACAAACATGGTAATTTGGTGTGCCATACATGGGAAGAGTCCTTTTATACAAATTATGTGGCTTTCTTTTTTAGTGAGAATGGGGTACCAGTGATATCCCTCAGTGATCAGAAAGACATTGCTCTGGAAATCACAGTGAAGAACAGGAATGGAGATGACGCTCATGAAACCAAACTGGTCGGCACCTTCCCCAGCTCCCTGTCGTATTCTGCCTTTCGCTCACAGAAGACTGGGGTGAGACTGACCTCTTCTATCTGTGATGATAGGCTTCTGCTCTGCTTTTGGGGTTGCAGTGTAACATGAGTGTTTATTCTAAAGGTGATCTGTGCAGCCAATCAGAATGGGTCACAGACAGAGTGTGAGCTGGGAAATCCATTCAAAAGAGATTCAGAGGTAAGTCTTTACTTAGTGTTCTGTTTTTGAGAGTATTGCTTACATATTCTTACTACAAAAATTGTTTCTAGGTTACATTCTATGTTATACTGAGCACAGCTGGCATTTCCCTGAACACTACAGAGGTTGATATTGACCTTCAGCTTGAAACGTGAGTTGCTTTCCTTTGTTAAGCTTTTGAGCTTTCTGATAAGAAGTATTACTTTGTATGTTAAATGAGACTTCTGCAGTTATAATTCAATATATTGTATTTTTAGTAAGACATGGTGACTTTCCTTACTTTGCAGGACTAGTGAACAGAAGAACTTGGGCATTGTGAAGGCCAGGGCCAGAGTAATAATTGAGCTGCTTCTATCAGTCACAGGGTAGGAATGTTTGTCACCAGCCTTTTTAGTATAAGAGACAGATTAATCTATTGTGTGTCCAAATTTAGAGTTTTCAATGTGTTTTCTTCAACCCCAGACTTGGCTAACATAGTTTCCCTGCTACTTCTCAGAGTGGCCAAACCTTCCCAGGTCTACTTTGGTGGTGTCGTGAAAGGAGAAAGTGCCATGAGATCTGAGGATGAGATTGGCAGTTTAGTTGGTTTTGAGTTCAGGGTAATTCTCATTTTCATAGCACTGTCCTGAGTACCAGCATGCCTGAAAGCATACCTTTTAAGAGCCATACAAATAATGCATGCATCAGCATTTTGGACAATAATGCCTGCAGACCTGAAACACTTTATACACAAAGTTTTGCCAATGTTTATTGACTAGATAATCAACCTGGGGAAGCCGCTTAAGTCATTTGGCACAGCCTCCCTGAACATACAATGGCCCAAGGAGAATGCTGTTGGCAAATGGATTCTGTATCTGGTGCGGATCAGCACAAATGAATTGCAGGAAATTCCTTGCTCTCCAGAAAGTGAAATCAACCCGCTACGACACATACAGGTATCTCTCCGCGGCCGTTGAGTCCTAAAATTTAAAGTGGAAAAGTGGAACAGTAAACACCAAGCATTATTTTCATTTTCCTTGTTTGCTTTGATTTCAACCGTTATTAATTCAGCAATTTCTTTTCCAGGCATCTAACACATTCCGCAGAAAACGCAGCATTGAAGAAAAGACCTCAGATGAAAGAAAAACATCACTATCAGCGGATAAAAGGAAAACTCTGGTAAACAAATTTGTGATGTTTTGACTTCACAGGAAATTGATAGAATTGTTGCGCTAACTTGAAATGGTGACTTGGTTTGCAGACATGTGAGAGTGGGGCTAGATGTGTAGCGATAAGGTGCCCCCTTCAGGGCTTGGACAGCAATGCAGTTATCGTATTTCGGTCCCGTCTCTGGAACAGCACTTTTCTTGAGGTAGAGCCATCACCAGTTCAGCCTTGCATGCTATAATATTACATGATATAATCAAGTTTTGGGGGTAAATTTTTCAGCCAAATTGAACATACAGCCCAAAATTCTAGATGAAACTGAAGGACTGTACTTTTAAAGAGCCTCTCATTTTTCACAGGACTATGCATCCCTTAGTTACCTTGACCTCATTGTCAAAGCCTCACTCAGCCTGGATACTTCTGCCACAAACATGCTCCTTAAAAATGCAGAAACTCTGGTAAGACAAGATATGCCTCATGTTACTTAAAATCATTGTTGTTCCCATCCACATGTAGAATAACCCTGCAAAATAAGTACAGTATTCTGTGTTGTATTGTTGCAATGTAAATGTCTTGTTTTGTCCCCCTTAAGGTTTATTAGTCTGAGTTAGTAAAAGTACGACACCAAGTGCGGCGCTGAAATCGCTATTTCAGGTTTGCTTCAATTTTAGGTGAGACTGACTATATTTCCGGAGAAGATGGCGTCCCACTACGGGGGTGTTCCCTGGTGGATAATGCTAGTGGCCATCCTGGCAGGCATCTTGATGCTGGGGCTGCTGGTATTTATCCTCTGGAAGGTAAGCAGCAGCATGTCTACATTTTCTGGTGAGGATGTGGTTTCCTGTAGCCACCGGGGTGCAAGTGACATCAGCCTGCGAAACACCATGTCCGCAGTGTCCCAAGCTTCTGAAATGCACACATCTCCTTGACTGAGCCTGTTCACAGCAGCCCATCCCGACTTGCTTCCTTTTAGTGTGGTTTCTTCAAGAGAGCAAAAAAAGATGAGCATGATGCAGCCTGTCACAAAGCTGAGATCCATGTTCAGCCGTCTGACAAAGAGAGACTCACAATGGAGGCATAGTGCCCCCTGCATTCAGCCTCTGGGTAAAACTGATGCGTGTATCTGTCTGGGTCTGGGACCTGCATGGTGTGTGAGCTGAATGCAGCTGAGGACATGCTTTTTTGCAATATGCTTGTGGTGAAGACTGGTAAATGTACATATCCATCAGTTAATCACAATCTGTCAGTTGAGAGTAACTGATTTCAAAGTTTTCACTCATTATTTGCCTTCTTTTAACATGTGTATGTACATTTCTGGTCACCATGAAACCATGTTTTGAACTTTACAGCTCGTTACAGCTATCTGCTTTATAATTCCCTGTGCATCAAACCTGGTATCATTCCTGCAGTTTCTCTCTAACTTGGTTTAAAAGATCAGTTGTTTTTCTAGGTTACCGCTTTGCCAAGCTGGCAGCATTTGGTGTTTGCTCTGCAGCGTTTTGTTTATTTCCATTTATTTCCACAAACATGCTTGCTGGCTGAAACCTGATTTATATCCACTACTGTGAAGCTCTGCTTCTGGACTTCACTTCTTTTTCATATTAATCTTGTTTCAAAAAACAATTCTGAAGATACCTATTTTTTATTCAACATTATTTTCTCTAGTGTGGATTTTTCAAACGCTCCACTTATGAAGACAGTGTTCCAAGATACCACGCCATCCGGATACGGAAGGAAGAGCGCCAGATTAAGGAGGGCAAAACCAAGTTTGATAGCCTGGAGAAGAAACAGTGGATGACAACATGGAATGAAAATGAGAGTTACTCATAAGGTTGACAATTGGTGACATTAAATAATTCACCTTTGTATGCAGTCTGGGTCCTAAGATGTTTCTTTTTTAAATTTTTGCACTGCATCTGAACCTTCGTTTGTATATATTGATAAAAGAAATCAAGGAAATGTTTGTTTTTCATTTTGAATATTCTTGCATTTATGTCATAATTCACTGGGCAAGGCAATGAGGCATCAAATTTAAGTTTAAATCTTTAGCAAGATAAAGAGAAGTTAAAGACAGTTTCATTTGTGACTTTGCTGCTGTATATTTACCGATGTATTCACATCTGGAATGCGGTTGGTTACAGTGCTTTAAAAGAATCGTGACTTTTTCATATCTGTCATGCTCCTCTTAGAACCTTTTGTAATGTACAGAAGGAAGCATTTTGTATGTTTTGTATATATTTAAATATTTTAGTACAGTTTATATTTATTTCTGTCATAAACTGTTAATGTTTCATGCATACATTGGCCAAAGATTTGGGAGCTCATGGAAGAAACAGCGGTTGGCTGGTGTCAACCATGACCCATTTTGTTGCTTCAAAGAGCATTTAGTTGTTCTATTGATGTTGTGTGATGAAGTGTGGATGGATCATTTCAAACAAGGATTTTTGAAGCAATCTTATATACAAACAGTGAGCAAGGTAATGATCACCATCATCATCATCAAGAACAGTAGTACACTGTTACTTCTGAATGTTTTATTGTGAATTTTATTATGCATAAGTGCTTGAAAGAAGACTACTTTTTATTTTAATTCTCTTTGATGTCATATAAGTTTTGTTTCAGCATGGTCTTTCCAAAAAATTATAGATCAGCTTGCAGCACCTGTTTAGTTTTGCTTTTACACTGCGGAATCTACAGGAATCTAAAATGTGTCTGTGCACTTTCAGTGCAATAATCTACCATGGTCAGAAGAATTAAAAGCTTTATTTCTGAGCAATATCCATGAACAAAGTTGCATTTAAAAAGGAAGATAAAGCATACCACACAAAAGATGGTAATATCTGGGTTTCACAAAGCATTCCTTGGATGTTAGAACTTTAGAACTAGGAATCTTATTTTAGATATTGTAATGTGGGAGAAACAAATGTCCAGAAATAATTGCAGTTTCTTTAAAGGCTGGCTTGACCATACTGGGAAAAATTACTTTTATATTTCAGCAGCAAAGCAGGAAACTTTTTGTCCAACCATTTTGCTTCCTTTCAGCATAGATTTTTAAATTCTACTCAAGTAATGAATGTACGTGTAGATTTATTCCAGTGAGTTTTAAAAATGTTTACATTCCTCAAAGCAATTACACTTGGAGCTATAGCACATTAGAAAACTGTGTTTATCACTAAAGGGTAAATTGGTGTGAGGCAACTGTAAAACCATGTAGTGATGAGCATTACTGTAACAATGAAGAATGCTAATAGTAACACAATTACTTTTCAGTGAACGTATTTGAAATCTAAAGTCTTACCACTGGCTATTGTTTGTTTCCAACTAGACACATTACCGGAGAACACCAAAAATAAATAAATAAAAATCCTGTGGATTTAAAGATAATAAAGTAATAAAATGTGCATTTGTATGGCTTCCTTCATTTATTAATTCTTTACACGTTATCAATGTATAATTTGTATAATAAATATTTATCATTAATGTATTGCAATGACAAAGAAAATTAGGGAAGAGACGTTTTTAGTGGGGTAGTGGTATTATTTTGAAATATTATTTCGTTAAGTGTCACTATACAGTAAGTTTATCAGTGCTGACTAAATAACTTCAGGACTGCATAAATGTTAAATTAAGCTATTTACAGCCAATTATTCAGGGTGACCCTTCCTCTCACGCACGTCCTAGAACATTTTCTGTGACGCAAAATTGCCAGGACGGGCCAATGGAAGGACGTTGCTGTTGTTGTCGGGTTTTGATGACATCACCGCATATCGGTAGTCGGCAAACACCCCGGGTAGATAATGAGAAGTCATGGGCAGGAAGTTCAAGGTAGTTTGAGTATATTTTCCCGACGTCATTCGTCGAAAAAGTGAGGTTTTTGACGCCCTCCTTGTGTTAACACGAGGCGAAAATAGACAACTCAGTGTGCCATTGCATGGGTTCAGTGTACATTGGAAGATTAAAAGGATCGAGGGAGAGCGCACGGCCAGCATTAATGTTGCTCAACGGATTATTAAATTGAAAGATATTTGTTTTTATAAATAGTCACTGCGAGCTGGCATTGATTAAAATGAGGCTTTTACGGTTTCTTATGAAATCCGCATCAGTCGAAAAACACATAGATTACTATTCCAGGTTTTCACCGTCGCCTCTTTCCATGAAACAGTTCTTAGATTTTGGTGAGTTTTGAGGAGGGGTGGGTAATTTGTTTGCTTATTGTTTTGTTGCGCACATATCCATTGCATCCCGCCTCTTTTCTCAGGGACGGAAAACGCCTGCGAAAGAACATCGTTCATGTTCCTGAGACAGGAGCTGCCAGTAAGGCTGGCCAACATCATGAAGGAAATAAACTTGCTGCCTGACAACCTGCTGAAAATGCCTTCTGTTATGTTGGTGCAGAGTTGGTAGGTTTGCGGTAACCCTAACTTTCAGGCATCCTATGAATGTTCGGTAATAAGATTTATATTGTTATTTTTATTTATTTTTATTGCTTGTCATTAGCCTCCCTGCTTGGCAGATGTTGTCACTAATAGTCCGGCAGCCGGTCCGTGAAATGTATCATGGTGGAATTTATTTTTGTTACATTTTACCCCCCAGATCAAATTTGATCATCGTGGACTTGGGGAGGTGGGGTTGGCCTCCCTTATTGAAAGTGGCAAACTTAGTGAGGATTGATAGTTTGATTGACAGAAGCTTGTTTCTGCAGTTAGCCAAACTCAATGACATGGTGGGGAAAACCTATGACATTCTGAAAAAGCTGATCAATGCAATTTAATTCTTGGGTCTGCAGGAGCTGTCATTTAGGGGACAAAATGAGAGAGTGAATTTTCTAACAGCAAAGAGAGCTATGGATGTGCTTTCACTGTGTGACAATGTTCTGTCTTTTGTTGGTGTGTTTGCCTTCAATTCAATGTAGAGCAAAACAGTAATGTAAAGCTGTATAGCCTACTCAATAGTAAATTACTACAAGTAAATTACAAATTCATAAAGAGCTACCTGAATTATATACATTTTTAAACATGCAAATGGTCACTAAATCACCACAAAGTGTAGTTATTGTAGATTTGGTCATGTGAATAAATTTTTTATTGGGAGACATATCATGCATTATTATAAAGATAGTTTGAGCTAATAAATTGACTAGCATGAAACCCATAGTGTACCGTAATCCAGCAGTAAACGTTAAATGTGATTACATTCGAATTTTATTTGAGAGCTCAAAATAAATTGAGAGCACAAGAAAAGTAAGTTGTGTGCAGATTTAAAGGATTTTGTGGACTTGATTTAGTATTTTGTGGAAATGTGAAATGTGCCCATGAAAAAAACTTTGTGCCCTCTGTCTATATTGTTAGTGTATCAAAGACATAAAAATATGAATTATATGAATGATATTTCAAGATAGGAATATTAAGACATACACAAAGAAATACTGGTAATTACTTAATTGGTGGGGAAGGATTGTGCAAATTGGCATGTGAGTGGATACATGTGCTACAAATTAATACAATGTAAAGCCCTGCTTTCTAGTTGGAATTGTATATGAAGTGTGTATGCACTCTTTATTCCTTTTAAGGTATCTGCAGAGTCTTGAGGAAATACTGCAGTTTAAGAATAAAGGCGCTGATGAGAAAGTTATATACGAGTGAGTAACCTAGATTATCTATTTGATTGTATTTGAATTTAATTAGCTTTTTTTTGCATATTAAATATTGAAATCAATTTGGCATCCCCAGTTTCACAGATGCTGTCATTAAGATCCGCAACAGACACAATGATGTCATCCCCACCATGGCTGAGGGGGTGGTGGAGTACAAAGAGGCCCACGGCATGGACCCGGTGACCAGCCAGAATGTGCAGTACTTCCTGGACCGTTTCTTCATGAGCCGCATCTCCATCCGAATGTTGCTGAACCAGCACAGTGAGCATCAGAACCAGGAGACACTAGGACTGCATGATATTACATCCCAGTATATTCACCAGGACTTTTGGCAACGAGCGTCAAAATTTCTCAATGCCAGCTTTTCGGTACTATACAGACCTTTAGGTACACCCACAATTTGCTAAGCAGATTGGTAGTACGCATAAAATATTTATGTGATGTGTGTTATGATGCCTAAAATTTAGCAATCTGTATAAAATCGTCATGTCCTTATGTTTGTTAAATTTGGTTACTGTACTTGTACTACTGTTTTGGTATATCTTGGAAGCGATAAGCACTGAAGTGGTGGTGAAGAAAGGGACAGGTCAGCAAACATATCATTTTTTAAAAGAGGATATATTGTGGATAAACGAGGTAAAAAGACGTCGGTGGTATGACGATACGAAGTCCAACTCGTTTATTAAACATTAGGATATGTGGAATCTATATATATTAGATTTGGTGTCACAATACACCGTTTATTAATATTTTAAGTGCAGTATTAATCTGCTTACCAAATTGTGGGAACAACTAAACGTCCGTATAGTACCGAAAAGTGTCCGCTTCTACATGCACCATATAACCCTGCAGCCCTAGCAGAGACCCTGCTGTCCTTTGATAGCTCATTCCCTTTTATTTTTTTTTAACCCACCCTCCCTCAGCTTTACTCTTTGGTGGAAAGGTTCCAGCAAACCCTGCCCACCATAAACAGATTGGCAGTATTGACCCCAACTGCAAGGTCACAGAAGTGGTGAAGGGTAAGTCCCCCCCCCCCATTTTGTCCATCTTTACTTCTAGAATGTGTAAACCATGGTAGAATCTGTACAAATTAAAGTTTTAAAGCTTGTATTTTATCCCTCACATCACACGTGGATCTGTAACTTGTCTTTCAGATGCATACCAGAATGCTAGAAAATTATGTGATCTGTATTATAAGAACTCACCAGAGTTGAAGCTGGAAGAACTGAACGGTAAATATAAGTAGTAAGTCACTGACCCTTTTTTTGAGCATTTTTAAAATTCTAACTTCTTAATTATCTGCCACTGATAAGAGGTCACATTGCACAAAATTAAATTATTAAAATAGCACCTTTTTGTATGTCGCTCACATTCTATACTTAGTTAGAATGTTAAGCACGTATTGTAAGCTTTAGTAAATAAGTGCCTTAAATTAGGTGACTTGCCTTACTGAAAGGTACAAGAGCATAACTACTCTCTGGTCCTGATCCTCGAAGCCTTTTGTGTCCTCAGCATGGAGGTCCAGCGGGTTAGCATTGATGTGATCAAACGCATTTATTTAAAAAGGACCGGAAGGTTGTAAAGCAGTTACTGCAGGGGCCGTGTAAATGCGAATGTGTCTGTTTTATTTTGATGTGTGTGCAGCCAAAGAGCCTGGAACCCCCATAATGGTGGTGTATGTGCCTTCACACCTTTACCATATGGCATTTGAGCTTATTAAGGTATGTACCGTGTTCCGTATTCCCTTCCATCTTGTTTTGGCAGTTTGTAGCGCACCCTGAAATGGCTTGGTGTACACCAGGGCTGTACGTGGACGATGCAGTGTGTTAGCTGGGTTTCTATTAGTCGCAGCATTAAGTGAATTAAGTTAAAAGTGAAGTTTTATTTTTTATCTATTTGTTTTGATGGCATAAATTGTGCAGTACTTCGTTGAACACAGTGTTCTTGAAATGTGATTTATATATAAAATGTATATAATGTGCGTGATTTAAGGTCTTAACATTTAAATGTTTTTTAAATACGATTTCTGTATGTGTTAAATATTTTCTTCATTTTTCCAGTTGAATCAAATTACTTGTTTAAATACTGAAACAAAATTGGTTATATTGATGTTCATTTTCCATTTGTGTGTTTGTACTAACATGCTGCTTTGACTGGGGAACCTTAACACAACTGATAATTAATTCGCAATTAATTTGCATTCTTTCACAATTCTTTCGCAATTCTCACAGAGTTTTGCGTTTCCTCGCAATAGACACAGCTGACATGTTGATGCATTGCCACAATGTGGCATGAAGCTGTATGATAAAGCATGAAAGCATTAATACTGTAAATATGTGACAGCATATAAGGTAGTGATGGGAATTCCGGCTCTTATGGCTCGGCTCACCTTCCGGCTCTTTCGACTCGGCTCACCTTCCGGCTCTTTCGACTCCCAAGTGGCTCTTCAGATTTTTTTTGGTGCTTAAATTAATTTATTACCAAAAATAATGTAAAATTATTAGTGAAATGAATGACTATAGTTGGATATCACGTGCAATCATTTTAGCCAATTCCTCATCAATTGTTTTCTGTTTTACTGGAGTCATAGCTTTTTGCACAAACTGTCTCATAGAGCTCTAGGTTGTAGGTCTCGGTGGTTGTGGTGCTGTACTGGATGACGGTGTAGACACTGACAAACTGGCACTTTCCACAGTTGCAGTAGACAAACTGTCACTTCCCTTAGTAGCAGGTTCACTTGCTTGTCTTTTTTTCCCCAATGCACTGATGGATGTACAGTTCTCATGTGCCAATGCAGGTTATTTGTAGGGCCTGTTCGATATGAGATTTTAACCTTGCAAGCTCTACACTCTGCATTGTATTATCAATGTAATTGAAATGTATCCAAATTTTACTCCGTTTCTTGCAGTCATTCATTTTGTTGCGCGCGTCTTTCCCTCTTGTTTCTGTCTGTGCGTGCGATTGTTGTTTTTGTCTAAGGGTGCGTTCGACTTCACGCAGCCGTTTGCAGCGCTGGCTTAAAGCAATGCATCATGGTTAGGGGTTCAATGTAGGCATGAGGGGTGTTGAAGTTACATGTAGGCCAACCTGTAAGTCAACTTATTTCCCTAGTATCCCAAAGTGCCATTTTGCTATCCCAATGAATATGTACCGGCCCGTTAAACTGAGCTGTTATGTCATCTGTTATGTATACAATTATATTGATTGTATATGAAGGTAGGCATTGTGGTGGAATAAGATTTAGAGACCTGGAGGAGAAGAGCTTGATGGGACTGTGGTCAAGCCTTGACTTGTTTGTCTGTGTGTGTTTTTTTTGGAGATGTCCATGTCCAAGCAGGAAACTGGAAGCAAAGGTAGCAGGATTGGGGGTGGGGGGCATTGTGGATGTTCTAAGACAATTGAGAAAAACAGGAAAATGCTCATTAGCTTTAGGGAACGTGTTGAGTCATTTCTAGGAATGGGCGTGTGACCCAGGTTCTGCATGGGTAAGGAGAACCTAATATCTAATCTGGCATTATTAAGAGAATTGGGTTACTTGTATATAGTTTTTCTTCAACAGTCCTCTAACAGTAAATATGCATTCTTCAGTTTAATTCATCAAAAGGTGGACACCTACGAAAATACTTTTTTGACCCGAATATCAGACATGTCAGGCATATCAGACATCGGATTATAAAAAAAAAAAACCCACTTTTTCAGGAGCTATTTTTGGGTAAAAGTTCTTGGAATACCAAATTTTTACAAAGAAAAATTATTTTATTTGCAAGATTATTCAAGAAGTAAACCAGCACTGTGGGTGGGATCAGTACAAGTTTGCCTCAGGGGGCTTAACACAGACAGGCCACCAAAACGATGATCGCCACTCATCCGATGTTGTATTGCTAGATGGGCGTTGATTCTGTTGACTCCATTTCAAGAGTATGGCCAGGAAGCAGATAATACACCTTCTGTTGTATGTTGTCATGCCCGGTTCGTACGATCCTCGTGTGTGCCACGCCCCCCTGATTATCCACGTGTGCTTCCCTGATCGTACCCAGCTGTGTCTAGTTATTTTGATCTGTCTTGTCTATTTGAGTCCAAGTCTTGCCTGTGTTCGTTGGCCGTCATTGATGTTTGTTAATGTCAGTGCCTGCGTTCCATCCTGCCCTGTTCTTTCCTTGAATAAACCCCGTTTACCTCCGTATTCCTGCCTGCCTGCTTCCTGCTCGCTCGACTGCCCGAACGATCGCCCGCTTTTGTATAGTGACATTTAAATTCTAGTCCATGAGTATAAGACGAGGGGCGGCATGGTGGTTTAATAATAATACCAGAACTTGATTTGTTTTTGAAAAATATGATTGTTCCACTGCAATCATACATATCCAAGTTACAAGTGTTGCACAGGGGTGGCATGGTGGTGCAGTGGTTAGCACTGTTGCCTCACACCTCTGGGACCCAGGTTCGAATCTCTGCCTGGGTCACGTGTGTGTGGAGTTTGCATGTTCTCCTCATGTCGTCATGGGGTTTTCTCTGGGTACTCCGGTTTCCCCACACAGTCCAAAAACTGAGGCTAATTGGAGTTGCTAAATTGCCCATAGGTGTGCATGTGTGAGTGAATGGTGTGTGTGTGCCCTGTTTAACCCATCCTGGGTTGTTCCCTGTATTGTGCCCATTGCTTCCGGGATAGGCTCCGGACCCCCCCGCGACCCAGTAGGATAAGCGGTTTGGAAAATGGATGGAGTATATGACGACACCAGTTTTTTAGATGTTATTTTTTGGAAAAAAACCCCACTATCTTACATTTGGGCAAATACAGTGGTAAGGATAACTATAAACAGATGGTAGCACTAATGCTCTAAGCGTGGCTTTAAAAAGGTCTTTAAAAGCCTTAAGTTCAGTGTTCTGATAACTGCATAAACCTGGTTGCGGATGTGTTTCCCAGAATGCCATGCGGGCCACCATGGAGTACTACAGAGACAATGAATGCCCTGAAGTTCATGTACACATCACCCTTGGGAATGAAGACCTAACCGTGAAGGTACAGCTTTTCCCTGAAGTGCCACCCCCCCCCAATTGGATTCATTCGTACCCCCCCCCCCCCATAATTGACGAAGCTTGTTTTTGGACATTGGCAGGTGAGCGACCGAGGAGGGGGCGTGCCCTTGAGGAAGATCGATAGGCTATTTACCTACACCTACTCCACGGCCCCTCGACCCCGCATGGAGACATCCCGGGGGACACCCCTGGTGAGAAATCGTCACCTTATTGCACTGCACTTGTACTCTGGAGCGTCATATTTAGCCCAAATTATCCCAGTAAAGTTACAGCTGGGCGATAAAACCGAATATTTTCTCATGATGATTTTTTTTCTCATGATGATTTTAGTCACTATTATTATCAGTAATATAACTTAATTATTTCTTTACCTCAAGGCTCTGTTTTTGCTTAAAATTTCCTTAGGGTTTCATTTAAACAGATTCAAAATATAAAAAGGCAAGAAATTGAATGAACTGCAAACTGAAATCTAATTTTAATAAATCATATAAAGATAAACTTTTGTTCCTTGGGCACTAACTGTACCAAATGTCGATGGCATGGTTTGTCGTTGGGTTTTTTTCTCATTCTGTCTCGTTCTTGTTCACCAGTATTCTTTGTTTTGTGGCCAAGGAATTGGTATACAATGAAAGAGCCAAGAGTTAAAAATACTTTGTATTGTGATACTATTCTTGTTGATTGTAGATAATTCTGTGTATATATACTGTAAATAAGGACATAATATTCTTGTTCAATTTTTGCATTCTGTAAAAGGTACATGTCAGTATAGTCATACAATTGAGTCTTATGGGAAATGTGAGGGTTAGTCTGTTAACTCACGGCAACACCACCAACTTGGGTGACAGACTCTATTGGTTGGTTAGTTCTCTCTGGCTATAGGTAATTTTTAACTGTTAAATATCGTTAAAATGTCAAATATTACAATATCGTTCAGCCCTAAAACACAATAGAATAATAAAAATACTACTACTACTAATTTATATTATATAGTTATAATATTGTGTTATGTACCATATTGTAATGTGTGAGTGAGTGGTGTGTGAGTGTGCCCTGCGATGGGCTGGCCCCCCATCCTGGGTTGTTCCCTTCCTCGTGCCCATTGCTTCTGGGATAGGCTCCGGACCCCCCGCGACCCAGTAAGGATAAGCGGTTTGGAAAATGGATGGATGGATGGATGTACCATATTGTGTAAGATCATGTGGTTAAGCAGCAGCTAACTTTTGTTTTAGCAGCAATTATTTTGACATAAAGGGACTGTAGAAAGTAAAAGTAAACTTGATGACAAAGCCAGCCTGGGCTACTCAGAGGCTAAATGGGACACGTCTATGGCTAACCTGGCATTAGTGGGTGAGCCCATCACACCTGAATGTCATCTTTTAACATGTATTTGCATTGCACTCCATCTGTGGTGATATTTAAGTTCTGCTTGCTGTACTGTTTCTTCTTTCTTTTAATGAGGAGTGCTTATACAGAACTGATGCTTCCGCTCTTTTAGACCTTCATCTGCCAAGCACCATCTTCTTTCCTCCATATTGATGAGTAATTAAGAAGGAAATTCTTAATCGATGCTTTTTAATTAATAATTGAGTAATTGAGTTTCACAGAGTAATCGTGACAGCTCAAGTTGAAACTTTGGACAAGTGCTAGGTCTACCAAAATAAAATTTGGATTCAGAGGCATGTTTTGCACTATTAGAAAGACTTAAAATACATTTGAAATCTATTTATTACAGTAAAATCCATATGATTTGCACACTTTACTCCAGATTCTGGCTTTACGGCACATTTTCTTTAGGCATCCAAGACATTATATTTCATTAAATTGATAATTAGACCAATCGAAATAACAAATTGAGAACACAAAAAAGTTAATTGTATGCATATTTTAGAGATGAGATGAACTCGATGTGATATTTTGTCAGAACGTCAACTAAATTGTGTGTAGAATTTAATACAGCATACCTGTCCATGCCATGTTATTGTATCCGGTACAGTTTTGTTGGTCCTGCCTTTCCAAACAAAGCATTATCAAAGTATCCCAATTTAAATGGATTGGTGCTTCCTGTTCACAGGCTGGCTTTGGTTATGGCCTGCCCATCTCACGCTTGTATGCCAGATACTTTCAAGGTGACCTGAAGCTGTATTCCATGGAGGGCTATGGCACCGATGCTGTGATACACATCCGGGTAAATTGACTGGCTCAATGAATTATTTGATTTTAAGACTATTATTTTAATTTAGATATCAATTTGCTATGATATTTAGCTTAAACAGTGTTTAAACATGCCCCTCATGTTTGTATGTAGGCATTATCCACGGAGTCCATAGAGAGGCTTCCGGTCTACAACAAGTCCGCCTGGAGACACTACAGGACGATTCATGAGGCCGACGACTGGAGCGTGCCCAGCAAGGAGCCCAAGGACGCGGCCACTTTCCGAGGATCCTAGGTCTGAAGCTGGAGTCTCGCCGACATGCTGGAGACTGCAGGGACAGAAGGAACAAGAGACCTTTTCATTATTCATAATTTTCCACATGAGCGAGTGCTTGAGAAGCTCCTTTAAGAACAGAACCGGCCTGGTTTTAACGTATTCAGCTGCCTACGCCTTACTGGTGGTATTTTATGCTACCATTATGATGCTGTGAGTGTGAAAATGCAGATTTAAGTTTTTTTCTTAAGGAATGTGAATTTTTGCTGTAGTGGTAACCATTTCCACTGTCATTTTAGAAATTTCATTTGCTGCGGCTGAATGAGCAGGTCGCCTGTCAGGGTCACTGTTCGCAGTGCAAGTATTCATGAAATATATGATGAAAGCTGGACTGAATGTGCTTGTCGATTCTAGCTACAAAGGAGCTGTGGGCTGTATTGTCTTATCAGGGCTTTTGGGCCTGGTGGTTTCTGTTGTACCCCTGCCGTTTGGTCCGGGGTAGAATTTTTTTATCTAGAAATGAATATTTCCTGCCTCATACACATGGGAAAATTAGCCACTGAGCAGGAAAATAGGCATTTATACCCCCAAGAAGAAGCCACAAAATTTTTACAGAAACTCTACAATGCTGGTACTACCCAAATGATGCTTTAAAATTTGCTTTCAATTCTGAAGATGTTTTGATGTGCAAAGGTCATATGGCTTAACATTTAACAAATTAATGTAGCTAAAGGGTTGTAATGTTTCATTTAACAGTATTTGTGTAATAAGCTTATACAGTATTATCCATGTATGGTGCCTTCAGGGCAAGAAGGTACTTTTGATAAGTAAAACTGCACAGTTTACCATTTTTCTCTCTCACCTTTGTTATATTCAATTGTGCTGTGAGGAAGATATTTTGGGGGTATGGAATGGACAGAATTTTAAATATCTTTTGAGCTTGTTTAAAATCACTAGAATATGTATATAAAAATAGCATGTAGGCTATCTTCTGAAGGTCGAACATTGCTGTATTTAGGAACACGTGCATCCAAAATAGTTAGCCCACATTTCTAATGCAATCGTACCTTAAGCATTAAACATTTACTAAATTCTAACAAATCTCCTAGTCTGTAGATATCTTTTTCTTAATAATTGCATATTGACCAACAGTAATTCATTAGACTAAATGAATGCGATATTAGCAATAGCATGCAGCTAGCTAGCTGGTTTCATCTGAGGGGCTAGCAGAAGGTATTGGAGCTTTGGCTCGGTTCCAGTCTTGCATGTGTAAACAGCATCGGACCATTAACCCAGACCATGTTGATAAAGCACCCAGTCTCTCTCGGTGTGATTATGACCTGGTCTGGTTATTTTAGATGCTAGTGTATCAAAGCTTGCTGATTAGTGCTTTTGCTTCCAAGTTTGAGGCACTTTTGTGTTCCCATGTTTGCACACTTTCACACAGCAACACCACCAGATGAGAAAATTAGTTTATTAGTGTAAACCTATACATTATCAGGGAAAAGAATTGGCCTACTTATTGGGGAGCAAAATTTTATGTCCATCTAGCAAATTATATATTAAGGTGAATATAAGTCATACATGTACAATTATTAATTTTGTGTATACAGATGGTGTTCATGGTTATATACACTTCTAAACAAAAAAGGAATGTGGGGAAAGCTGACGAGTCTCCCCTGCTTAACAGGGGCTTGCGTGGGATGTAGCTCGGTTGAGTACAGTGTTCGTGAACATCCTCTCAGGGGCAGGGATGCAGAATTTTTAATTTTTTTTTAATGCAAAAGCGATCCTGTTCTGACTTCTACGTAGTAGAAAATAACACTTACTGAACCCTACTTTAGTCAAAGTATTTAACATTATGTAGCTAACTATGCATATATATATATATAACATTTTATTTATACATTTAAAGCCATTTTGCATTTTTAAGAATTTTCTCATAACCTTTACAAAACTCATGTAAGAAATATCTGTACATAAGTATGTTACTTCTAAAAAATACAATATAAAACATCTGAAAATCAGAATTCAGTCTATAGTGGATGCCTCCATTCTCTGGTAATCTCTTTCAGGGATAAAAGAACTACAGTAGTACATAAAACACTTAAAAGAGATGCATTCGCTGAGCTGTACTCAGAGCTTTTTGACCCGTGTTTATTTTCTTTGAAGATGAGGCTTGGTATTTTAAAACCCAGAATTCTTTCCTTTTATTACCGGTGCACTTTAAGTCCAGGTCGACCCCCTGATTTGGAGCACATTTTGTGGGCTTGGGCCACACTGGACTGGACTGAAGAATAGACTGTGAACAGAAGAGGGTCAGGCAATGAATGGAGCACAGCAGTCAGAAAACTCGTAGGGATGCACACCCTAGAGGAGTACTTTGTCAAACATGGTCATACTCCAAATGGCAGCCATACCATCACTAGCCATATCTGACTGCAAGCGTAAAAATCACTGCTTGCTCAAAATTGACATATCTGGAACATTCTTTACTATTAATTGCTACGACTGAGAAATGAAAAACAGGCCATGCATACAGTGAGGATTCTCCTAATTCGTTGAAGTTGTACTTGTATTTGTCAGAAACCTCAGAGTTGCTTGATGCCGCCTATAATGGCGGTGCAGCTCGCACAGGAGCGGGAAGCTGGAGCAGCGAGGGTGCTGTGGGCACCTCAGCAGGAGGAGTCTGTGCTGACGGGCAGCTTTCCGCTCCATAGTGCTTCCTTCTCCCTCTTTTCCTGCAGCTTCTCCAGCTTCTCCTGCGCTTTCCTCATGTCCTTGAGCTTCTTCTTAATGGTGGCACGGTCACTCTGGCTCATAACTCCCAAGGTCTGAAAAAGAATAAGCAACTGAAGTGATGCTTGGTTTTAGTCACTGACTAATCACCTGCCAACATTTAAACTCAATGTTCCAATCAGGCATCCACAAATAACAGGACATGAATAACATTTCACAAATATATTAATTCAGTCCACTAGGTGGCAGTCAAGTACATATATTTCTACCAGTTATTACAAGGCCCGACTCATACACAATGCATTAAAACTATTTCTCTAGTTTTGTTTACCTCACTTGATGCAACAACTATAACTATCAGTAACGGTGTGAATACAGGAATCCAGCATCCCACCTTCAGGCTGTCACTGTCCAAGTGCAGAAGCTGCTGTCCATTCACACCCTTGGCTGTGAACTCTTCAATGTACTGGTCCATGTTCATGCCCATCAGCCAATGGCAGACCTGCGTCGTGGTCCACTCTGTGACAGGCCGGTTCTGCCACTGGTACTCCTTTCCTGGGAGTGCTGGCTCATCGTCTAAAGTCTGTGGCCCATCACACACATACACGAGCAGTTAGAGAAAGAGCACTGTTGGTTACACTGCTCTGCTACATAAACTCTATACAAATGGCTAACATGTTAGTATCATATAACATACATGTACATATTCCATTTATAATTACAACCTTCTCCCTGATCTTTTCTTAGCGACATGGAGTTTATCTGGATACTAGGGATGTAATGGTGCACAAAATGTACCGTTCGGTACAAATCTCACTTCACAGTTTGATGCAACTTTGGTACAGCAGAGAAGAGTCAATATGTCAGGTGATGTGTGTGGATAGCAAAACTTAAAAAGACATTAATTTGCACATTATGTAAATAAATATATGAATAATTCAAAAATAATGCATCATAATAACGAACTGAATCCTTTCTTCCTTTTTCTACTACGGAGTATGGTTGCATGCCGGCAGTGACAAACATCCCTGCAGCCATAACTTTTTTTTGAGCGCAGTTTCAATTTCCTGGAAAAGTGCAGTAAATGCCAAGGGGAGGCTAATTTGCATGGGCTGTTCCTGCCTAGCTCCGCTCGTACGTTCTGGTGATGTCTTCTCAAACGTTAGCATGTCGGATGTGCTTCCAGCAACATATCCGAGTTCGGTTTTACAGAGGTGACTGACAGCCTCCATCTTATGAACAACTCTAATTTCTCCAAATTACCGATTATGACTGCCATAAACTCCTCACAGCCACAAGTAGCACGTTTTCCATCATGGAGATCTTTTAATGGAATTTAGGTTCCGCTTGTGTCAATAAATGTATTTATTTCATTGTGTGTTCTGAATATGATGTAACCAAATGGCACATGACAAATACATGTACCGTTACAGCCCTACTGATTATGTACATGCAACAACTCATAATCCATTTATAATATATAAATCTCAAAAGTTAGTTGGCATTATTACTATTAAACCTTTAACTAGGTTAGTCCAAGATTTAAAACCTTTTTTGCAAGAGAAACTTGACTAATATAAGCAATAATAAAAAGATAGTTTAACATACAGAAAAAAATTATATATAGGACAAATGGTATAGAAGATGAATAAATAAAATGAGCGAATGAATGAATGAATAAAAGAAATATAATGAAACGTATCACACATATGCACATTCTTGTCCCAGGTGCTTCACTTGGGCATAACCCAGAAGCTATGTAGGTTTCAATCTATTTCAGTGTCTGGGTAAATGATACTCCTCCAACACTACAGATCAGATCTCAGCGCAGAGCGATTGCTCTCCACGCTGGTGGAGAATGTCAGGATCGCGAACGCATCATAATATGCCAAGGAACCCGGCATCTCAGCCTATTCCAAGCCGGCGAAAGCGGTCAAGATGACAGTGTGAGAATGAAGGTGTGCATGGCTCTGCGCACCCGAGAAGCTCCCCAGCCTGCAGGAGGAGGGACCTAGTTAATTAGAGCAGGTTAAAATCTGGGGCGCGCTGGGAAGAGAAAAAGCAGGTCGGTTAAAAAGAGAACGGTTTGGACAAGCTTTCCTCCTCTCCCACACCCTCTTTTAGACACTATCACCTGGGGCTTTAGCTCCTAAGAAGGCTACATAACCTTAAGGGTATTCACAAGTCTCAGTCTGAATGAGAGCTCAGAGGCACGCAGAGTTCTGGGATGACAGTGGTGAGACAAGGAGACTAATCCAATTATGCACGACTAATGTGGATGAGAGTAAACTAAAGACGTTTGATGGAACTCAGGTGACCAAAGAAATTAAGAGTAACATGCTTGCATTAATACTGAAAATTTTAATAAAGTATACTTCTTCATAAATATTCACACACAAGTGCACCGAATCTGCCTCTGTCCTTCAACATGAATCAACCACAGCTACCCGGTAGGAGCTGTTTGTCGAGGGTGTTTTCCCAGCGCCTACTAAACAGGTGGCAAGAGTGACAAGGAAGACCATGAGCTAGACTCTCTACCAGTCACTCACCTCGTTGGAAGAGAAGGTCAGAGTGTGTGAGCGCCCAGACAGACAGGGCTCTCCCACCAGCCCTGCCAAGCCTAAATCGAGACTTCCAGGGTTTGAATCATCTATGACTGAAAAACTCTGGAATGGGCGGAAACAAGCAACGGATTAAATGGAGAGAGCCACTTGGCACACTGTTTCAGGCTCTATAGGGCTGTATGAAATGAAGCACTCTTCTGAAGAGCAACTCAGCAACTCCTATGACAAAGCAAGGATGTAGTGGATAATTTGGGCCTGTTCCCTCTGCCCCAGTTTGTTATGCTCAGCTCTGCAGTACTGACAGTATCATATAGGGGAGATTGGAGTTAGCAGTGTTGGGTAATTCAGGTCCAGAGAGTAAAAGTACAGAACTACCAGTTGAGTACTCTGTGACAGTGACACTTTATGCTTAAATGGTTGGTTGAAACAAAATCACGGTCTGGACTTTT
>JAODJX010000001.1:32044724-32068707 GCA_026776945.1 Isichthys henryi
GCCCTGCGATGGGCTGGCCCCCCATCCTGGGTTGTTCCCTGCCTGGTGCCCATTGCTTCCGGGATAGGCTCCGGACCTCCCACGACCCAGTAGGATAAGCGGTTTGGAAAATGGATGGACGTGTTGTTAGAAATCTTCTTAGACTTTTTGGTTATACTCTATATCAGTGCTTCCCAACCCAGTCCTTGGGGGCCTCCAGACAGTCCATGTGGATTGTCTGGGGGTCCCCGAGGACTGGGTTGGGAAACATTGCTCTATATGATCCAGCTCAGACATGATTATCTCTGGTGTTCCATATTAACGCCACTATTGTAGTTAGCTGAAACATGACATGGAATATGCCGGAACAGGCCTCATAATTCAGGTCAAGGCTGAAGAAAGCACTGAAAACTCCTTATAGGTCAACTTTTTCATTTTATTTCATTTATTTTATTACTATGTATTATGTAACATGTTCTAACTAAACCCCCCATTAATAATCCAACTAGCCCCAATCAGTCATGTGACATTTGTATGTATACTACACAAAACTTCTAATGACATATTTGGTCTCTGTAGCTGCTAGAGTGTAAAGAATGAATGAATTTAATCTATTGACATCGTGAAACATTTACTTAAGGAAAAAACTTACTCCAAGTGTCAGAAAATATAAAAACCTCTCCTGTGGCCATCTTTCAGTTCTTATTCAAGAAACAAATATGGTGGATGGACATTGTTCTTCTCTACCCCTAGATGGCAGCACCTCCCGAAATGGATGATTACTTTGTTTCAAAATTTCAGTGTTTTGAAAAACCCCTTGTTCCAGCTAACCCCACTCTCCACTTATCACATCCCAAATCGGAAAAACTAACCAAACCATGGAACCAAGAAATGGAAAGACTACAATAAACCGTATCGTTCTCTATGAAATCAAGAGGCACCCATTTAAATTAACTGAAAAAAATAAAAATCTGAACATTTCTGGTGCTTTGCAGTTTTATACATTTGTATAATTTTAGAGCCATCTACCTTCCACACATTAATCGGTAGAGATGCTGACATTTTAATTTTGAAATTATGAAAGAAAGCTCTCTTTATAAATACAAGTGTTTCAGGCTAACAGAGATTAAAATAAGGCTTTGCCCATTTTTAATGCTATAATTGAATTACTAGGGGGCTTTTGGTTAACAATATTATTTCCACTATATGATCTTAAGGACTGTATAAGCATCATAAGGATAAATCACTACATTTTTTAGAGGAGTGTTGGTTTAGAAAAGATGATGATTTGATTTCATACAGAAGGGACTCCAGCGTAGTTAGCGTCATGGTGGGAAAGGAGAACAGCGGCCTGGAAGCACACGGAATAACCTTAAATAATCTGGAACAGGGGCAGCTAAACGTTCCAGGGTGTCCGTGTTAAGGATAATTCTGTTCTGTGTTCCGTAATAAAGCAGCAGAGCTATTCTAATATCTTTTGGGGCAGCACACCAAATAAGGGATGGAACTGCATGGCATATATCACAGAAGAGCACCACAGTGCTGTTTTAATAAGCAGACTGTGATACAATGGATGGCACGTAAATCCTCCGCCATATCCTTAAATTTTTACAAAATGCTGAAATCTGCTCTTCTGTTAGATGTTGCACAAGCAGGCCTGATCCCATATTTTCTCTTTCAAAATTAATACCTAATACAGTGGTACCTTGGAACATGAACTTAATTCATTCTTGAAGGCTGGTCGAGTTGCAATTCGGTTGAGTACCAAGTCGAATTTCCCCATAAGAAATAATGTAAATGAATTGAATTTAAATGTATCTACCTACCTAACTAATGATAAAAAGCATTAACAATTAATATAAAACTAATAGACACATGAAAAAGCACACATACAAAAGCAATAAACATAAAATAAATGACAATCCCACACTCGGAAGCAGACACACCACCTTCAAGTCTCGCTATAATTTCCTTTTTAAGTTCTACTGTTACTCTTATTACTTTCCTCTTCGGTTTGATGCTATCACCGTTCACTTTCTTAGGGGCCATGATTACTGTATGACTAAATGTACTGTAGATAAAGCTCAAAAAATTCACACCGAACACAGCTTTCGCACGTTGAACTTGGCCGAGAGGCACCGCGAGACTGAGCGATTCATAGGCATCAGTATCCCAGTAGATCTGC
This sequence comes from Isichthys henryi, assembly GCA_026776945.1. Lineage (NCBI taxonomy): Eukaryota > Metazoa > Chordata > Actinopteri > Osteoglossiformes > Mormyridae > Isichthys > Isichthys henryi. Next base: position 32,046,889 of record JAODJX010000001.1, read on the forward strand.
TTATTTCAGCTCATCAGAGACAAGGCTTAGCAGGTTTTGAAATTTTCCTTAACTGACCCGTTCGAGGTCCAAATTGGTTGAACGTGTCTTGACACATACAGGTTTTAGCAGGAACGGTTGAGTTATGAGGTACAAGTAAAAGACAAATTCAACAGACCTGTTCGAGTTGGACAAGTTATGAGGCGTTCGGGTTCCAAGGTTCTACTGTATCTTGTTATCAGAATGGCTAATAGATAAATTAGTACTTCTTGTTAGTAGCTGCTTAACTATCACTCCTCTACTGCCATGAGCTAATCATCCAAACATCTATAACCTTCTAATTACTAAGATAAAAAAATGTTCATACTGTACCAGATCGAAGGAACGACTGAATAAGGAAGACCAGGACAGGTTTGTCTGTTTAAAAAGAGGGTGTCTCGGTGAGATATACTTCCCATGTGTCTTCAGGCAATTCCTTACTATTAATAGGCCTTAATGGTTAATGCTCAGTCCGCTTTGTAACAAAGGCAGTATCAAGTATTTCATAATGTTCAGATATCTGAGGCATATGGGAATGCTTGGTGATTGAGTCGGGGAATTCGCAGTCGTGTGTTCACTCTGGCTTCTGTTTCCTGTGCTCTGGAGGAGCCTGTCAGTCCTCCTCTGCAAGCTCAGGTTACTGTCTGTTGTAATGGAGACTCGGCCAGATCCGGAACCCAGTGAGTCCGACCCTGTACGGGGGTCATGATTTCAAATTACACTGTCATTATCATGCTTCTGTTTCATTGTAGTGTTTTCAAGACAGGTGATAAACAACGTAAATGGCTAGGTATGGACCAAGGACCATCCAACCTGAAACATCAGAAATTGCTGAAAAGGATCAGTCTATCGTCACAGTCTCGCTGTCACAAATCCCAGAACAAACTCTCTGAACTGGTTTCGGCATGAGGCTGAAAAGCTATAAAATACTGACAGTAAAAAGTGAGTAGTAGTCCGTTGTCAAAAATAAATCATTCATGACTTATAAAAATAGCTCCCCCATGCATCAAGGACTCTACATAATTAAGCTTAATTAGTTATGGATGAATGAACCATAAATTATTCCAGCAAGAGTGGACTCAAAACAAAGAATATTCCTTACAATCATACAACCTGCACTCAGGAATGTGTCAGGCACAAGCAGACACTCTTTTCATACATGTCCTTTCTTTACAAGACTGAGTTTGTTTGGTCAGGATGCTCCCACAACACTTTCTCTCCTGACGAGTTCCATGAAACGTGTCCTCAATGTGACAACAAAACTAGCACACGGACAGCTGGACACACAGAGGACTTTGCACTGAAGGAGTGTGGGATAAAACGTGTGAGACACAGGAACAGGCTCCGCCACCTTTTCCTCTTCAGCGGTATGCAAAGGCATCCATTTTGAATACCACTAACCTTGCTTTTCAGATCCTGGTTCTGTTCGGTGCTGAGCTCTGTGGCAACTCTAGGCAGGCTGGGGCTGGAGGATGATGGCTGCCTGTCCCTGTCCCCGAACCGGAAGAAGGGCATGCAGTTGGGAATGGACAAAAGAGTGTCGGAGGGCGACAGGTCCCCGGGGCTCTCCAGCAGGTCAACTGACCCCCTGGGCAGTTAAACACAAATACCTACTTAGTACTGTCCAAAGAGACTCGGGGAGTTATGGAAATAGACGTGTGACAGGGCGATGACATCACCGCGGCTACCTGCTGTCCAGCGATCCTCTCGGTGTGTCCTTTCCACGCTTCTTCCCTTTGCCACCAGACTTGCGAAAGCCACTGCCATTTCAAAAGGATTAGACAAAGTTCATGTTGTTGACAGCCAGCTTTTCAGATACGTGGAAGTGAATGTTGACATACCCGAAATCAGGGAACCAACTCTTCGGTTTGGCTGTGGATGAGGTGTCACTGGTGTCGTCTGTGGAAAAACAAGGACCTTTGTTTTACTCGTGAAGATTTTCCTCAATGACATGGACAAATAAAGAGAACTGCTTTCCAATTTTCATCCAAGTGCCATTTGACTCATAATTTCTATCAGGTTCACAACTGAAAACATGAACCTTTGAGGAGGCACAGAGTTGTTCTGAGGTCACTAACTAGCCATTTCCGTAAGAATAAGCTCTACCTTTGATTTCCTTGACTTTGCCCTTGGAATCACTCTTTTTGCCACTAGACTGGAGCTCCAGAGAGGAGCTGGGAGATGAAGCATCCGTAGTGCTGGGGCTCTCACTGCTCTCTGTACTCCCCCTCCTCTGGGCGGGCTGGACCATGTTGGAGGACATGCTGGATGGCTGGGCTTTTATGCCGAATCCACTCCCCGGGGCGGGACCTCCCTGCTGGTCAGCCTCACTGAACACTGGCACCAGTAAAGGGGAACTTGCCTGGCCTCCCTGTTGGGGAACCTCTGTCTCACAAGCTTCCTCTTTTTCATTCCTCTGCAGAGACAAGATAGCAGCTTTGAGAACCTGAAGCTTGCCCCCACCCCCACAATGTAGCACCTCCCCTTAATTCCCCTGGCAGAGCGGGATGGGTATAGTCGCATCTGGGAGAAGTGAGAATGACCTGGTTCTGGGAGCAGAGTGATCAGTAAGCAAACGCACAGAGCCTAGGCCTGTGTGGGCAGGTCCGCAAGGTGAGCGGCGAGTATTGGAGGCCTACCCGTTCTTGGCAGGGCGAGTTCCCCAGTGCCTCCCTGAGTTTGCGTGATGGTGGCTGGCGCCGGGATTTCTGAGCAAGCTGGCCCTTGGCCCGGTGAGCGCTGATGTCCAGAAGCGGAGTTTCAGGCACCACATCACTCCAGTTGGGATCTGCAGAGGAAGCCAAGTTACACTTCACTGCTAAGCTATGAAGGAAAGGCAACAGCCAGCTCAGAGGGGGCCCTCGCTGCCCCCTCACCCACATTTGCCATTTCTGCCTCACATCAGTAGCAGAGGATTTTTTGTACTGACCACATAGTGCAGGAAGTCGCACTTAATTCATATACATTAAACTCCGTGGAAATACGCCATGATGCTCCTGTATTGAAAAGACTGTAAACATCACTGCAGTGTGCCCTCAGAGAACGTGCCAACAAGCCACATACTGAACGAAGGGCTGGGACGAAGCATCAACGTGACCAATTACACAAATATGTTGATTAATGTGGTGTATGTTGGCGCGTTGTGTTATTGTGAACTTTGAAGACAGCAAGATGGCAGTGAGTAGTAATGAAAATCATCTGTTTAAAAGACCGCGGACCTCAAAAGTGTGGGAATATTTTAAGTAAAAAAACAAACAAAAATAGTGGTGGTGTTTTTGACCAATACACATTATATTTTTGTCTAATTTCAGCAATATCTATACTGATAACCGGTTAATCTTTGAGCTAATTGCCGAGCTTAGGGGAGGGAGTTCCCAGCAGTCAAACTTGCTGCACTTGCCGGTGTAGATTGGTGGAATAATGTCACATCCGTTTTCACAATGTGGAAAATGAAAGACTGACCTGCGAGCCAGATGTAATGATGAATTATGCTAAGCATGCTGTGGGTCAGTACTTTGAGACCTCCAGGTGGCGAATGAGGTTATGGAATCCCTTGTCCACTACTATGGGAAATGGCCCATCGTCCAATGCAATTATATACATTTTTTATATTATGCATTTATATTATGCATGTTTTATATATTTTCATAGTTGTATCGCTGACTTTGTTTAATTATTGGCCAGCAATACTTATACATTATACATTATAATCCGGATTCATCAGCTCTAATGGCTAGAAAATCAGAGGCTTATCTATCCTGTTTCTCTTCCTTTCATGCTGCAGCAGATTTAGTCTGATATCCCCTATAAAATCTCATCCAATCTCATCTCTGCACAATTCTACCATTTCTCCCGGGAAATGAAGACCCCAGCCTTTCCATTATGTCATCATGTCATACCGGACTGGCCATTCCTGACTGGCCAATCGGATTCTTCTTTTCCATCTGCCACGTCCATGCTGGAAGGGTGGCCCCTATGCCCACTCTCAGGGGGCTGGGATTCCAGGACAGTAAGCTGCAGAGACACCACATTGGTCCATGAAGTTCTCCCACCAGCTCACCCACAGCAATCCACTGGTCCACATAGTCATCATAGGTACAGCGTTACAGGATGATGTCAGTAGTATTGTTTTACCCCATGGTGTCCTGTGTCCCTCAGAGCTAATCCTCTCTGAGAGCCTACCTACATGGTTACACTGAAACACCTCCCTTGCCCTATATGGTTTCACTCAGACACTCTTCACAGAGAGCCCCTGCTTGGTTGCCACAGTGAACCCATTCAATTTTGGACCTGCGCCCCCTGCTGTACCTGTTCTGCACCTTCACAGCAGTCACTCTTTCGTTTAATCTTTACCCGCTCCTTCAGTGTCTCCATATGCTCCACGTGCTGCTTCTCCTTCTCATCTAGAGCCTTCTTTAGCTCCTCCTCCTTCTTCAAGAACTCAATCTCTCTGGAAAAAAAAACAACAGGCGGATATCATTAGACCCGGCTGAGCGTTTAATGAGCTGCAAAAAGCCATAGGAAACCATTTCCAAAATACAGTAAGTAACTCAAACAGCCATACAAACGTGGACCGACAGGTTAAGAAGGGCTGGTCAACCTGGAAAACATCTCCTTTTTGAATAATGAAGAAAAACATTATTTCAATGCTTAGGGCATTGCCCTAAACATCCAGACTGCACCCAGGCTGAGGCACACTCACTTCTGCTGGTACTCCTTCAGCAGTTTCTTAGCCTTGTTGTACTTCTTCTCCAGGATCTCATACTGCTTCTGGGTTTCCACCAGGTGCTCGTTGACCGTTGTGACGAGGGCCTGAGCCTCCAGCCAATACTCTTCTAGTTTGCAAATCCTGTCATTATTCTCCTGTATGTCATGCTCTAACTGGGCCTGTCTAGACTCCTGTGACATTCTCTCCTCCTCTGATTTTCTCAGCTGCACAAACACACAAAAATCGCACACGATTATAGAAAACGTATCCCCCCCACCTGATGAACTGCTGCGGTCATGGTTTAGCTTGTTAAAATGTGTTCCCGGCTTCTCAAATCACCAGTTGACTTACCTTCTCCTTTAATTGGCTGAGTTCTGCAGTGGCTACACTATATTTGAGTTGGAGCTGTTGATAAAAGGAGAAGGAGGGAAGGCAAAGTAACAGTGTCTGCATTCGGATTCATGATTTAGAGCCGGTCTTATGCTAAAAGCTCAACATGAAGTCTATATTAACAGCTAGTTTTTTGCAATAATGGAACAATACGAAATGTAAAAAATGTATTATTTGCATCACGTATGACTGTAAAAGTACACAGTTTATGACAGCCAGAGCTGTACTTGCTAAATGCAATCAAAAAGTAATTACTGATTTTACCTCATTGTATGTAAAAGCAAGCTGAGTAGGGGCCATTTTTGAGGAAGAAAACATCTCATCTCCGGGTTCATTCGTCTTCACCAGCCCCTCCGATGACCTCGGAGCACGGACCATGTCCTCCCTCTCGAAGTACTCCTCCTAAACAAAGCCATGACCATGAGACTGAAAGGCCTGAGTGCAAGGTACGCCCATGGAAACAGGAGGGGATTCAGTCAAGCTGGCAGGCCGCAGGGTTACCCCATGGAAAGGAGGAGAGGGGTTTCTAGATACGGGTCAATGGGAACTAAACCCAGGCTTTGATGTACACCATTGCCCAGACCTGGAGAAAGCCATATTCCTTTATGGTGGAGCTTTGCACACCGGCCTAGAAAATAGCACAACATCACCTCAACATGACCTCATATTCCGGAATACATCAGCTCTTGACAAGATCAGGATTCAGATAACCATGTTAGAGTTCCAAATGTTGTTTTGTGGCTGAGAAAAGGACTAGAAAACCAGGCTACAACTGAAAAAGAAGGCACAGAAATACCTACCACAATAACCCAAAGTGAATGTTGAGCAACAGTATCAGTGTTGAGCAAACATTGCCCTTGCTCACCAGTCCCAAAAGGGACTAGCCCAGCAATGGTAACTGCACGTAAGCTATGCAGGATGGCGCCATGGGCAGAGCCAGCCTGCCGCCGGGTGTATGGGCCAACCCTTACCTACTTCAGTAAACTCACCTCCATCAGCTCGTGGGCTTCTTCAAAGCTCTGCTGCCTCTGGCTCTGCTCCTGTTCCAGAGTCTCTCTGATGAGCCGGGCCACCTCACTCTGTGTACCGGGCTTCTCCCGACCAATCAGAAAGCTGTGCATGGGGAGAGGCAGACGGCTGGTGGAACTCAGGAGCCCAGACAAAGACCGTTGGTCGTGTTGATTATATATTTGTTTGTTTATTACTTCCTCCCCTCTCTTTGCACTTTACAATGACAGATGGTTTGCTCATTGTTTACAAAAGAGCACCACGCTCATTATCTGAGGAAGTAAGTCGGGGAGGGCAAACAGCAGTGATCTCATCACTGTGTAACTCGAGTTAATGCGGGGAGCTCATTTGACTGTGGTGAACTATTAACGTCCACCACTGTTCTGTCAAGGCTGCACTGTGTCACAACTCGGCCCTGGAAAAAAGATGAACCAAGCTTTTCAGCCTCCGGGCACCAACACACCAACTCGAAGGTTATTGTTCCTTGTATTAATCTACGTATTTGAGTTTGCATTCTCTCACAGTGTACTCCTGTCCTCCAAACCACCTAAGCTCACCTGACTCTGCCTTTGGTGTTTTTCAGGACTGTGGCAGCAAAGATCTGTGCTACTCCCACCAGGCTGATCCCATCCACCTCGATAATCTGGTCATTGACCTGTATCCTATAACGCATAAGACAAACACATAACCATAGCATGATATGTTTTATTATTACTATTCCATCCTTCCATCGAAACCGCTTATCCTACTCGGTCACGGGGGGTCCGGAGCCTATCCCAGAAGCAATGGGCACAAGGCAGGGAACAACCCATGACGGGGGGCCAGCCCATTGCAGGGCACACTCACACACCATTCACTCACACATGCACACCTACGGGCAATTTAGCAAGTCCAATCAGCCTCAACATGTTTTTGGACTGTGGGGGGAAACTGGAGTACCCAGAGGAAACCCCACGACGATATGGGGAGGACATGCAAACTCCGCACACATGTGACCCAGGCGGAAACTCGAACCTGGGTCCCAGAGGTATGAGGCAACAGTGCTAACCACTGCACCACCATGCCTCCCCTTATTATTACTATTATTGACCTTAATAATTATTATTAACCCAACCCGTCGTTCATTTCACACTGTGCCAATCCAACAGCACAGATAGTGTTAAGATGGATGCAAAACAAAATGAGAAAAGTGTTCAGAACACTCATCCATCCCAGTTGTCAAATTTAACAGTGTTAAGTGTGACGTTTTTGTAAAACAAAGCAGGCATCTTTCAACATGAATAGCTCATACCGTCCATCCTTCTCGGCGGCTCCCCCTTCTGTTATGGTCTTGATGAATATCCCCAGCTTCTCCAAACCCTGGTCTGCCCCTACTCCCATTCCAATGATGCTGATCCCCAGGCCATTCTCCCCTGTTTGTCCAGAAGGGGGAGCATGTCAGGAGTAGGGAAACCGTCATGATTGTGGGAGTAACCACCGAAGGGAGAGGAGCCCACCCTTCTCGATTTCCACTGGGAACGCGTCCATCTTCTCCAACCGCTTCTCCAACTCGTACTCGGCGGATGCAGCCACGGGATCCACGTCATCGTTCCGCCTGTCGTACTCCGTATTGGAGTAGGTGCTAAACACCTTACAGGAAGGACAGAAGAGGTACTGGAATCATAACATAACAGGAGGCCAGAAGTCAAAATGAAAACCATATTACAAAATGCTTACACAATCAGTGCTTTGTTGAGGTAACCGGCAGCCATGTTGAATTGGGCACAGCCCAACCCACACTACAACAAAGAGAAGCAGTTGCTGCATTCAAAGACAACGACTCTTTATGGCAAATGTACTCCTGAGTCCAGTGTCCCAACGCGAACTGATGTAATTTGCTATAGTTTAATTAAAAAAACTCTCATGAGTAAAACACCATCAAAGTTCAATTGAAGAAATAAAGAGCAGCTTCTGTCAGACTGAAATGAATACCACAGCACCCCAGCAACGAAGTAGGTCAGAGCCGAGAGGAACGCCACAGATTCATAAAAGTGGCATTTTTAATCTGCTGCTAAAATAAGGAACTATGGCAAACATCTGCTTCTATGTCTACACACACACACATACTATATATATATATATATAATTATATAACCCACTGTCACAGAGCACCAAGAGAATATACTCACACATCTGTGTTATCCTAAAAAGAGAACTGACCCACTCAAGGTCTGTGATCCCAGGGCTGGCCAGCTTCTAACCAATACAAGGGCAGCAAATGGTTTTATGCTTCGCAAATTGCTCAAATCATCCATCCACAGGTTCAATCAGTGGGCTTATAAGTGTCTTGACTCCACAATGTGTTTTTGGAGTGTATTCCTTAACTTTTCATTTCAATCCTCAATGACATACTTCAGTAATATTAGTACCAAATACACTTTTTTATTTCACATTATTTTATTTGGGAGGGATTCAAAGTAGAGTCACTGCTCCTCCACATCAAAAGCATCCAGCTGAGATGGTTCGGTCATCTATCTAGGATGCCTCCTTGATACCTCCCTGGGAAGGTGTTTTGGGCAACGGGGGGAGACCCCAGGGAGACTGAGGACATGCTGGAGGGATTATATCACCTCACTTGGTTGGCTTGGGAACGCCTTGGTATTCCCCTGGATGAGCTGGAGGAGGCTGCTGGGAAGAGAAAGGTTTGGGCATCCCTGTTTAGACTGCTGCCCCTGCGGCCCGACCCTGAATAAGCGGCAGAAGATGGATGGATGGATGATCTATTTCACATAAAATGATGGACACCCTAAAAATTCTTGAAACTTTGCTGAATTTCGTTATTGAAATTATAGCATCTTAACAAGCATCCTTGACTATAACATATATAAAATATGACATTAACGCACAAATGCACAATTTCTATATCCCAACATTAAATTTCCTAACATTTACCACAAAAACCTGAGTGTGTGTTCCTATTTTGGCTGAGTCTTCCAAAGCTAAGTTGAACAATGACTTGTCAATTCCAGAATGTCCTAAAATATAACAAAAAAAATCCTTCACTGCTATTCGTGCCCTTTAGAGGTAAAGTGGTCTATCCCACATTTTTGGCCCTTACCCCCTTTTTATTGAATATTTTCAATTGGATAAGTTGTTATTATCTAAGTCATACCTCTGTGCTACCTATGATATATATCAATTGTAGGGTATAGGCACACTGATTTTTTGAAAAAATATCAACTTTGGAACTCATTTTCTCAAAACTTTATTTTTGTGGGATAGCCCACTTTACCTCTCAAGGGCACATTTATGGTCAATGAAGAAAATCAACAATATTTTTCTGAGGTGATTCCAAACATCATAGGACAATATATAGTGCGTTGGGGCAAGTGGGATATTGCATACCTTCATTAAGTACTATACACCTCCCTACACACAAACATACATATCTGACTCACCAGGGCTGTAATGACCAAGTGCTCCCCAGATGTTGAGGAACTGGGAACATGCACTTTAAAAAATACAAACCATAATTTAAGCCAGGACATGGCTGTGGAGCGAGTGAGTGGGATGTAAGATTACAGGATTCATTTGGAAGCTTAGAAATAGGAGTGACATAATATAGTAAACATTTCCACTAAAGGCAGTCTGGATTTGGAACGGGTCAGAACTTGAGGAATCAGGCTGTACCTTGGAGACTCTTGCACTCTCTCTAGACTCAAACACAGGTACTAAGTTCACCCTGTTCTCTCTATTCTCAGTGCCAAGCAGTAAGTTATTGGTCCTCTATGCAAATGAAATGCTGATATATTTACATTAGTTATTTGTTTAGATCATCCTGAGACAGAGGTCGTGGGCGGAGCTCGAGATGACACTCCGATAACCACTAAACCTGGCTGTATAAGCACAGCTTCTCTTGGAAATATTTAGCTCATGCTTTGTATATTCCAAAACCTCATTTATACAGTTAATTTTTTTGCATTTGCTTGATTTCTATACCACTGTATAGAGATGCATAGTTTTCACAGCAGTTTCCAAAGAACTGGCTTTAACTAGCCTCTTTTTTTCTTAGTTGTTAAATATCCTAAAAACCCCAACTTAAGTGACTCAGACATAGAAATCAGGCACCCAATAGACCACTTATGAGTTCCTCTCAAGCAGGATTCACTAAGCGAATAAAGAAGGGTACACCACAGGCAGAGCTGTGTGTCAGGCCTCAGTTGGGGTCACTGCTTACGTTCGGCTGCTCTCTTCACTTTTTCTCAGACGTCCCCGTTGCCATGGAGCACTACAGCCAGCCTAGAGAATGCCCCTTTCTTCTGCTGCGGCTCAGTGGTTCAGAACGCATCATGCACGGGAAGGCAAATCAGAAACCATCATTTCTCATGCAGGAGAATGAGCGGCACAAAGAGGATTACATGGAAGGTGGCTGTCCCCTTCATCAGTGTCCCTTGGGGACATGGAGCCTTCCTGGTGACTGCAGGTGGGTGAGGTTTTTAGAACAACCCCCAACACAGGGTGCTGCTCTGAAGCATGCAGATTCAAATCTGTTAAGGCAGTTTAATTTATAACTTGATCTTAAAGCGGGGAACAGGTCCGAAAGGACGCCCCACAGGCCGAACACAAGCAGAGCACACATAATGTAATTCAGCGTTTTTAAAACATTTCAATTAGAAGTTACTAAACATTAGGGAAATGTATTTTTTTTAATTCATTGTAATTTTAGGTTTTGATAAAGATGCTCTTTGAACAAACAGGCATTAAAAGTCTTCCATTTTCTAGAAATTCATCACAATTATTTAGCTGTATTATAAAAAAAAAACTGATTTTCACGTGCTTTATGGTTTGCTGGCTCGGGTTCAGCAGCAGTAAAGATTTTAAATGGCCTTTACACCCACCTTCACACCCACGAGGTCCCGCTTTGACGACACAAAGACGCTAAGACATATCCCACCCTCCTGCCAAACAAGGTTACCATGGCGAATCACGCAGCAACCAGTGACAGGACTGAGAAGACCTGGAGAACCATATGGGCAGAGAAAGTGGGCATAGAGGAACCTGTGGCATGGGGAGCTGGACATGGCACCAAGCTGGAGCATGCAGAGAGGGGCTGGACCCTGTTGGCTTGAAAACAGGGCAGAAAACCTGCTGCTAAATATTTTAAGACTGGATAAAGTGCACTGGCTTGGGGGGGGGGCGGGGGGTGACATATCCAATCAAACAATGCGGTCACCATGGCAACCAACTTAAACTTCAGGGAGCATTTGCCACAAAAACACAGCAAATGTGTCTATTTAGGGTACATTCCTGAATTCTGTGGTTTTGGAATTCAAGTTTATTGATTCCTAGGTGCAGAAGAAAAATAAGTGAGCGGGGGGGCCTAGTAGACTGGTGATGTGATACACACCATCGGAGCATCACTAGCCACAATCTGTTACTAGGCAGACAGCGTTTCCCTGCATGCTGCTCAAGGGTATCAAAGGTGCAGCCAGCAGTGAGAGAACGTGCTAGCGAGTGGACTTCTCCGGCTGGCGCAAGAGGGCCTGTGTGTCTGGACAGCCATCAGCGGGGGCTAATGAGTTCATTCAGTGGTTAGTACTGTGACCTCACGCCTCTAGGCCTGTTCAGCTCACATGCTTACCTTCTGTTTGCAGGAGTGACCTGTGAGTGCCTTGCAATGAACCGGCACCTCATTCAAAGTTCAGCAATTTAATGTCGAGATACAGAAATTGTGCCACATGCCTTACACCTCCTGGGATAGGTTCCAAATTCAGAACAACCCTGAACTGAATAAAAGTTTAAGGAAGATGGATGTTTGGGGCAAATGCATTGACAGAGCATACATGCAAAATAAACAAACTCAGTTATGTATACTTAGAAGGTCACAAAATGGGAACTTCAGACAAACAGTAACCTGAATGAGGAGAAAAGGGCACAAATATTAAATGAGAAAGCTTGCAGGGAAGATATGGCATGAATTATACAAGCAATGTCTGAACAAACAGATCTCTACATCTACTGAAAACGGAATATGAAACACACGAAGGCTACAGCCGAAAACAGACGACACCCAAGACCAGTCCAACACCACCTACAAGCAGCAACAAACAACTGATTAAGAAATATTCTTATTTACAAATAATTTAGGGCTGAACAAAATGCACTAGCCAAATGTCCCTTACATAGCGACCCCCCTCCCATTTCTGTTCCTGTTATCAGAGCATCACAGTGAGCAGAGCAGTCCAGTGGACAAGTGAAAACATGAGGTTTTAAGTCTAAACATCTTCAGACCTGCAGCTGAAGGCTCCTCCTAGAACCTAGAACGCTCCTCCATTTGGTAAAGTCGCAGGTCGGGTTAACCCTCCTGCTGCCTGCATATGACTTTCGGTCCTAGCCCAAGTTACGTGTAGGCCTTTGTGTGTCAGCGTGCTCTGAAGGTTCTCACAAGTCTAGTGATTTCAAGCATGATATCCTCCAAAGCCCCAGAGGCATTAAAATGCATTTTCCCAACCAGACCTACTTTTGATCTTGTGGTGGGAAGGGAAAAAAAAAAAAAAAACAAAAACTCTTGATCATGATAAAAATGAGCCAATCGGTTTACGACTGCCCACTGACATTTGCTGTCATTGAAAGGATTGGAAGCAAAAACATCAAATTAGAAAAAAATTATACAGGTATATTACAGATAATACGTAAAGGAAGTCTGTTTAATACTCCTCGCACTTTGTGTTATGGCGCCAGTTCCTGTTTGATCAGTGTATATGAGGGTTGTCACGACGACCCAGACAGTGGAATCATGACCTTACACCTCCAGAATTACAGCTGGAATGCTGCCCCCCAGGAGCATCCAAAAACAAAACACATACTCAATATATGAGAATCTGAGAGACTAATCTATGCTATAACTTGATCACTTTTTAAAAGGGTATGAGAATTATTTCCAGTACACCTCATATTGAGGGACTCGGCTTATCTACTACAAGTCTACGGTAGAATTCTTGCTTTTGTTTTTGCAGGTAACTTGATTTATTAAGTGACTGAAAATAGTAGTGTATAACACAATCAAAAGAAGCTGGAGAATTAAACTCACATATAAAACATTACCTACACATAATTTCCCACAGAAATGCAACAGAAACCAGCAGAGAGCAAAAAGCTCATGATAGGCTGCTCTCGTCGCATTCACCTGCCTTATTACAGAAGGGCCTTTCTATGTTGCTGTCCTTGCTAACATGGTAAGTGGGGAACAGGCTGAGGGCTTTACAAAGAAAGACTTTCTCATTTCCAGGAGGCCCAGTCCTGGCCATGTGACTCACAGAACAATGCATACCTGCTCAGGTGCCCAGGGAGGGCTGCTCTGTACAGGTCAAGATGGGTGTGTGTAAATATTTGTGTGTATATGTGTGTGTTTATTAAACTGCCTTAAAAGTTACGAAAGGCTCCATTTTTATTCAGCAATAAAATAACTAGTTGATTTCCTGGCCCGATAGGGACTAATTTCACTAGAAGAAACAAAAACTGTTTGTTATAATATGTCTATGAAGACAAGGCAACTAGACACCGATTCGAGGCTAGCAGCTGACATATTCATATTCTTCATAATGTAATTTAATCCCTGACCAAATGTACCCCAAAGTAAAATAAGGGCTTTCTTTAATGCTAGAAGTCTTGGTAGCATTTTATAAAGTAATTTCAACATAAGCATAACACTGTCTAAGCCATAGAAATAATGTAGTGTATAAATGACATTAATTGCTTTAAAATGTTTTGTACTGTGTTGTCTTATGTGCTTCAGTTACACGACACAATAGAGGAGCAAGGATTGTTTCTGCAGAAAAGAAACCTATTTATAGACACAATCCCTCAGAGAGATCACTGAATGTTCATTTAACAGCTATAGTAAGATTCCACAAAGAGACTTTTAACGATTTTCTGAATTACCCCAACTTGCGCAACACCTTCAACATTAAAATTAAGACCAAAACAAACAAAAAAAAAATCCACAATCTCAACTAATAAAGCCATCAGTAAGGAAACCACGTGCCAGAATGTTTACAGGAAGCGCGTCTTATTGTGGTGCATCAAAGCGCGAGGACACTTGGTGCTGGGAAGGTTCCAGAGCTTGCCAGGTCTTGTTTAAAGCTTCTCACATAAGTAACACTGTAAAATCAAGGGGCATAAAACACTGCTGATACACAACATGCTTCCAGGTATCTTTTGCTTTGAATTATGTTATAGACACAATTCCACACCTGATTAATGTTTTGGTCCAAATGCACACCGCTAATCAGGTGATTAAACTGTATTCAGTGTAAACCTAAGTTCACAAGGAGTGGTGCTAATCTCTGATCAAGCATGACCAGAAAGATCAGAAAAATCTGTTCCCTCCAGGGCCCTTGTGATCTTTGCGTTCACACGCCCCTCTCCAGTCAAACTCTTCCCCTACATGGACGGACTGGTGGCCAAGCCTGTTTCATGCTGCTGATATTTCAGTGTATGACGAGCCTCTTCCATTCGCCCTCAATCCCACCCACACCACAGTGAGACAAAATGACATCATGACCTGGTCACACTCTTGTGAGGAATAACGGCCTTGCCTAAGAATGATGTCACAGTATCTAAAGTTACAATACTTGTGTTCAGCTACAACGATAGCAAGAAACCATCACATTAAGACACAAAGAGATGCAGTAACACAATAACAGCTAACGATAACATAACTAACATTAAAGAAATTCAAAGGGAAACAATGCCCACTGAAAAGTATCCTTTCAGTTCTTATAAGGGCATGATAAATGTTAATTAAATTCAAGAATTCTAAGTATGCTCAAAAACTGGCCCAATTCTAAACATCAAATCATACCAAAAATTTCGATTTTTGTCTATTTCTTATTGTTACCAAATGGCATTTTGAACTATTTTCAGCAAACTGTAAACAAAAACACTACCCAAATGAAAGACCACAATTTAACTAGGTACCTGCAGCCTGATGAAACATCATTAATAGTTTCTTTTAACAGAGTTGCAATTATATCTGGCATCGTACTGAAATCATTTTTATAGAAAACATTACAGAAAATTTGGGTAGAGAACCACCCTGCTAATCAGATCACTGTCAGATTAAGGCACCAGTGAAATTGTTATTTTATCCAACAGACTGAAAGTACTTCACTCCAGTATCTATAGCAACTTCAGACAAGTGGCAAGTGCTACCCAATGCATACATGCATATATTGCGAATAGTACGATGCATACCCGGATCGGTGCAGTAGAAAACTTGACCTTCCTACGTAGGCTTGGGTCCCCCTCATCCGGCAGGCCTGGCAGCTCGTCATAGTCCTCGACATACTCCAGTTCCGGGTCCCTGTCGTCCACAAAGGCCGCGTTCTCGATGCCACACATCTCGTCCTCAGGGCTGTACGCAATCTGCTCCTCCTGCTCACTCTCCTCCTGAGCCTCATCTTCCTCCCTAAAATCCTTCACTTGACTTTCAAGCTGTGCCTCCTTCCTCAATTCCAACTTTTTCTCCCAAATGCCACTTGCGCGTTCCTCCTCTAGAGCAACCTGCACTAGTGCTGAGTCTTCCCCCTTCACTGCCTCTGAGAGGTGGTTTCTGGGAAGCTCACCATGGCCTTCGATAAGACTTGCTGCCACAAGCTTACCTGCAACATTTTCATCATTTTCTTCACTCTCTGACGACTCATTATGTACCACCACCAGCTCAGCCCGAACCACTCCCACCCCATTTGGATCCACAGAATAATTCTCCTGTGGTGTTTTTTTCTTGGTGGGGCTCCCTACCCCAGGGCTGTCCATTCCGTCATTATCTAGGATGTCAGCCCGGTCCAGACTGGGGTAGCTGCCGGTAAAAAAAAGGCAATGCTTTTGTTCCCTTTGAGGCGGGCTCCATGGCTTTGGTACAGTGGTTACAAATGTGTTGCAAAAATAGGGAAGGGGAACTGTGGTTGCAGCACTGGGACATTCACTATTAAATGGGGAGGTGGGCTTGGGGGACCTTCCAAAAACTGGGGAGGTGGGTTTGGGGGAGCCTCCAAAAACTGGGGAGGTGGGTTTGGGGGAGCCTCCAAAAACTGGGGAGGTGGGCAATGAGTACTCAGTGGGGCTATGCACTTCAGAATAGCTTTCTGTGCTTCTGGAAATAACTTTGGTATTTGTTTCCTCACCATCACTATCCACAATGAAGTTCTCCAACCTTCTGGAGATCGGACCAGCATTTAAGGACAACCTGGACACATGCTTCTTCTCCTCTCCATCATACTTCTCCTCTAGCTTGCTTACAGGTGGTGAGGTGGAGCTGGGGAAAGCTTTGGGAGTGCTGGTAGTATCTTCACTGCCTGGCATCAGCTTCCCGGCACTCTTCTCTTCAACGGAATTTTTGCTTGAGGTCACAGGACTGATCGCTTTCGAGATGTGGCTTTCAGTTGCTGGGTGGTCTTGCATCCCCCTCTCAAACAGCTTCCTAGTTACAGAGAATTTCTCAGCCAGTACGGCTTTGTCAATTTCAACATCATCTACCTTCTGGCTTTTATCAGTACTTTGTGAATCCAGACCGGTACCCCTGTCCAAAGCAGTTTTATGAGCACTGGTAGAAAACTGATACTTTGGCAGAGTGATCTGGGATACATCACCCTCGTGCTGTTGGCCATCCATCTGCAGGAATATGTTTTTTATCTTATTCACTTTATTGCCAAAAGGTCTCCCCCTTGTGTCCTCCCGGGTGTCGCTGGATCCATTTGCATATGACTTGTTAACGCTGTCAGCTTTAACTCCGTCAAAGGAGCATTTAATCGTGTGGAAGTCTGATTTATATGCATTCCTATGCGGAGAGACGCTCCTCAGGGTCCTGTCGCCTTTGCTTTCGGTCTTGATCATTTTCAACTGTTTAAAAGACAACGCTTGATCGTAAAGAAAGTCTATAAAGAGAAATCGAACGGTTTATTTTCCGTTCTGTTATCACATAAGCCGCCCGTTCCACTACTCCGACTGTGCCATGAGCTCGCAGAGGCTCCCCAAGCGCTGCTCTTCAGATACCGTCATCTAAGACAAATAAGAAACCGCATACACAGATGTCGAGTAATTACATTTCATAGTACTAAACTTCTGCTGATGCTTAGTTAAAATCCACGCGATAGTTCTATAATTTGGCTTTCTGTCATTATACTGAAACGTCTTGTTTTACTGAAACGCTTCAGCTGTCCTCAATGCACTAAAAACTTCACGGATTGTATTTTACGTACAAGTGCATCTAGTCGCCGAGATACATTTCCGCAGCAATCAGCATGAAATTCACACCTAAGCGATTATCGACACTCTCAAGAAAGAGAGAAGAGGAGTAAAGTGCGTACACCACGCTTCTCTAAAAGCAAAGTTACCGCTTACATCCGCACCAATTCCAGAGTTTACAGTACCGAAAATTAATTAGACTGATAAAGCCTATCATCAAACACAATAAAAAAAAGTTAATAAAACTAATGGCTAAAACGTACTGAAATAAGCAAAAACAAATCGAATACACAATGTACAGTATTACCTTCACGATCCCTATACAGTGTATACTTCCAAACTTGTCACCACTCCACCGCCATCATTCTTCTCTCCTTCGCTTCTCCAAACGCAGACCTGTCTTCCGACCGCGCGATCCCGCATTACTCGGCGCGTCACAGCTCGCGCAAAGTTTCCGGGTGCGCGCATCGATCGCATTCCAGGACTGGGACTTTCTGTTACCCCTCACAGCGCGTGCACGCGGCGAAGACTGGCAGCATGGGGAAGAACTTTCTTTCCAAAGAAATATCCGGTCTTCCGTACTAAAACTTTGGACGATTCGTACTTTAAAATTTAAGGGTCGTACGTAAAAGAGATATATTTTTCTCCTATGTGCATTTTTTTTATCAGAATATTTTTTCCTCACTGTTCGCTACGTTTGAAATATAAGAGCATGCATGTGTTGTAACAAACTATACAGGCGCGGCTGTGAATTGTGATGCCCCAGTAACTTACTTTTGGTTAATTTGAGTATCGCCTAGAACTAATTTACTTGTCTTAACGCTATGTAGACTAATTAGGGGGAAATATGACTTGAGGAGGGAAAAACGTTTGCCTATAGGAAAAGATAACAAAAGTATTCATAGTCGACTATTATTACAAGATTTTCTGTAAATGTCAGAAACGCAGGGTGAGACACACTTATTGATTTAATTAGATTCTGTGCTTCTTGTTCAGTAGAGGAAGGCCAACAATGTGGAATGCGGTCTAACAGCTAGTGGGCACCAAATACAACAACCTCTAATGGACCCTTGCACTGGGATGGGAGTTAAAATTGGCAAATGGAATAGTTCTTACTCAATTTGATAAATAAAAACAATTTATAGCTGCTGTGTAAGTCTATCAGTGATTGAATCAATCTGCTAACAGAGACACTGAAGCTATATCCGGGATCTGTGACGTCCTTGAGGTACACTGTAGTCTTTCCTGGAGAGGATTCAGAGGCGATTCCCATGTAGCTTGGAACCTAGATTTCAAAAATACCACCAACCAAAGAGACAGAAGAGAAAAGCAGAGCATTACAAAGAAAAAATGTTAAACACTCTCATTGGCTTGTTCACATCAGTGCAATTTGGTGATACATGCTGGTGCATTATCTTCTGACTCATAAGAAGTATCAGAATAGCATTTGTGTGAGTTCTGCTAAAATTTTAATACCAAATTTTAAATGACTGGATAGTCAAAATACATGTGAAAGGTAAGAACAAGCCTTGATCCTTAAGCAGACATTATATTTTTAGATTTGTTGAGTGTTATTTCACTATTTATTATACCAACCAGATTAAAAAGACTAAAATTATCAGTGGGGGCTGCCGCATGCTTTATAATCGGGTCTCTATCTCATTACCTTTCTCACATATTAATTCACTTATTAATGGCACTTGGGAAAATTCTCAGCTCAAGAGATATGCATGTATTCTACATGCTAATTTGCATGTGTAGGAGAAAGAAACCGAAGATTTTGAATTGGCCAGTATAATCTTATACTATTCATTTAGCTTACCATTGCATTTGAGTTATATTTGAAGTTTACACAGTTTTTCCCCCATGACAAAAGTACAAACTGTGTAATATAACTGAAGCTGTCATTGTTACACAATTTACATTTCCCGCCAAACATACTCTCA
Organism: Isichthys henryi; assembly: GCA_026776945.1. Lineage (NCBI taxonomy): Eukaryota > Metazoa > Chordata > Actinopteri > Osteoglossiformes > Mormyridae > Isichthys > Isichthys henryi. The sequence continues at coordinate 32,066,182 of JAODJX010000001.1, forward strand.
ATGCAAGAACATCTTGCATGCAGGAACAAGCTTCAGCCAGAAAAAGAGGCAATATCCTGCGAAAAGGTATCAAAAATCACTTGGGGAAAAAAAGGTGACGGATTGCAAGAAGTGTGGGTCTTGTCTAAATATCAAAAAGCTCTATATATCAAATGGTGCTCTATATAGTCCATCCTTTTCAGAGCCTTGCTATAATTTTGGTCACCTCAGGAAATATGGAAAATTAACCTTGCACAGCAATCAGTCAATCTACATCTTCTTAGGAATAAGGTGGCAGACTGTCTCATTACACTATACTTTATCTTCATTGGGAAATTGAAAATAATGACTCATTTAATATATACATACTAAAAAGAGATGCTCTGTCCCTTGTCTTTTGACTGATTCATTTGACTTATTTTTGACTTTTTGTGATATGTTATAAGTATTGCTATGCTTTTACTATAAGTACAGTTGCTAAAAACATCCAAAAATTCCCCAGTAATGCCTTGTGGCAGAAATTTTCCTGCCCGGTTGTGCACTTTACTGAGTTTGTGTGCGGAGACACATGAGGGTGTTCACCACCACAGTTGCCCTGAATAATCTCTTAGCAACTACTTAGCTGGGCCCTGTAGACAGAGAGGTGACCACTAGGGTAGGCTTTACTCTCAGAAGTTCAGTGCAGGGCATTGTGATGTTCACGGTTCCTATGACAACCCTTCAAACATTTTTTTTTGCCTTTTCACAGATGGTATCTTCACAGTCAGGGCAAATTAGAGGAGTTGAATTTGGCAGCTTGTTTGAAAAGTGAAATAAAATCCAGGTTGCTGTGGGTTCTGGCCACATCATCAGAAGTTCAGATGACCTGTCACTTTAATGAACACACATGGAGATTTGGAGTAATCAAATCTATTGTTTAGGTTCACTCAGTTACACCAATGAACACTTGTTGTATGTGTTTCTTATTAGCCTGTAGTGCTGCAGTTTCAGCTTTATAGTGGGTCAACTGTAAGACATTAGTCACTAAGGTAAATCTAGATTCCCGACGTGTATCCACTGGTTGTCTCCATTTTCAGGCAGCGAACGCATAAATTACTAATGTGAACATGGTATCCAAGTGCAGCTGGGCTTTCTGTGAGCTGGGCTTTCTGTGAGCTGGGCTTTCTGTGAGCGCACCCATCCGCACAATCAGGATGCACCACACAGCACCGTTTGGTCCACGCTGAAAACACTTTTCCTAACATGAGCCCCAAAAATGGATACACAAATATAAAGAATTTCCATATTTACAACACCATGTGAAAGGCTTATGTGTCACCAGCATATAATGTCTGATTTACACAGGTAATAACTCTGTCACCCAGTGTCTAATGATACAAACAGCTCATTATCTCTTTGTGGACAAGTCAGAGGATGTTACCCCCATCTCAGTGATGACGTATGAAATCTAAAAGGGGAAGGTATTTACATGAATGTGGTGTGCTGTACTATATCCAGTGTACAGCATATGAGCTTAAAGTTTTACATTTCTGGATGAGAGCATCCGATAGGTAAATAAAATGCAAATGGATCATTTTAAGGAGGTTGTTGAGGTGGCTGCTCTATTTTTGTAACTTCATAGTGGGGCTGTCTGGGTTGGTGCTTTTCTGGCCCGCAGGTATCACTGGTCATCCTGCTGCACCTCCCCCATCTTGTAGCTCTTCAGCCCCTGTGTATGGCTCAGAGGCTGTAACCCTCCAGTCATAAGTCTGAGCCTGGCCAGAGGCCAGTTTCACTTGTTGTGTAATTTAGAATTGGTCTACCCTTAATGTTTGGTATTTATCTCTGTCTTTGCTTTGTGTCCTTGATTTTGGTTTACTCTGCCCATGCCCAGTTTAATTTTGTTCTGCTTGTACTTCTGTTCCTAGTCTTTCCTAGTGTTACCCCTCATTGTTTGTCAATGTTTCCTTGTTCCCGTGCTTGTTAATTGTAACTTTTTCCACCTGTTTCTTGTTGGTTGTCCTGATTGGTTGATTTAATTAGATTCTGTGCTTTGATTGGTTGATTTAGTTATGGTCAACACTTGCCCCTGGTTAGCCTTGCTGTTGCTTTGCATTTCTTAGTATTCTTGATTATTCCCTGTTAGTGTTCTGTAGTCTTTCTGTTTCACCCTGCCCATAATATGCCATAACAGGGGTATGACGGAAGAAGGACAATCCATGTTAAAAATACATTCACAGGCCAGATCCAAAATGAGACCACACTCTACTTGCCAATTATTCCATTACACCATAATTTAAGAACTACTCAGATAATTGAATTGTTCAACTTATCTCAAAAGTATTAACTCTAAAACTCTAATCTATCTCATTCATTTAAATTGAAATGCTCCAATAATTTTATTTCATGGCACTGACAGTTCAGGATAAGTGGCTGGATTGATGGAGTGATGTACACTAAAATATATTTTGTTGAGTTTTTGCCAGAGTGATGCAGTGGTTAGCACTGTCGCCTCACACCTCTGGGACCCGGGTTCGAATCCCCGCCTGGGTTACATGTGTGCGGAGT
>JAODJX010000001.1:32083483-32095467 GCA_026776945.1 Isichthys henryi
CGTTCTTTCAGTCACTACCCATAGCTCATGACCATAGGTGAGGGTAGGAACGTAGATCGACTGGTAAATCGAGAGCTGGCTCAGGTAAACAGTTTTCCATAACCAAAAGGGATTTATTTGGGGCAAACGACACTGGACATACGTCAATGACAGACCTAGGGATACAGACTCAGACACGAACGTAAATACACAGGATATATCAAACTGACGGAAAACAGCTGGTTACAAACACGTGGTTAATGAGGGGGCATGGCACACACGAGTATCAGACGAGCTGGGTGTGACACATGATATAACCAGCAACATTAGGACTATCAGTTATGCTGAACTGATTAAAGCAAAATTATTGAAAAAATGCCCTCAGAAACACACATTAGTATACGTAATACTATCAATATTGTTAATAGGACTAAAAGGAGCGTGATCATTTAATGACGTTCAGATCTTAAACCAAGATCCTGGTGACATATGTGTGCTGTTTGGGTATGTATGCATTGATAAGAGGATTGAAGCAAATTTTACTTTCCCTATAAACTAATTAATTTTATATGCAGTAATTGGTAATTAGTAATTTTCAGTAACTTGCACAACGCTGCTGACTAATAACGTTACCACTGTTGTCTGAATCCAAAGTAGTTGTAATACTATATATGACCACTACCACACAACTCCTGCTCGACGTCCTCATAGAGTAAGTTCTCCCAATGATCCAGGTACAATTTGGTGATAATTTGTGTATTTTCCAGCATAATGGATCACCATGTCACAAGGCAAAAGTGACAACATAGTGGCTCAGAGATCATAACATTGAAATTTTAGATCCATGGCCAGGAAACTCCTCAGATCGTAATCTCATTAAGAAATTGTGGTAATTCCTCAAAAAGAAGGTGAACAACCAGAAGCCTGCAAGTTGTGATCAACTACAAGCAATAATGGGGCAAGAATGGATCACCATCAGTCAGGATTTGGCCCAGAAGGTGACATCCAGCATATTGCAGTTATGAAGAAGGGCCAACACCATAAATATTTAAATTTAAATATAAATTGAATGTTTTTGCCAATAAAAGTCTTTGAAACGAAATTATGAACAAAATGTTTATAATTGTTCTTCAGCATAACATAGAAACGTAAAAAAATATCTAAATACGTCCAAACAGCAAAGTTTGTGAAACAATTTTGCGTTAAGGCCAAAACTTGGCCATGGCTGCTGGGCCCATATATAAATATAGGAATTAAATTCCGCAGAAGTGTTTTTACCGGCCAGAGGATTTTTTTCCTAAAAAAATCTGCCAAATCGGCTGAAAATTACAACGAAACACAACCAAAACAAAAATAACCGAAATTACTTAATTCTGTGAAAGAAAGCATCGCATACCCTACCTCTTCAAAAACTGTTACAAAAACTAAATGATGCTGACAAGAACAGTAACTGCAGGTATCTGTAATTTGTTTTGCAGCTCTGACGGCGAGATACAGTAATAACCCATTGTAGTGAATATATTTATCACAACCATCAGGGTTTCTGAAGAACCTTATTTCTACCATTTAAAATAATTTTCACCAAATGTTAACAATATGCAAAATAGCATAATGGAGATCACCTTTCGGGTGTTTTCAGCTGCCGTGCATTCCGACAAATTAAAGTAATAAATGTATGGATGCGTTATTATTCTGAATTACTGCCGTTTAGACTGATACCGATACTAAAACACGGAATGCTGCATCTCTGAAATGTAGTCTCGTGATGATACATTGAAGATGTCGCTTCCTTATAAACAAACCTCACGTGGACCACTTCGCTTCCCCAATGAAACTAGGTGGTAAAGCGGTAGACATGTTGGCTCTAGAGTTACGCCAAGGCCTTAACTCCCTAGACAGCAGCATTCTAAGATGGCGCAGTAGTGTTCTCAGTTTCACGGTCATGAGTTCGCTGCTGGTCATGCGCAGTAAAGTTTTGTTTATGAAACTGGATTTGGTTGTGTTTGTTTCCATGGGCAGTTTTTAGCAAATCGTTTCAGTTCACGGTTACATGTTGGTTATCGCTTTTAGGCAGGACACAGACGTAAACTCAGAAACGTAAATGGGTACCGTTTCAAGCACGGAGAGCGAACGAGAGCCGCTCCTCGTTCCAAGTGTGCCGGAGACGAGCACACATACTTCGTACAGCCGAGTCTACGGAAGAAGATGGCTGATTCTTATTATCTTTTCTCTTTTAGCATTTATGCAAGGAATAGTGTGGAATACTTGGGGTCCAATACAGAACTCGGCTAAACATGCTTTTGGATTTTCAGACATAGACATCGCTGTGTTGGTTTTGTGGGGTCCGATAGGCTTCATTCCATGGCTGCTGTTCATGTGGTTGATGGACAAGAAAGGTGAGTATTGTTTTGATGAGGCATGGGAATCACTGAATGGTAGACATGGTAAATGTTGATTTTTGCGACAGGACCGTGTACCGGATACCCTGAATTACCGAATATTCCATACTGAATTATCTAAATTAATCGCACTAAAAGTGGTAAAGTTATTGCTCTGAATATCATATCATTAAGATGTGACGCCAATTAATTCTATTGTGAGCGGTATTTGCACACTGCCGTGACACAACACGGGTTATACGAGTTTTTATTTAATAATAATCCCTGAAATATTCCCTTTCTCTTACCTTGACAAAGGAATCACATTTCAAACAAACATCTTACAGATAATTTTTCTGAATAAATGGAAGAAATATTTTTTTAAAAATTACATTTTAGGCATAAATAACATGTATGTCTTCAAATTAGCTAATTTGGCAAATCCAGAACAATACTAGGCGTTTCATTGACGATAAAGTCTTTGCATTTAGGAGAGCCCACAGTACAGTCTCAACCATTTAAACCTTAATATTAATCTGTTATTCACTGATTAGTCAGTAATCTGGTTATGGCCAGTTGTATATGTGTGAAACACGATTTTTGATATGAAAAAAATGTATAATTTTGGTTTTAATTTGTTCTCTTATCTTAAATCCTGGTTTGATAATGAGTGACACTTAGACAAGTCTTTATCCGGAGCAAAACAGTTAATTTTTTTGTAGTGTAATAAATTACAGAAATATTTTATCTTTTCACTGCTATCAAACTTTATTGTTGTTACCTTAAAGTTTAGCATTGACTGTAGTGCCAGGTTCATAAAAACTTTCTTTAAAACAACTGCCAATGAAAGAAATATTGTTCTTTATATTCTGGCATAGAAATCCCCCCTCCACCCCACCTGCCTGCTCAGGTGAATATGGTTGAGCCATCCTCATAGCTGTCCATTAGTTTACTGAAAAAGAGAGAGGAAATTTTATTACATTGATTCAGGTTCTTTAAATATGCATTTCAGATAATATTGATCTTCATCTTAATAATAATAATAATAACAATAATAAGATTTGAAAAGGCCACATTAATGTGAAGTCTCTTGCTTGCTCTGCCAGACTATTGACACAGTCATGGAAATGGAGTGTAGTTCAGTGGCCATCTAATGATATCACTAAGACATAAACAAACAAAAGCCTTCTTTTTATCCTTTTGTGCTCAATATTGAGTAAATGGTGATTGATACTTCGATAGCCTCACTTCACGTGTATTCTCATTTTTGATCCTGTCATATTCCTCATTGATTTTGATTTATATCGCATCAGATCATTCCTGAATATTATGCTTTTGTTGTTTAATCCAGCTCAAATCATTTCATTCAGTTCAGAACCAAGAGTAAATTTACAAATTTACACAACAGTACTGCAGATACTCAAATTTTTCTCAAAGAAATCAGACATATCAGTATATATCATATCATGGGCAGAATTAAATAAACTGCTCCATCACATCCGTTGGCAGAGTTTTTTTGGAGCATGGCAACACAACATTGAACCCAAGATTGGGACTAGTGTTAAAATATCAAATAGCAAAAGTGTGGAAACAACCAGCATAAACAATTAAGTTTGATTAGTATGGCTTATATTAAATCCAGCAATACAGATCAATGTTTTTTTTTACTATATTTTACATATTTCATCCGTAATGTTGTGTGTTCTGCTACAGAGTACTTGCAACTGGCTGTTTTTCATCTGTGCAGGTTTGCGGTCATCCCTGCTGCTATCAACTCTCCTCATGGTGCTAGGTTCAGGGATGCGGATCATTCCCCTTGAGGACCTGTACTTGAGAAGATGGTAAGCCTTTCGTTAAGGATGCAGCGATGAGCAATACAAACAGTGACTAGATGGAATTCTTGTGATAAATTTGAAAAAAAATTGACAGAAGAACTCATGCTTGCCCTGATCATAGACATCTTAGAGTGGTATTTAGTTAACAACTAAAGTGCAGCCATATACAAGCATAGAGAGGAGCATAACACCACCAGAATATTCTGTTAAATTAGCAGGTTTATGACTGAAAATATTATATTCATCACAAGACTGACAAAGCATCAACATAAAGAATGCAGGTTATTTTGTTTAATGCATGAGCTATACACTTGTTCCGAAACACAATCATTATTATTTTAATCAAAGTACAATGTTAAAATGCATATAATAATTTTTTTAAATGAAACTTAGAAAATGATGGTGATATGGGAGTATATATTTCCATAACATGCCCTTAAGACTGGTTCACTTTAAGTCTTGGCGATCACAAATCGTTTTTGTTCATCTCCCAGGAAAAACCAAAATTTAAATTTCAGTTGTACTGCATAATCTGTGTTTGGATAAAATAACTAAATAATCAAAGAAAATGACATTCCGGTTTTAACACCATTCATTTAAAATTGAGACACTTAATAATATAAGAAAAAAGAATATAAGATTTTGTACTGAGTATAACATTCTAATGGGCAGCAAAATTGTTCACCATTCAGAAATGAATTGAGAATGTCCTTGAAAATCCAGTTCAATTTTTGAATCTGAAATGCATTTGAATTTCATTTGAATACAGGATTCAGAATTGCAATTTGACTTTGAATTAAAGGAAGTAAAGTTTTAAATGGTATTGAATTCAAATATATATATACACACACACACACATAGTGTAGGTGCAGCTTTAAACAATACAGTTCAATATTTCAATATTAATTACACATAAACATGTTAACATACACAGCATTCACTGTATGATCGTTATAAATATGTCATGTTATTAAGAAAGAAAGAATAAAATACTTGAAGTTTCATTTTGTGCACCATGGTGTATCTTCTTGTAGGACAAGTTGAGTGTCCCTTCAACAGTCATTGCTGGTCTTCACTGTAGTGCCAAACCAAAGAAACGTCCCAAACTCTTTGCCTACATCGAAAATCAAACTAGTCCCTCTCCAGTCACAAAGGCTTAATAATTATAATTAATAATTAATAATTATAATGTCATTGCACCTGTTGAGAGAATATTGAGTGTGGCAGGAAAAATTCTCAAGGTACAATGTTGCAATGTGAATGATAAAAATTGCCATTACATTTTTCTTTATGCTATGGTGCTAAGTTTGCACTGAGAGACAAAACTTATTTTACTACACATAAAATAAAGAGGAGCAGCCGCTTAAATAAAGTAATTCTTTTATTTACTTTTATACATTTATTTACTTCTAATGTTAAAAATCAATTGGTAATCAGCAAACAATAAAGATTATACCCAGTTAATCTAGTGACACCTCATTTCACCAGCATTTTGGTGATACAGTTCAAGTGATTCATAATGAGGTACAGGTAATCCATAGGAATTGGGCTTCTGATTGTTTCCCATGCTCTGGTTTTATGTCAGCACATTTAATTTATGTGAGTGTAACCATGTATTTTGAAGATGGACTTTGGGTTATGAGTTTGGTGTGTGACTGACGGTTCGAAATCAACACGAATCTGTAGTGTTTCATATGCACCTTGTATATAGGCGTGTTGAGTCTTCTGAAATTTTGTTGATATTATGTTTTCTACTGTCTTCTATTTTTATTTACGATAAAAACAATAGACTGCTTTTTCCTAACATCATATTTTTGTGTATTTTTGATACAGGTTAAGCAGTGGGGGGACAAGTTTTGAAAGCTGGAAATTTCATATCTTAAAAATGTACATCAAGATGTTAGCCAACAGTTTATAATAATAATGTTTGGGGACAGTCACAGGGTGGGTGGCAGAGTTATTATTATTATTATAATTATTATTATTTGCAAGCTGTGTGACACTATATAAAATAAGCTAATCAAACGTTCTACCCAGGGGATACTTTATTTTCTGAATCCAGGCATGTAAAATAACCTCCAAAAGCCTGGTGGCGCTGTTACATTTTTTTTTAACCTGAAAGACTATAAGAATTTAAGGTGTTGTCCCATATTCATTCTGTTGTTTGCACTGTTTACACATTTTGAATACACAATTGCACCTTCAATCTATTGCAACCAGCACCATTTTGCCCTTGGATTAGCATTATCTGGGTTTCTGTTTGGGTACTTCTGTGAGTTGGTTCTTTGGTTTGTAGTTCTTTAGCGTCACTGTATCACTCTTAGCATTTATATAATACACCTTTTTACGTGCGCTGAGAGTCATTTATGCTATTGTGGTAGGTCCTATATATTGTGAATAGTATATATCTAGCCACAGTTGCTTTCGAAGCATTTAAATCATTCAAAAGATTTTTTATTTTAAGTTAGCATTTACATAGGCTTTAGCATTTGTGTAAGCTTGCTTTAGGCTTTTGCTCTGGTCATCATAAAAAACATCCCAAACCAGCCTGTTGGTAATACAGCAGAATTAAATGGTTATTCTGGGTATCCTGAACCTAATATGCAAAGTTTCACTTAGAATAAAAAAGAAAATTTTGTAATTTTACCTGTACATTTTTGAGGAAAATGAAAAAATGTTCAAATCCAGTTAAAAACTAAGAAGAGTAATATATTCAATTCATTAATTCTGCTAATCACATGCACTATGTATGACTAAAGCATATCACTCCTGCCAACGTTTAAGTGAATTAATAATGCTTGTTTGAAAGTTTGAGTCTTTCTCTAATTGTACAGGAAATTGCTTGGTAGTAAAGTTTACCTGGGTTTAAGCCATGAATAGATCATATTTTAGCATAGGGAGATACATTTTACTATTATGTTTGATGTTTATATATATATGTCTGTTTTAAAATGAAAACTCGTTGGTCTCTCTAATGTAGGAGAGCATGATATGTCATCGTAAATGTCCATTCTGAAGCATTTTTACTTGTATTTAGAAGAACTTCTGAGATCTCTACTTCTCAGGTTGACAGGTGACCACAGTAAATGTTTAATTTTTACTGCCAGCCACCCTGGCATAATGGGACCTTATTTCAGAATTTATACTTGTAGAGTTGATTGCTCAGAGATATTTTTATACAGGAAGGCGTGGTGGCTGAGTAGGTACATGTATGTATGTATGTGTGTGTGTGTGTGTATATATATATGCTCAGTTCTAGGTCTATTAACTTGATAAAATAAGTATTAGATCAGGGGGCACAGTGGAATGTAAGTTTTCTGTGGGATTCCATTTTTTCCATTTCCATTATTCTTTTTGCAGCATGCAGTGTTTGTTTTCTTTTAGTATTTATACATTGCAAACTGTTTGTGGGACAGATGTTTTATGACGGTTTATGTGGATGGATGTGTGTGACCTTGTCAAGAAGTATCCGATTATAGGTTGTGAATTTAAATATTTTGACAGATTTTCACTACAGAAATTCTGGACCTGAATTTAATAGCGTGTGCCTTTTCATGAATGCTTATTTTTGTGTTCCTAATGTGCTCTGTTTATAGACATTATTGTAGAGCAGGGGTAGGAAATTTTATCCAAAAGGGGCTGTTGGGTATTTTTTTTCCCGCTGTAACTCCCTAATTAGTTTACTAATTAGAAGACGAATAATTGGATGAAGAGTCCTCACACCTGGGTTTGAACAGCTAATCTATAGGTTATCCCAGAAACCTTAATACACAGTTGGCCCTTTATGGATAACCCTTGTTCTAGAGATTTATTATCTTGATTTTGAATTGTGTGTTTCTTTTCTTCTTTTGCAGGTTAATTCATGGGGCACAGTTGTTGAATGGTTTAGCTGGACCGACTTTAATGAGTGCAGGCCCTCTTCTCTCTACCACATGGTTTGCTCCAGACCAAAGAGCTACAGCCACAGCTGTTGCTTCTTTGGTTTGCTACCTAGGGTCAGCAGGCTCGTTTCTAATTGGTCCTCTCATAGTACCAGCACCCAATGATACCCAAGTAGTGGACAAAGGAACTGGCCAAGACATCAATCACATAAAGGACAGGATCCAACTTGTACTATATGCAGGTAATTTTCTTGTGCCAGTACAGCAAGTATGAAGAAAAATCTTATGCAATTATCTTATAAAAGCATATTTCACAATGAAACACAGTCATCCACTCATCTTCCATAACTTTTATTGTGCTGGGTGACAGCTTGGAGGTTATTTCAGGAAGCATAGAGCTGTACAAACTCAATACACACAGTGTCATGGGTAGGATTCTACCCCACACCCTTCTAGATGTGTAGGCACAGTGCAACCTATGGGGAGGTTTGTGGCTCTGCCAGTTATACCCTATGCCCATGACTTCAAGGGCATACATAACAGAAGACCATGCTCTCTCTGTCAGTGACTTAGACACAGCAAATGGTACTAATTAAGCAACATGGAAGATCAACAGAGTTTACACTATTACTTTATCAGCAGCATAGGGGAGCAGTGAAAATTTGTAATTTGTCAGTTTAGCACTGCAATTTAAAAAAAATTTTAATGAAGAATTTTAACATCTACTACATAAAGTTATGAAAGTTCATGTGTTAGAAATATGTAGTTCCATTGCATGAATTATTCAAGCATAAATAAATGACACGAACAAGCAATACAGCTTCGTAACTGGATAATATGTTGATTACATGTGCAGCTTGAACTCTCAAGGAGTGTTATCTCTATTCAGATGATGGTGTAATACATAGTTCTCTGCATGATTGCTCTGTTTTTCGCACCCGCAGAGTTTGGGATGATCACAGTGCTGTTTGTGGCTGTGCTGCTTTACTTCCCTTCACGCCCTCCTGTGCCCCCCAGTGTGGCTGCTGCTAGTCAGAGGCTCAGCTACAGGAGCAGTATCTGCAGACTTCTCAGGTAAATAAATGGTTGTTCCTCCTATGCAGACCTTCTAATATACTCATAGTAGTATGGTGAAGTATTGGACGTGTCAGAATATGTTCCTATAGAATTTACAGTAATTCCACAGTAGAATTTGTAATTATTAATTTGTAAAATTTTAAAGACATTAACTCTGCAAATGTTTTTTTTTTAACAAACTGATGTTCACTGACCAAAAAACGGAAACATAAAGGTAAATAATTTGCCATGTTAGGTGTCCACAACATGAGCCTAAGGCTAAAAAAAATCATATTAGTAACTAAGTAAGTGCCTGCACAATTTTGAAGTGTTTTGAGTTGTCATTATAATGAAGAAAAGACTGCCCAATCAGCTGTAATTATGATGGAATGGAATACCTTCAAAGTACGTTAAAGCTGTGCTGATTGAGATCGCTGTGGATTTGAAAAAGATCACTATCATGGTCACCTGCAAAGTACCTCCAGACCATAACACTGCCTCCTCCGTGCTTCACAGTGGGAACCACATATGCAGACCTTTACGTCTGTGTTTTAGAAATACATGCTGGTTGAACCTAATTATTTCAACTTTCAAATTTAATTCTTTGCCCCGCACTGTCCTATCTCGCATTGGACTGCAGTTTGTCCTATTCACATATGCATACACAATATGGACAAAAGTTTTGGGACACCTGGCCATTATTTCCACAGGAAATTTTATGACATCCCATTCTAAATTCATAGGCATCAATACGGAGTTGGTCCCCCCTTTGATGCTGTAACAGCTGCCACTGTTCTGGGAAGGCTTTGCACAAAATTTTGAAGTGAGTCTATGGAAATTTTTGCCCATTCATCCAGAAGAGCATTTGTGAGGTCAGACACTGATGTGGGATGTGAAGGCCTGACTCGCAATCTCCATTCTAGTTCATCCTGAAGGTGTTTGATAGGGTTGAGGTCAGGCCTTTGTGCAGGCCCGCTAAGTTCTTCCATACCAAGCTCACCCAGCTATGTCTTTTTGGACCTTGCTTTGTGCACTGTGGCACAGTCATGCTAGAACAGAAAGTACCTTCCCCAAACAGTTCCCACAAAGTTCGAAGCATTGAATTGTCCAAAAATGTCTTAGTATGCTGAAGCATTAAGAGTTCCCTTTACTGGAACTAAGGGGCCTAGCCCAACGCCTGAAAAACAGCACCATACCATTATCCCTCCTCCACCAAATTTTACAGTTGGGACAATGCAGTCAAGCAGTTAATGTTCTCCTGGCATCAGCCAAAGCCAAACTCATCCATCAGACTGCCAGACAGAGAAGTGTGATTCGTCACTCCACAGAACACCTGTCTTCTGTTCCAGAGTCCAGTGGCAGTATGCTTTACACCACTCCCTCTGACGCTTGGCATTGCACTTGGTGATATGTGGCTTGCATGCAGCTGCTCGGCCATGGAAGCCCATTCTATGAAGCTCCTGGTGCACAGTTTTCATGCTGGGGTTAATGCTAGAAGGAGTTTGGAACTCTGCAGTTCCAAGTACCCATCACGCAGCATCGGCTGGTTACCAATGCCTGCAAGGAAGTGGATAAAGGTGGCTGAGGAGTCTGCAGGAAGTCATACAGGCAAAGGACCTGGGCCAGATACAGTTTTTGTGTGTAATACTGTACTCCCTATTTCTCCAATAACAAGACATGGATCACAAAACTAGACTGCTGTACCTGATGTGTAAGACTTGCTGAACATGAAGAATAGGGATTTCTAGGGCTAGTGATAAAGAGGGGATGTAGGGGGTGGAAGTGAAGCAACAACTCCATGAGGTGGGAAAAGCTTCTACAGGGACAAGTGAGACTGCTTACTGCCGCATTTAGAGGAGCAGGAGGATCATCGTTGGCTATTAACTGGCTGTTTATTTAGTGGTTCAGTGATACTGGAACCGGGGCAATAAGCTGAATGTATGATGCCGCAAATTGGACTCTGAGTCACGGGCAGGACCACCTACCACCCCTCTACTTCACCTCCACCACAGAGAATCTGACACTGTCTCTGCTCATCAGGTGAGAAGAGAGTTGCACATAGAAATGACTGCTGGGTCTTTAGGAATCTACTCATAACCAGAGTGTCACCATCCAGCTCTGTAGCATTTTTTTGAAACTGTTCTCCTTTCTCCTGGAAGATTTCTCGCATAGTTTCCATGCCAAGGAGGGGGTGTCCCTACACCTTCACGGACAGCACACTAGTTGTTCTTGCGTCACACATCATTTACACCTTTTAGTCTTTTGATAATCTGGACCTGCTGTAGTTTGCTGACTAGTCACAGTTGAATGTCACTCTTATATGCAGTCTTAGCAGATCCTAATACCACCAGGAAAACACTGGCACCATATTAAAGGTTATGATCTTTGCTTTCTCCAATGTCTTCAACACCAACCTGCTTCTCCACCTTGGTGACAAGCTCAGAGCTATGCTGGTAAATACTCCCATTGTTACCTTATGGACAGGTATCAGTTTGTGAAGCTCCAAAACTATATATTGGAATCACTGATGAGCATCACTGAACTCTCCTGTTTCCTTTCCTATTCGCCCTTTGCATAAAAAAATGCATGTTCACCTCCAGATAGTGCTATGCTGAAGTCCTCCGATGACTACTCCATTTAAGGCTTCATCAGGAGTTGAAATGCGACTGACCATCAGCAAGACAAAGGAGCTGGTTTTTGATATCCAGGATAAGCCAAGATAAGAACCTCTGAGACCAATCAGTTTTCAGTGAGAGAATTTGGAAGTAATAAAGTCATACCATCCATCCATCCATCCATCCATTTTCCAAACCGCTTATCCTACTGGGTCGCGGGGGGTCTGGAGCCTATCCCGG
>JAODJX010000001.1:32127962-32139880 GCA_026776945.1 Isichthys henryi
GGATAGGCTCCGGACCCCCCGCGACCCAGTAGGATAAGCGGTTTGGAAAATGGATGGATGGATGGATGGATGGACTTTCTTTCACATATTGCTTTTGTGTAGTGGTAATAAGATCCAACAAAGATCAAATAAAGTAAACAGAGTTGAAATATCAAACAGAACAGTGGTTTTCATCCTTTTTCACATTGAAAGCTACTTAAAAATTTACCAGTTGCAGAGCACTGAAATAGTTATCCTGTTCACAAGGTCAAGGACCTCATCCAAGTCACCCTTCCCTTTGCTGTCACTAAGCACCATCGCTTCAATTTTGGTGCGGTTTGTCTCAGACTTAAATCAGGTGTAGATCTTCATCCATGGCATGTTTATGCCATAATAAGATCTACCAAATACTTTTTGACTTATCACATTCACAATGTCAAATGTCAACTGCTTCCTCCTTTCCCTTTGCTGCCACTAAATGGGGTTGCTTCAGTTTTGGGTTTTGTCTTAAAATTTGACCAGGATCAGTTCCAGTTGTCATCTAGACAGTGTGTGCACAAGGTTTGAAAGATCCTCCAAATATTTTTTTTAGTTATCGCTCTAGTAGAATCAAATGTTATAGCTGTCCTTTTCTTAGTTTTGACTATGCGGGGCAACTTCACTTTGTGAAATTTCAGTTTTCGGTTCATCACCCATAAAATGCCTCTGCAAATTTTAAAAAAGATTTGTGAAATTCTTTTTGAGTGATCATCGTAATAGAATCAAGTGTGTGAAACAGCTGACAATAAAATACCAGGGGAAAATGCTTGCATATGTAAGGACCAAAAACTGATCTGAAATCACAGCAGCATATTGTAACCTACCTAAATTTTCTCTGAAATGTGATGACAGCCTTTGAGAAGGTTTTCATTCTTTTCCTTGTCTGAAAGCCTCTCCACGTTGCTTGAATCACACATGCAGCCTTGGTTTCCCGCTCAACTAATTGCTAGGAAGAAAAAGAAGAGGACAGTCACGATGATTGTAAATATAGTTATATAATAAAGAGGATAAATTTAATTTAGAAAAATACACATTTTAAAACCAAGCCAACTATTAATTAGCCTAAATTGCAGGCATTTGTGGTTTGGTTATGTACTAAACATGCTCATATATTTCATAACACTGACCAGAGAAGCTTCTTTATGTTGAATTTCGGGATATAGCAAATCACTAAGCTGTTCCACCTCGGCATCAAACCCCTTGCCATTCCAATCATTTTTCAACATGGCTTTGAGACCTGAAAAAAGCAAATTAATTATATCCTTCACTATCTGAATATTACAAAAAGTTTAATGTAATTATAAGACATCATTTTAAGTAAACTCTACTATAGTAACAAACCTTCGTATTTGCCAGATATGAGCTCTGCAACAGAGTGTGATTTTCTTGCAATTAAAAGCAATGTATTTATTGCCGTGCTGCAGGTAAGAGAACTGGAACTGCAGCCCAATTTGTACACAATGTCATCCAAAATGCCATTTAGGGTTCCATGTCTTATTTCAATAAGAAATTCACTGTGGGTTATTACAAAAAAAAACAAAAAACCGTTAGAACAATATCGCATATGTGATATTTCTCTCAAATATTGACAAAATTCAGACCACTCAGACTTTGCGTAAAAACAAACCTATTTAAAACAATACTACACTCTAATCCATTACAATTGTAAACAAATTTTGTGTGTGTCTATGTGGATTATGTTTATATTACATCGTGTGGACCAAATGTTCCCCACAATGTGATAAAAACCTGTTATTTTGACATTGTGGGGACCATTTTCCATGTCCTCACAAAGTTCTATGAATGCAATCAAAAAACTAAAAGTCTAGTATTTTGTCTGGTTATTTATGATTAAGATTAGGGCTGGGTAGCGGTCAAGGTTGTCATGTTGGGATTAGAGTTTTCCACATACAAATGAATGGAGAGTCCCCACAAAGATATAATTACAAACCTGTGTGTGTGTGTCTGTGTGTGTGTGTCTATGATTTAAGAATTACATCAGTGGAATATCACTGGATTACATTACTAAATATGAAATTCCAGCCAACACTAATATACTATATGACATATTTGTTCATACCTATTTGATTCAATGAGATGTTGCAGAAATAATAATGATATGTTGCCAATTTCTTCATTGTCACAGAGCTGAATCTTCTCATAATATTTCGACTGAAGAACTAAAGAAAAATAATATTAATCATTCATAAATTACCATGTAGACTCATTAAGTATCAGTGAATCCAAAATGAATGTAAAACTGTCAAAGAAAAATAAGAATTTAATTTTGCTACTATTAAAATTAAAGTACTTTGTATAAAAACACTTTCTAAACAGTGTCTGATTTTTACATTTCAATTTGGCAAATACTTACCATGCTGAATTAACTGCCCATGTCCCTTTAAAAGCCAAAAAATTGAGTCCATAATTTTCCCAAAATGAAAAATACTAGCTGATTTCTTTACCTTTAACACAGGAACAAAATGTTTTGATTGGTAAAAAGTACTTACTAATGCAGCATTTTCTGCTCCGTAAAAGAGAGCAAGACAATAAATTGACAACAAGTTTAAAAATTAAATTATATAAATACCTCCAATGCTGCGTCCATTATACAAACTGCCAGAGAACTTAAATTGTCTGCAGCTAATGGAAGAAACTGCTTATGAAGTCTCTCTCTTTTTTTAGTGCCATCAAGGCCAACACAGCATGTGCTGGAAAAAAAATAGTTATGCAAGGATGAAGAACCAACAGCATGTGGATCAGTGTTGTTATATTAACTAAAACCAAACTTTTAATAGATTACCAGAGTTAAAGCTTTTTAAAAATATACGTGGTATAAATAGTAATTCGATTATGCTTGAAATTAGACAAGGGAATATTTCCAACAATAATGAATTAAACATTTTGGCAACGAAAAACAGACATACATTAAAAAAAATACACCATTAGTATAAGACCCAATCAAAATAAAATATTCTGAACTTGCCAGTCCCATTGATTTATCCTTACCTGACAATTTCTGCGATATGCACAGCTGTTTCATACCCTCCTTGAACAGTGTCATAGTTGTAAGTAAGGGCATCTGAACAATACTGAAGTATCTCAGTTGTGTACAGATCTTGTTTAAATTTTCTAAGTTCTTCGCTGCCCTCTACAGATTTTCTATGTAGGATATCTTCAACGGGCGGGGGGCAAAGAGACACAAATCAGACATTGCTTAAAATAAAATTGAGTGGTTAAGGATATACGTTTACAAGTCATGTTGCAGTGAATAGCAACCTTTTAACTTTACTATGACTTCTGGAGCAATGTGTTCCGATTTACTCGCCACAGCAGTAGCCAGAGATCGCAGATATGGATCAACATCTTCATTACGGCCTAAAGTCATAATCAGCTTCTCAGGAGATAAAAAGGACAAAAAGCATTATGTCTATGAAGCTACATTTTTCCAGATTTTTCAACGAGCAGTAACAAACCATCCTATTTTACTGACTTTTACTAAAAAAAAGAAGACTTGCACTGCAATGAGCCACAAAGTTTCTTAGATTGATAAAGTGGATAACATAATTATATACCTCATATACCTGAACTGTTTCTCAGTCTCGATGCAATTTCAAAATAAGGAAAGGTTGCTAGGAGTCATACGTACGCGTCCTAGGGATGTGATTACGTCAATAACGAGCGCGAGAAATGGTAAAGGTCGATGATATCACTGTCGCGCGACGTAAAATGTAACGCAATGCCGCATGCGCAAAAATGTAAACTCAAAGAAACTCAATAACACCTCCTTGTGCATTACGTATTTCTACAAAACTCATTAACCCGTTGTCAAAAGTTCAGCTAGTATTTTGTACTTCTTGCAGCTGAATCATGTGCACGTACGACCGAAAAATTATTTCTGTTATAGGAAGGTATGCTGAATATTTAAGTATGAGGCATTTTTGTTTATGCAGATTTTAGACTTGAGCTACAAGCTAATTCGTCAGTTAATTAATCGAAGGATTTCGAATTTGAACGTGTAATGTATGTCTTTAATGCGCGAATACAGGTTGGACAATGTAATTCTATTACGAGTTTATTTTATAAAACAATTGTAAAACTTACGAATATTTATAAAAAAGTATATTGAAGGTGTGCAGCTTGACTGTTCATTACTATTAGTGTGACCTTGTCTAGATCCACAAGTACAGGAAAAAGTTCAACGTAATATCAAGAACATACAGTGATGAACTCAAAGATATGCAATTGATTAGCGTAGTCCGATGTATTTGTGGTATTAATATATGTAGCACCATATAAATGGGAAAAAGTAAAATAATGAAATATTCTCTTATTTTTATAACCTCCGTACGTGGATTTATCTGTCCATTATTAAGCCAAAGACATAAAAAAACATTTATAAATAAATACTGTAGATCATATTTATAGAAGGAATGGCAAGATTTAGGAAAAACATTAAGCTTTAAAACATTTGATGTATGCCCCCACACCCAAACATTTCGTTTATTCTTGCATTTCAGTGGCCTGATTGGTTGTTCTTGGACCATGGTGTTTCTGAGTGGAGGATACAGAGTAAAGGTCTATGATAAACATCCAGGACTGGCAGCCAAGGCAGTCCAGAATGTGAGGTAAGTGAAGACAATAACAAACTTGTAGCTAGACATTAACAGAAAGTCCAAATCCAAATCGGCGTGACTGTGTATAATGAGTGTGAGATTAATCTTTTCAATTTCAAACAGATCTTTCTTCTTATATTGTGTGACATGGCTGGTATTCATGATTAATCCAGTTTTTGCTTAAGCAGTTTTCTTTTTACGTACATACACATCACACCCCATATGCCTCCATCTTTATCTGTCTCTTCAGTTCTTTATCAATGACTGATAGTCTGAAACATTTATTAAACCATGAGAATTTTCCCACTTGATTTCCACTAATGCCTGCATTATCAAGTCTCATTCTTTTATTTGGTTTAAATTTGTTATAGACGTCGGTGACACTGCATACATCTTAAATATATTGCAACCAGGAAGCACGGGTTTGAATGAATTTTAGCTTTCTAAAAAATATTTTTGACTTAATTTTGTCAGGATTAGTGTACTGTGATATTGATGTACTGTGTGTGGGTACAGGTTGCAGATTGAGGAGCTACAGCAAAACCAAATGTTAAGGGGCAACCTAAACTCAGTGGAACAGCTAGCACTGCTCAGCAGCCATGAGAATCTTTCAGAAGCACTGGAGGGTGCCTTTTTTGTTCAGGTCAGTTCGTGCCCAATAGTAGCGCTTATTTAAATATGCTTGTGATAGACTTTCCTGCATATTTTGTGGTAGCATTCTTCACTATAGTAAGCCTGTCATATATGTCAGTATTCCTCTGCTTGGATGAGAAAGATTTTAGTTGCTGCACAAGCATGTACAACAATGGTCTATCTTAAGGGAAATGGTTGCATAATTATGATCTCAGATTTGTGTGTCATGGGGGCAACACGTTGGCGTAGTGGCTAATGCTGCTGCCTCACAGCAAAAAAGGTCCTGGGTTCGGTCCTTTCTGTGTGGAGTTTACGTCTCCTTGTGTTTGTGTGGGTTTCTGCCGGGGTCTCCCGTTTCCTTCCACTGTCCAAGTGTGCACTATAGGTTAAATGGCGAATCTAAGTTGGCCCCGTAATTGTGTGTGTAAGTGTGTGTGCCCTGCAGTGTGTTGCTGACTGCCCAGCAGTCCCCGGGATAGGCTCCAGTCCCCACTGCGATCCCAGTTGGGATTAAGTGGTTACAGTGATGGATGGATTTGTGTGTGTTTGTGTGGCTCAGTGAGTTCACACAAAAAGGTCGCTGGTTCAACTTCCGGGGCTGGTAGACTGATGTTGCAGCAGCACTTAACCCACAAGTGTTTCGGGGTCACTGGACATTGGCTGACTGTAACTCCCCAATACCCTCTCTCCCCCCCCAAGGTTGTACTTACCTGTATGTGTGTCTTATAGAGAGCAGGCAAAAAGACAATTTCCTCATGGTGTTGAATCACTATTCTATAATTCAGCAAAATTATTGATCAATACAAAAATTACAGTATTACAGACATTGATAAATTTGTGTAAGCTTTTTTGTACAGAATTTACCATGGAGCCCTCTATATAGTGCATATGTTATTAATTTGTATTTCCCTAATTAATTGCTTAATTATTGTTACATTGTCATTGGCATTGGCTGTATCCTCTCTGTACAATCTAGGTTTTTTTTTGTAACTTTGTAGCTATCTGTCGGTCTGCCTATTTATTTAATCTAGCCAAACATTCTGTGTGCTTTACCTCTTATTTTTGTGTTATCTGCAAATGAGAAATTGAATAATCAGCTGTTAGTTGACAAAAAATGTGTCACACTACTGAAAAAAGTTTGTTGGGAAGGGGCAGGGGTGAAGACTGCAGCAAATTGTTTTTTTGTGTGTTTTGTTCCTCGATCGAAACATTTTGCCACTGCCAAGGGCAAGTCTTGCCACAGACATCTTTGTCCATGTACAGAGAGTTTGACGACCCCTAGGAAAAAATGGTTGGTGAAATAGAATTGGCGATCACAATTTATGTTTTTTCTCTTTCTTTTGATGCATTCTCTTTCTGTTCCTTTTAAAGGTATAGTCTTGTTGATAATTGAATTAATAGTTTAGTAATGTGCTAACTACTCATCACATATGAATCTGTTGACAGGAGTGCGTCTTTGAAGACCTTGCGGTGAAGCAGGCTGTCTTTCATGAGTTGGAGGGCTGTGTCGGAAAGGATGTAATACTCAGCAGTTCCACATCCTGCTTGCTGCCAAGCAGTGTCTTCTCTGAAGTCCAGAGCAGGATGCGCTGCATTGTGTGCCATCCGGTCAGTGCTATGTTACCATCTTCTGTTCTGTTTTTCACTGGACTCTATAACAAGACTGGGACTATTAGCCAGTAAAATTTTAGGGAAATTATGCATATTGATTACGGCACTGAATAATACACATTTTTAAAAGAAATGTTCCTGGGGAAACTTAATTTAATTAATTTTCTTAGTATTTAGAGTTTTGGTAAATTTATGGACTGCTCATATTGTATAAAATCAGGAAAGCTAGGATTATATACAAAAATTGAGAAATTCATAAAACGTATTACTTTGCGTATTTTTCCCAGTAGCAAAAATATTAATACGATTAAAATTAGGGCTGAATGATTTATCGATTTCAAATCGAAATCACGATTTTAAACAACGCGATTTAGGACATACGTTATACAGTGGGGTTTAAAACCGTTATGAGAATAGTTTTCCAAATTCATGCCGTGCTCCCTATGTGACAGTCATGCTCACCAATCAGAAGCGGCCTGAAACAACGGAGTATACGCTCACAAACAGCAAACTCGTGAAACCTGAGGAAAACGTTGCATTCACGGTGCGGAAAATATACTGAGTCCGCTACTGAGCTATAAGTGAATTGCCTTCCTATTCCATGGTTCGAGATTGTTTCAGAAGGGTCCTATCATCAATAAAACTGACAAACTGCTTTTAACCACCAGCAGCGACATACTTCAGCCTATCATACCTTTTGTTTTTGTTAATGGGAAATATCATTAGCATACTGCTAACCCATCGAAACAACAACGAGACAGTCAGTAATCCTCAAAGCAGCGAGTCTGTGACCCCCAGATAAGCCGTAAAACCCATAATACAGTCGTGCTTATGTCATATGTTTTTCTGCTCATTGATTTAAGTATTGATTTCCATAGATTAATCTTGTGAAATTAATCTTAATCCCACAACAATAATAAAATATTATTATAAATCTAACATAAATACTAAAAGAAGAGTCTACAAACTGCCCTAACATTTTTGATTCTAATTCTAAGTTCATAATGCAATAATTTAGATTTGCCATAAGATTTCTTGTGAGTTTGAAGGCGTGTTATCCAAACCCGTGAGTTTGAACACATACATTTTTTTGTTTCCCCTGAATTGATTTGTATAAAAAATAACCTTGTACAGTTGTCAAAAAGCAGAAACGTCGACCAACATGAACCAACATGAAACGTCGACCAACATGAAATTACAAATAAACTAAGTCTATTTATTTGACATTTTATAAAATGCATACTACGTTTGAAAATTTTACAGCTTTACGATTTCAGAACAGCCACTCTGTTGGTTGAGAGTGTTAGATTTCCATCCATTTTCCAAACCGCTTATCCTCCTATCATGGGGGGTCCGGAGCCTATCCCGGAAGCAATGGGCACGAGGCAGGGAACAACCCAGGATGGGGGGCCAGCCCATCGCAGGGCACACTCACACACCATTCACTCACAATTTAGCAACTCAGCATGTTTTTGGACTGTGGGGGGAAACCGGAGTACCCGGAGGAAACCCCACGACAGCATGGGGAGAACATGGAAACTCCAACCCGGGTCCCAGAGGTGTGAGGCAACAGTGCTAACCACTGCACCACCATGCCGCCCCTAGTGTTAGATTTGCTGCTGTTAACTCTAATAACACATTAGTGCAAACAAAAGGGCTGCATATACCGAAGTAGTTCTTGCTTGTTCATTGGTATGGGAAAAGGCGGTTCTAGTGTTGTTATTTTTGCTGCAATTGTTGTTATTATTACTTTATTTAACACACCACATCTTTATATTCTCATGCTTACATTAGAATATAGACCAGTTAATATATTGACGGTATCTCATGCGGTAATGCTGCGTCATATGTTTTAAATTTATTACGAACTGTATCTTGACTTATAAAAAATTATATCGCGAATCGAATCGTAATCGCAATGTCTGTCAGAAAACTCACAATTAAATATTTTCCCAAAATCGTTCAGCCCTAATTAAAATAAACGACCAGTAATATGACCTAAAGGATATAAATTCCAGAACACTCCGGAGGAGGGTACAGTATTATTAAAATTGACAAAACAATGGGTAATTGCTAACTACATTTTATAATAATATGACACAAATATAAGTGGCATAAATAATGCTTCATTGCAAAATTTAATTTAATTTTAATTGTCTTGTATCCATTATCCTCCATGAACAACTACTTTTTTCTTCATTTTTGTTATAAATGTAGCTTATACTATGCACTGTAAATGTGAAATAAAATCATTTTTCGTACATTGAATCATCTCTTTCATACACATAAAAATATTACAACAATTGTACATCCTTTGCTTTTTTCAATGCATGTTGAATTCACTGAGATTTTGTATATATTTGCACCAGTGAAAAAGTGTTCCATTAATTTTCAATAATGGATTAATTGTATAATTGGCTAAATATGGAATCATTTAATCAAGTATGAATCTGTCCTGACTGCAGGTAAACCCACCCTACTTTGTGCGTTTGGTGGAGCTGGTTCCCCATCCAGAGACGTTGCCTGTTGTGATGGACAGCACGTTTGCACTGATGACTCAGATAGGACAAGCACCTGTCCGTCTTATGAAGGAAATTGATGGCTTTGCTCTCAACCGTATTCAGTATTCAATTATTGCAGAGTCCTGGAGGCTAGTCAAGGTGGGTCAGGCTAATGGATCGAGACCCATGTATTTTCCTGAATCTGTAAATTATATAAAAATGATTAGTTCATGTATGGGAATATAGGCTAACCATTGAAATACTAGAATGGGAAAAAAAGTATTTTTCTGTTACCTTGTCAAGGTAGGTAATATGGACTGTGCTCTAAATCATTGAATTGCTATACTACTTAGGTTTTATGGTATGGTTGTTTCTTTATTACAGTTAGTTTGACAAGGCACTGTTTGAATGCAGCAGCAAAATAAAGGGTGTGCAGTACTACTTAGCATGTTTTTAAGCCTTAAACGTAATCACACTGACATGCCATCTCTTATATGCTCCTACCCTCTAATTTACAGTGATCTTTGTCTTAATATCATATCAGTTCTTCAGACTGAGTGCAGTATAGAGAGTATATTCCAATCTCGCTAGTTTGTCTCCTAAATTTATGCCTATCTTTTCAACAATATATGCCTTCATAAACGTGTTTCCAAGCCAAGGGTTGGAAGAGTGTTCCATTAGCTTACATTGCAAGTTACAGAACAGAGTGAGGTATGGGTGGTTGGTTTTTCTTTTAAAAATGGTGTTCTGTCCTCATCGACAGGATGGGGTTATCTCTGTTCAGGACATCGACCTGGTGATGTCAGAAGGATTGGGTATGCGCTACGCTTTTAATGGTCCCCTGGAAACCATGCACCTTAACGCACCAGATGGTAGGTGATGACGACAGTGATCACAAAATACCATTGTTTTCTGTGTAATCTACTAAACGATAATTACCTACACTTTGTCCAAGCAAAAAATTAGAGATTTAGTTTATATAAATTCATTTTATATGACTATAATAATAATGACATATCTTGTCATTACAGTTACCTTGCTCATTAAATATTAAATATGATTTTTTAAGCTATAGTGTGGGTCAGTTATCACTGTCAGTGTTTGTGTGTCAATCATACTACTTAAACCCTTTCTTAGTAGAGCACGTGTCATCAGCGATACTTCTCCATTTTTTTTCTGCTTTTAGCTGCTTTATCTGTTTCCTTTAAAATGTACCCTGCTTCCTTCCGTTTAGCCTGCAGTGATCTTTTCCAGCTGTGTCTAGGTTTCCTACCCCAATCCCCTATGGATTTCATTTTGGTGACTCTACTGACTGTCTGGTAAACTCTACTAGCCAACTGTCTTCCACAGATCTTCATTATGGATTGTGTTTCTGTTGTAGCCACAATAAGGACCACGGAAACTTATTGATGAAGGTCTGGAATGTGTTATATGATGCTCTTGTTGTTCTATATATTTTTAATCTGTAGAGAAATATAGATATTTCTGCTATAATATAAATATGTGTTCCTAAACCCTCTTATGCAGAATCACTCAAAATAATTGGACTTAGAAAAAGAGTTATGGGCAGATCACACTAATTAATTGAACAATTATCCATTATGTTCAAAACACTTTATAAGATCAAACTCTTTTAAAAATGTAAAATAAATGCATGAATTAGGAGCTTTTCCACTGAAATTCAGGAGCCTAGTTTCTGGTTCAGACTTCCTGGGCTGTCTTGACCAGGAACCACAATAGGAGCAGGAGACACAAAAAGCTCATAAGTTAAACTTCACACATAATTTCATAAAAAACTACACAATCATCCCAACAATGGAGGTTGAGCAGATTTTTAAATCTGGCCAGCAGATTGATCTGTTTTTTCCACAGAAAAAGAGCAATGTAACATTATTCCATTAATAAGCACTGGCAAGTTTCATCTCCAGTACCACCAGTATTAGACAGGAGTATGCCAGTTACTGATCAAATTTTCCTATGCTGAAATATGGTGGGGCAAGCAAGAAAGGTATTCATCAATGCATTTAATGTAATTGAGATAGAATTACTTTTTCTATCTGCTTACTTTTTGTTCGACTACTTCGATCCCTTCTCTTCGCACTTTTGTATAACTTCCAAGTTACCACCAGTATTTGTGGTTAGCAAGTTTATCACTATGCTGTTATTAATACTATAGGCACATTAACGCAAACATAAAGGCTGCATACATCGAAGTCAACATCACTGTTGTTTTTCTTTTTACTTGAATTGTTCTCATTATTACTTCATTTAACTGAACACAGTCACATATTTTGTGATAGATTTATGTTTGATTGTTCTGCTAACTTTAAAAAAGTAACAAATACGTCATATCTTTAAGCAATTCATATCTTTAAGTTCTCATCCTTGCATTAACAGGCATGAGAAATTTCCGACTTTTGACGGAAATCCGATTTTTTTATTGCCAAAAAGTTGGGTCCTGGGATTCATGCAAATCTGCAATAAAAAATAATAAGGGGTAGGATGGGGGTGGGGCCAATCTCCCTAGCCCCGTTTTTGA
>JAODJX010000001.1:32153040-32166725 GCA_026776945.1 Isichthys henryi
ATTAGTGAAGTTCTCCCCAAGCGAGCTTGATGGGCCGAATGGCCTCCTCTCGTTTGTATAGTTCTTATGTTCTTAGTTCTTATGATATTTTTCATTGCTAAATCATCTTTTGAGAATTTAGCTCAAAATAATAACGTACAATGTCAAATAATATGTTGTTTTCAGCATAGTACAGGGTCAACAGAATTTACAAATCAGTCCTTTTTGTTTTTATTAACATTTTCCATATTGTCCCACCTTTTTTGGAATTGGGGTCGCA
Organism: Isichthys henryi; assembly: GCA_026776945.1. Classification (NCBI taxonomy): domain Eukaryota; kingdom Metazoa; phylum Chordata; class Actinopteri; order Osteoglossiformes; family Mormyridae; genus Isichthys; species Isichthys henryi. The sequence continues at coordinate 32,153,300 of JAODJX010000001.1, forward strand.
TTAAATGGTACATTGAGAAAAATATGGTGAAATGTGATGTGCATGTAAGCTGTAATACTATAATGTACCTATACTTTCTTTAATAAATATTACATTAGGAGCTGTAACAATTATAAGAATATATATTGAATTATAAGAAATATAGTCAAGCAAATAATATATCTGAATGAATGTGAATATTGTGGGGGATAAAGAATGACTATGGCGTAATCCACAAACTGAACATGACTAGCACTAAGTTGCCTCTTAAGATGGGACATGATTGTTCTATATAAATTAGTATGAATAAGGTAATAGGGCAAAAAAAAACAGAAAAAAAACATTGTATTAACTTTGCAGGAAACATTGACGCATTGAGTTTCTCAGGGTACTTTGCTTAGTTACTATTGAGTAAAATGTCTTTGAGCATGTTTACAGTATGACCTTTACTTACCTGGTTTCACTGCCACAATTTCATTTCGAGGTTGCATCACTTTAGGTGGCAGCAGTACTGCTTCTGCCAAAATAGACATCACAGCAAACACATGAGTATGAATAAATAAATAACCAAAGGAATATGTAATTAATTTGACAGACACCATAAAATACCACATGGTACTACATGGTATAATACAATATAAAGTGACATCATAATAAGTTATAAAACAGATTTTAGAATGTACTTCCTGCTGTTAATTTAAATCATCCATCCACCCATTGACTGCCACTTATTCAGGTTCAGATCACAGGGAAGCAGCCTGAGCAGAGATACCCAGATGTTCCACTCCTCAGCCACTTCCTCCAGCTTCTACAGGGGGATACCCAGGGGCTCTCAGGCCAGCCAAGAAATATAATCTATCCAGTGTGTCCTGGGCCTGCCCGGGGTCTTGCCCTGATTGGACAGGCCTATAGTACCTCCACAGGGAGGCATCCAAAAGGCATCCTAGACAGATGCCCAAACCACTTCAGCTGGCTTTCAATGCAGAGGAGCAGCAGTTTTTGCAATGAGTAAATGTCAGATGTCTAAGCTCCTCACCCTATATACATATATCTTTAAGGCTAAGCACAGACACTTTATGAAGGAAGCTCATTTTCGCTATTTGTATAAGAGATCTCATAGGTGAAGGTAAGAATGTAGATGGACCAGTAAATCAAAAGCTTTGCCTGTTGACTCAGCTCTTTCTTGACCATGATGGACCATAGGTGCTGATGCTGCACCAATCCACCTGTCAATCTCCCACTCCATTCTTTCTTCACTCATGAACAAGACCCCGAGATACTTGAACTCCTCAGCTTGGGGTTATAACTCATCTCCAACCTGGAGGGGGCCTATCTACCCTTTTCCAGTTAATAACCATGGCCTCAGACTTGGAGGTGCTGATCCTCATTCCAGCCTGCAGCTCCAATCCATTCCAGTGCACACTGGAAGTCACAACTCAGTGAAACCAACAGGACCACATATTCTGCAAAGATCAAAGATGTGATCCTGAGGTCACCAAACTGGACACCCTCCACCCCCTGGCTGCTCCTAAAAATTCTATCTATAAAGGCTATGAACATAATCAGTGACAATGGGCAGCCCTGGTGGAGTCCAACACTGGGAACAAGTTTGACTTACTGCCAGCAATATGTGCTTTCCCACCACAATTCAGGAACCTAGTCGCCACTTCTGAGTTCCTGAACCATCTTGACTGGGAACTTTTGTAACTCCTGGGCACTTTCGTGTGTCGCGTTCCCATTGTATAACAGGAACAGGAAGACACAAAAAGCTTGTAGATTAAACTTTATTTGTAATTTCATATGAAACTACACTGCCACCCTAAAACAATGGAGAATGAGCAAGTCATTTTGTTAGTTATTAAGGAGATTGATCATATGGTCTGAAAATATGGGGCAAAAAAATAAGTTATATTTATATGGCCCCAGATGTTTATACTTTATTACACAATTTGGCCCACAGAACAATCTTTCAAATGGTTGGTTCAGAGAGATAACCAATCAGACTTTAGAGGAGGTGGGTCAAGCATCTAGAGGAGGCAGGACCAACTAATCAGATGTATTTGTCCCGCGTCCTCTAGTTGCTTGGGCCCACCTCCACCTCCCACCTCCACTCTGACTTTTCGTTCTGCTCTCAGAACAATTTTGTATAATTGTGTAAAACTCCCATGAGCAAAATATGGAGACAAAAGCAAAAAAAAGTATTCATTGATGCATTTAATGCTATTGAGATACAAAAATAATTCTAGCTACTCAATTTTTCCTCCAGTACTTCTATCTCTTATCCTGGCACTTCCACGCGACTTCCAGGATAGTGCTGGAGCTTGTGGTCGACCAATCAGCAAAGTTTATCATAGACTCCACCCAGTAATTCTTGGTCAAACTAAAGTAGCAGGGAGGAGGGATTTAGGAACTACTGAGGAACTATAATCAGGCCGATATCCTGATCCAGCATTCCAAGACCAAGACAGAATTCACATTGTTTCTCCTAGATCCGAGGTTCTACCCATGGTCGGACCCTCCTCTCCAGTACCCTAGCATAGGCTTTCCCAGGGGGGTTGAGGAGTGTGCTCCTCCTGAAGTTGGAACTTTCTTAATGATTGGGAGCACCACCACAGTCTTCCAATCCAGAGACACTCTGTCCAACATCAAAGTATTACATCTACCATCTGACAATATCCTCAGTTGAGGGTCAACAACACTCCTTCCCTTCTGGAAACAACATGGGAAAAGCCCTTCGAGGCTGACCAAAAGTCATTCTCCATAGCCTCATCAAACTCCTCCTACACCACAGTTTTTGCTTCCACACCTGCCAAAGCCAAATTTTGCTTAGCCTGTTGGTATATTTCAGTTGCTTCTGGAGTCTCACAAACTAACCAGACGTAGAAGGCTTTCTTCTTCAGCCTTACGGCTCCCTTTACCGCTGGTGCCCGTCACCAGGTTTAGGGGTTGCTACCGCAGCAGGTACTAACATACTTATGGTCGCAGCTCTGCACAGCCACCTCAGCAATGGAGACACAGAATATTGCTCATTCAGGCTCAATGTCTCAAACCTCCCTTGTAATGCAAGGGAAGTTTTGCTGAAGGTATGAGTTGAACATCTCCTGGACACGAGCCTCTGCTCCAAGCATACCCTCACTATATGGTTGTGTAAACCACATTTGCCCCCGTCATCTTATCCAACTCATCACCAAGTCATGATTAGTTGACAACTCAGTTGATCTCTTTACCCAAGTGCTCAAGACATACAGTTGCAGATCCAGTGATACAATTACGCAATCTATCATCAAGCTACGGCCTAGGGTGTTCTGGTAGATGCACTTATGAACACCCTTATGGTCAAAAATGGTGTTCGTTATGGAAAAACTGGTTAGTACAGAAGTCTCAAAACAGAGCACCATTTGGGTACAGATTGGTGGGCAGCTCCTTCCAATCACACCCCTGCAGATTTCACAGTTGTTACCCATCTGAGCATTAAAAAGCAATGTAGTCTTCAGAGGGGATGCCATCCAGAACCCCACCCAAGGTCTCCAAGAAGGCCAGATACTCTGAAGTGTTTGATGTACTGTATAACACAGACAACAGTCAGAGCCCATTCCACAACTCAAGATTGAAGATTCACAACTCTTTCACCGAGGTGAAAGCGCTGAGCTGGGATGCTATGAGAAAACACATACCAGCCCAATACCTCTCACCCATGGCAACTCCAAAGTGGAATAGAGTCCAGCCCCTCTCCAGAAAGTTGGTTCCAGAACCAGCACCATGCATTGAGGTGACCCCAGCTATATCTAGATGTTATCTGTCTACCTCCCACACTAGCTACGTCTCCTGTCCAACCAGAGAGGTTACATTTCATGTCCCTAAAACTGGTTTTGGTAGCTGATGATTGGACTGCCAAGGCCCCTGCCTTCAATTGCTGACTGTTTTACATTGCACTGGACCCCCATGCCCTGATGCCCCCCCCCCCATAGGTTGTGGGCCTACAGGAGGAATTTTATACATATTATTGACATTTTGTGCTGACAATTAAATACATTCAATATTATTATATGACACAATCAGGGAGGGTGGTATAATTGTTATTGGGAACAATATGGATATTAAAGTAACTAAAAACTTTCACATCTGAAATTGCAAACATAGAATATTTAATTTTTACCATTCTTAACTTCCAGTAGCGTTGTCCGTGATGCCGTGTAGTTCCTATTCTCATAAATAAAATTTATCTGACATGTGTATTTTCCAGCACTCTTCTCTGTGATGTTACGTATTAGGATTTTTTGATCATGTCTACCTAATGGGTTACAGTCCTGCAAAAAATAATTAATTTGTTAATTTTTTGTATAAATAAAAAAAGCATAAGTTGTGTGTCACAGTTCAAGCACAGACATCTGAATACTTATTTAATGTACTGATGTTATACAGTTTAAGGACTTTGAATGTGTCTTAATTTAATATTGAGGGTCAACAACACTCTTTCCCATCTGGAAACAATGTTAATACTTAATATTATTAGAGTTTTCCCTGACATGGTGTCTTACCTTTAACCAATTCACTTCCACTTTCTGACCGATAGTGAAGATAATGTTCTGCCTGCAGGAGAGTTTGTGAGTGGTTCTCAACTGGAACTGTTTAATGTCACTTTGACGTGGACAAAAACCACTTTCCACAGAAAGGATCATCTTTGTTATCTTTCTTCTGTTGCTGTGGAATTATTTTAATAACACATAAATAGATGGAGATGGAAAACCAACAAAAAAGACAAAAGAGCTTTCTCCTAGGGTGAAAAATTACCTGAATCTCTGTATTTTGACCTAAAACATGATCATATCTTTATTAAAGGGGCAATTTAACCCAAAACTGAAAAAAGATATGCTTTGGAGAGGGGGATTTAGTGCTATCTAGTGATAACAGAAGCTTATTCTGCTGGGAGTTGCCTAGTTTTGGCAGCTGTAGAAGTGTCACAGAAGATATGAGCACAATCACCCCATCTTCTGCGCAGTGATACAATTGGTGTGTGGAGTTTGGTAGAACATAATATAGTACATAATAGTATATAAACTGCTCACTACAAAGTCTGTGAATTATCTTGAGTTCTGGTAAGAGACATTGCTGTTGAATTTTTCAAATATATTTTTGGAGCTTTAATGACCACAGAAAGAATGCCATTCAGTCCCATTATATTCATGAGAAGACCAACATTTCTACGACCAATATCTCCAAAACTAGGCAACTCCCAGCAGAACAACCTAGATGGATAGATAGCAATAACCCCCCACTGAAATATACATCTTTTTCAGCTTTGTCAATGAAACTTCTAATACAGTCTGTTACAAAACTATTGCTTTGTTATTAACATTCCCATCAGCATTTTTAATGCTTTAAATTTTGAATGAAAATTTTTGACCAAAAGTATCAGTTGTAATTTTGGCAAAAAAAAAAAATGCCACAGAACACTAGATTTATGAATGTTACAATGGGCTGAAGGCTGAAGATCTGCAACCATTACCCTAAGGTTCATACTGTATCACTTTTTTTTCAAAGTATAGATATGCTCTCCTTGGTTTGCCACCTTATCATGATAGAGGGGTTTGCGTGCCTCAGTGACTCTGGGGGCTATGTTGTTAGGGGCAATTGCCCCTGGTAGGGTCTCCCAAGGAAAAAATATCCCAGGTGAGGGGCCAGATGAAGAGCAATCCAAAAAACTTATGATGAAAAAGTATCACAGTAAGGTCTTGCTACCCTCACCCGGACTAAGGTCACCAGGGCCCCACCCTGGAGCCAGGCCTGTGGGAGTGGCCTGTGGGGCCCGGCTGGACCCAGCCCGAAAGAGGTACACAGGACCATCCCCAGGTGGACCTAGCCCCCGCAAGGGCAATGTCATGGGTTTGGTGCAATGTAGATCAGGTGGAAGCCAAGGGAGACCCTGGTGGACTGATTCCCTGCTGACTAAATTGGCTTTTGTGACATGGAATGTCACCTCTCTCATGAGGAAGAAGCCTGAGCTTGTGTGTGAGGCTGAGAGATACCGGCTAGATATAGTTGGGCTCCTCTCAACACATAGCGTGGGCTCTGGAACCAATCTCTTGGAGAGTGGCTGGATACACTTTTCGTCTGGAATTGCAGCAGGTGAGTGATGCCGGGCTGGGGTAGGGCTACTGGTGGCCCCACAGCTCGGTGCATTAACATCGGAGTTTACCCTGGTGAACAAGAAGACTGTCTCCTTCGGGTCAGGGAAAGGTCTCTGACTCATTTACGCCTAAGTGCTGAATGACAGTTAGGAGTACCCAGCCTTCTCGGACTCCCTGAGTGGTGTGCTGGTTAGCACACCACAAGCAGATTCCATCATTTTGCTGGGGGATTTCTACGCTCACGTGGGCAATGCCAGTGTGGCCTATAAGGGGGTGATTGGGAGGAACGGACTCCCTGATCTGAACCAGAGTTCTGATCTGTTGTTGGACTTCTGTGCAATGCATGATTTGTCCATAACAAACACCATGTTCAAGCATAAGGGTGTCCATAAGTGGACATGGTATGAATATACCCAGGGCTACAGGTCAATGATCGATTTTATAATCATATCAGCTGATCTGCAGCCTTCTGTCTTGAACACTCAGGTGAAGAGAGGGACAGAGCTGTGAAATGATCAACACCTGGTAATGAGTTGGCTCAGGTGGCAGGGGAGGAAGCTGGTCAGCGTATAGTGAGGGTTTGCTGGGAATGCCTGGCAGAGGCTCCTGTTCGCCAGATCTTCAACTCGCACCTCGGGCAAAACTGGGTTGGGGGTCTGAATGGACATTGTTCCAGGCCTCCATTGTGGAGGTGGCCTTAAAGAGCTGTGGCTGCAGGGTGGTTAGTGCCAGTCGTGGTGGTAACCCCCGTACCTGATGGTAGACATCAGAGGTGAGGGAGGCTGTCAAGTTGAAGAAGGAGGCCTACCGGGAATTATTACCCCGGGGGTCTCCGGAGGCAGCTGACAGGTACTGGTAGGACAGGCAGAATGCGGTTTGGGCGGTTGAGGAAGCAAAAAAAAAAAATGTTTGGCGAGGCCATGGAAAGTACCTTTCAGTCGGCCTCAAAAAGCTTCTGGCAAACCGTCTGGAATATCAGGAGGGAGAAGCAGCTTCTGGTTCCTACTGTTTATATTGGGGAGTGGGTGCTGTTGACTTCACCTGGGGACATCATCTGGAGGTGGAAGGAATACTTTGAGGACCTCCTTAACCTTGCCTCAGATAAATCTACGCGCACTGCCTTCAAGACATCAGAGGGCACGTTGGCCAGAGGGGGCTACGGGCTGAGGTTGCCAGGGTGGTTAAAGAGTTCCTTGGTGACCGGGACCCAGGGGAGGATGAGACTCGTCCGGGCTACCTGAAGGGTCTGTAAGTTGTGGAGCTATCATGCCTGACACGCCTTCTCAACAGTGTGTGGAGGTCATGGACAGTACCGATGCATTGGCAGACTGGGGTGGCAGTCTCCTTATTTAAGAAAGGGGACTACAGAGTGTGTTCCAGCTACAGGGTGATCACACTTCTCAGCCTTCCTGGGAAAGTGTATTCCAGGGTGCTGGAGAGGATAGTTGAATCTTGGATTCAGCAGGAGCAATGCGGTTTTCGTACTGGCTGTGTAACATTGGACCAGCTTTATACCCTAGCGAGGGTATGGAGGGAGCCTGGGAGTTTGCTCATCCAGGCTACATGTGTTTTGTGGACTTGGAGAAGGTTCACGTCCAGGTTCCCTGAGGTGCTCTTTGGGGGATGCTTTGCGAGTATGGGGTACGGGACCTGCCACTGTGAGCAATTTAGTCCCTATATGAATGGAGCAGAAGCTTGGTCCGCATTGGCGGTAATAAGTAGGACGTGTTCCCAGTGCATTTTGGACTCCGCCTGGGCTGCCCTTTGTCACCGGTCCTGTTTACAATATTTATGGACAGGATTTCTAGGCGCAGCCAGGGTGTTGAGGGTGTCCAGTTTGATGGTCACAGGATCACCTCACTACTTTTTGTGGATGACGTGGTCCTGTTGACTTCATCTGCAGATTATTTTTAAATGGAGTGGTCTCTTAAATCTTTCCAGAACTGTATATGATCACAATAGTGAATGTTCACTACTTGTCTGCAGGGTCGTAGTCAAGGTTTGAAAAATAGTGAGGTCCAAGACCCGTGGGTGGGTCTTGTCAATCATACATCTATTTCTACATATTTGTAAAAAATGGATCTGATGCATCTTGTTAATCACTTTGACATGTCTGCCCTGCTCTTTGCAGCTTGTTTTCAGGGGGATAGGCAGTGTTAAATTAATGTTTATATGAATGAGTTGTTAGTTTAGGTTACAGCAAGCTATGCAAAGTTATTATATGAATGTGCCTTACTGAATGAATTTAGGTCTATATCAAGAACATTACAGAGCAGTAAAATATTATGGGTATGAAGCATGTAATTTAATTTGTAATTTATTTGTAACCATATATAAACATAAAAATGAAAGAGAAATTCTTGAGATTAACACCATTACAAGCTAACCTATATACTTGTTTTGATTTTTTAAATTAATGACGTAATGTTATTAGTTACCCTAATCAATCCGTAATTTGGCTTGATACGAAAGAAATCCAACCTTTAATATGGCCAGAGTAGCCTAGCCTAAGCTTATATTTAACATGTTTCATGCAATTATCTTTACTCCAGATACTGTACCTGGTCGCTGTTTTGGAATGTTTTTGATACGTTGCCTGCACACCCTCCCTGACAATGCTGCATGATCACACGCACACAACGTAAGTTTGAACTTCCTGCGGTAAATTGTGCACATGCGAGCCTCTATCATGCTGGCACTGAATGCTCTATCTCTCAGATATTTTCAACTGTTGTTTTTTTATATTCAGGTTAATATTTAGCTTCAAATTTTATTTTTAGCTCTTAAAAAAATGACCAAGGTCTGGACACCAGTCACCTCATGGCTCCCTACTAGTCTGGCAATGAGCTAATGGTTTTGGTATTCTTATATTGTTCTCAAAACACTTTCTTTCATAAAGTAAATGGCAACATATTCCAGAAAGGCAAAGTGTATAGTACAAGCATATAACTGTATCACATTTCTTCAAACTTCATCTGTCTTTGCTACAGTAAGCAACACATAAAGAGGAAACTACAATCTATGCAAACTATAACACAATTCTACTTAGCTATATATTCAAGCAACCATTCAGAATCAAATAAAAAATGCTTTCACTGATATCAACACCGATTTCCTTTGTTTTTACCTACCTGCAGGTATAATATCCACTGTCTGAAAGTTTGACAGGTAAAAACCATAGTGAGTTCTCCATTTTCTTGATACGTTGGTTTGTCATATCTAGAGTATGGTTATCATCTCTACTCCAGTTCAGTGTCTGATTGTCCATTTGAGTTGTGTAAAGATCACAATTCAGTTTATAGAAATGCCCTTCAACTGTAAAGTATGTATCTATTTGGTCCTGCTGACCTGAAAACCAAAAGAAAGACGGACAAATTAAATTTCCAGAGTGGGAAGCAAATTACTAATCTAACTCACTCCTCTGTCAAAAAAAAGGGAAAATTCCCCTCATGTACAGAAATAACATGAGAAATATTTCAAAAGGCTGAAGTCATTAATGCTAAAATAACATTATGTTACACCAAAGGCACTAGTTACCCTGAGCACTGGTCTGACATTACAAATATAATCTTATGACAGCATCATCATTTCCTTGTTTATTATTCTAATGTTTATTTCACTATTCTGTTTTATTATTCTATTATTCTACACACACACATTCCTTTTTACTACAATAAACATCCTTTTTGTCTGCCTTACCATCTTCCCAGGCATATGCTGCAAGTAGGAAACCCACCCAGAAGAAAATGGAAATGTATTCTCTCATATTACATTCGTGAAGAATGTAGAATTAGTTTATATAATATTTTGTTTCAAATAACCTTTTCTTCTCTAAATGACCAATAATTGTATTATTGGTACCACTACTACTGCTAAGCATTTGCGTGTTCTAAGCTCTGCTGAATAACCCGTTCATTGGAGTTTCCCTTCATCAAAAAAGTTTTATTTCCTGCATGTCAATGTGGTGTAAAGTAGGATGTTCGTTTTTTTTCCTATAACCATATATGCCATGACATATTGCAAAGGCACTTTCAAATGTAGTCATATGCCTGTTTTTCTAGACCCTATTCAGCTGGGCTTCTGCCCCTTATGTTTGTCTCAGTCCCACTGAAACAGTTTTTATAAAACCATTTAGTGATTTGTCCAAGGTTTTCATATAGACCTACATTTCGTACCCACGGCTCAGCAAACTTTATTTTGGGGATGTCCCTCCTCTCTGCAAATTATGGGGTCAAGACCTCCTGTATTTCTTCAGAGGGCTGAGGTCCCCTAAGAGTAACATCCTGGAATCACTCCTTGTCATATGCAATAATTTAGGCAATGTTCATAGGTCAGTGTCACTATCAAACTTGTTAAAATATTGACATATTTAATTAACAGACTGAAAATCTGTTTAATCGTATTTATGTGGTTATGTAAATCATACATTATTGAAGAGGCAGACAATGCGACATATAGAAACAGGGGTATGGTGTGCGAAGAGATAGTGCTGTTTAATATCTTTAAGTAGGCAATGGAAACTTCCACTTCCAATCCTCTCACACCTTTCACACACCTGTGTAGTCCGTATGGAGGGACACTTTTCAGATGGGCTGTCACTGCACAGTATGCTGGGAGGGGGGCTGGTATTCATGCTTATGTAATCCTGTAGAGGAAACTACGCACACAGAATGAAAATGGGATCTGAACAGAGATCAGATCTACTGAGTCATCATGCTGCCCCAAATCTTAAAGATGAAATGCAAATCTACAAGGTCGTTGGTTTGGGGCGCTTTTCCACCACACCAGGTACCGTACTTTCGGTACTTCCATAAAGTGCCAAAAGTATGGTACTTCTTTTGTGTCGGTTTTCCACTGGCGTAAAAACTGGTACCGGTGCTAAATGACATCATCAGTGACCGCCCCTGACTGACATCACAAAGCGCGACGTATTTCTTTCAGTGAATTTAAACATGTTGTTATGATCCTTCACTTTCCTGTAGTCCTGCTTAAGTTTTTTTGTTTTCAGCGGCATTGTTCAGTGTTTCGCGTGTGCCCCATTTCTTCCAAGCGGCTTGATATTACGGCAAATACTGGTACTCGATCGGAAGTCAATGGAAAAGCGAAAGTACCGTACTTTGTGCGGTGGAAAAGCGCCCTTATTTGGTTTCAGCATTGGTATTGACCAAATCAGCTCTGCACCCCCCACCTCCTAAACAAACATGATAATCCCACAATATTGGTAGGGACATGTCCCTACCATCCATATCCATATCTACCTACACCATTGTACATTTCATGTCAAAATATACAGACCCATTGTACTGAGTGATAGAACAGGGCTGGACCACAGTAATTTCAATTCTATTTATTTTTATATAGTGCCTCTCATATCACAGTTGTCTCAGGGCACTTGGCAAGATTATTAGTTCATGTATTCCAAATGACTCGTGACTCAGACAAAAGGGGAAGAGGGAAAGACCGCTAGAAGACAAAAGAGAAGAGGAACCAAAAACTCCTTATTAAGAAGAAAAAAAAAATTAAGTCAGACCGGCTACCCAACTCCCCCGGGTATACAACAAGTTGTCAGCTGAGATTTACAAACTGAGACCAATGCAGCATCATATGAATAAAGTGGCAGACTGTTCCATAATCTAGAGACCCTGTAGCTTTAACTCCAACAGTAATTTTATTCATATATGGGATAATAAGGAGACCCCTTTTTACCTGAAGGTGGCTTGTCTGTAAAATTTTCACTACTAATACTATGGTAACACTTTACTTGACAAGGCACAAACAGTAATAACTCAGTTACTACTGAAGCCCAAATCATGAACAGATATAGTATCAACTAAAGATAAAAAATGCATTATTATTCATTAAAATGATGAACAAGCATTAGTATTTCACTAGTGTTGTTCATTACTTGTTCCTTCAGTATTTCACAAAGGTTTACAGAATCAACAGATACAGTAACTGCTTGGGATGAAAGATGCATCATGATTCATTAATGATGAATTGCTATGAGATCAGTATGTAACAAAAACTTAGTTTGTGGTTAATATATAAGTAATAGTATACTACTTTATTATTTGTGCACTGTCAAGTAAAGTGTTACCAATACTACTAATGTTCAGATGTACAGATGCAAGTACAGATGCAGCCTCATTTGCTAAGCTGTTCTCATAAGTAGGTTGTGATGGTTATTTCTGTTTCAAAGGATAGAGTTATAAGCTGAACAAGCCCTTTCTTATTATATTGCTCCAGGATATCAGACCATGCTGACTAAAACAATTCTATTCCCGCAAACTTTATTTTCCATTCTAATCTGTGGTACTCCTTTGAGAACTTGTATTATCATTAAAGCATGGGTACTATCTGGTGGTTGACTACTTTACTCTTCAAATCAACTTCAAAGTTATATTTTAATCACATTTCAATATTTGACACGGGAAATAAGAAATTTAAGTTTGGTTAAGAAAGTTTAATCAATATACATAAGCTTTAACTTCAAAATCTTGTTTATTTTCTCATCAGTCTACTACAATAAATAACCGCAGAAAACACAGAGCGAACTGTTTTCAGAACACTGGAAATTTTGACCATGGTTTCCAGGTCATGAGATACACACATGCTATTTAGAGGTACTAATTAACCAAGGCCATTCTAGTACATTTATATTATTTATTCTCTAAAGTTCAAAATAAAGTGCTATGTCTACCATCTAATATGGCATAATTACTTACCTTAAAAACTTACCTGATAAGCTGTTAAGTGGTTCGCGATCTCTGAAAAAGGTAATATAAACACTGAAGTGTTAATCGCGCTAGCGCGCCAATGGGATTTACAATGTTATATTAGCATCCCGCTAGTCGCTAGTTAATTTAACCGCTTGTAAGTGCGAAGTATTTATTGTGTATTGTTTGAGTTGTAATATATGTATTATGTTTTCAGTTTCACAGTACCTCTTTTAGCAAACATCTCAAACTGCAAGATTTGCTTCCCAGATGTTTATTGCAGGAGCCTAGCTGTTAGCTATCTGTCAAGCTAAAAACTGCGCACTCATATTAGCAAGGACAGAATAGTGCAAATAAAATACGTAATTTTTAAAAATTCGTTATATTTTCCGTAATTAATCGAAAGTAACGTTAAAGTCCCAGCCCTAATAAATAAACACACGCACACACACGCACACGCACACACGGCATGGTGGTGCAGTGGTTAGCATTGTTGCCTCACACCTCTTTGACCCGGGTTTCCAGTCTGGGTTACATGTGTGTGGAGTTTGCATGTTCTCCCCATGTCGTCGTGGGGTTTCCTCCGGGTACTCTGGTTTCCCC
>JAODJX010000001.1:32171546-32183052 GCA_026776945.1 Isichthys henryi
CCGGAGTACCCGGAGGAAACCCCACGACGACATGGGGAGAACATGCAAACTTCACACACATGTGACCCAGGCGGGGACTCGAACCCGGGTCCCAGAGATGTGAGGCAACAGTGCTAACTACTGTACCACCATGCACCCCCCAAATTATTCAAGAGCCTCAAAAAATATTTTAATAAAACATACTGCATAACTGCAAAAGTTAAGGGACTTCACCTGAAATCCATTTTTGGTGCTGATGGTCAGTGTGTAGGTGAACATTTCATATACAGAGAGTAGAGAATCATATGGAGGTTTCAGGTTCACATGCAGTGAGTCCACAAAGCTTGACAAGAAAAGCAGAGGAGGGTCCAGGAAAGCTGGACAAAGTAAAGGAACAATAATTAGACCAGAAAGACTCAACTGAATAAAGGCTAGACTGAAATACCAATATATAACCACTCCTCATTCAATGAATGAGTTCTGTTCCAACAACCAGATCATTAAGGGAAATAGTCGCTGAGTGAAAATCACAGTAGCTTCCATGCTTAATTTCATGCATTTTAGCAGCATTTTGTACATTGCGCCAGCATTGTCAGGCATACGAAATTTACTTATACATGCACAAATTGGTTGGAAAATACATTTTTTTAGTATCGTTGTATGAATTTTCACTAACCAAGGTAGTCACTAAAGTGGTTGTATACATTTTTTATTAATCAATATTATTCACTCACAAATTATCTCTGCAAATAGACTGAAAACAAAGTTCTTATTAAAAGGAAACATATACAGCACACACTCAGTGGTAAATTTATGATATACCCCTATTATCTTTTTGTCTATCCAATCTTGCACTTGAGAACAAACTTGAGGGCCACATCACAGGGTCAACTAGCATTCTGCACCCCTGGAACAAATGGGGATTAAGGACCTTGCTAAAACTTCAGTAGCCAACGGGTTAAGAGAATAAATGTATTGAAGTATATTTCCCAGTGAAATCATCCAGTATTTCAGCCAATATTAGGCTGATAGTTATGGTAAAAGGCTCAACCGCTGGCCCTGGGATTCAAACTAGCAACCTTCCAATTATAGGCACAGAGTCCTAAGCTGCTGAGTCATACACCACCATACAGATAATTAGGTAGGACTCCTGTTGTATCCAGAGGCACTTTAAGGGTTGACAAATTGACATTTGAATATGCTTTTATACAAAATGCTGTCTTACCCAGCTGTTATTTTTGCACTGCTGGTGTTCCTGACAGCATTAATGGCCATTGTCCTCTAGCCTCTCTCAGTATCATGTTCTCAGCTACATATCTCACTGTTTTTTAGATGGTGAAACCACCACATTTAACACCAACAATCCTGCATCTTAGCCAATTTAAGGCTTAACCAAACAGTATGAAACTCACACACCTGTCTGCATGCTGTATATGTAACTTGATTTATTGTTTGGAGCAGGCCGTTTGGATGTACAAGCAGGTGTACATAAACACTGGCCACTGAATGTATGTGGGACACATGAACACTTGAAACATGAGACCCCGCCCTCCAATAAAAAAAAGAAATCATCCTCTCTTTTTATCCTTTTTACTTACTGTCTTCCTTTGGTATGAAGGATTTCAAAATCACTCTACGAGATGTATGATTTCCCAGGATGGCAATAATCTCTGTATAATATGACTCTTCAATATCTGAGAAAGCCTCTGTCAGGTTACATGTGACAGGGAGAAGTACACACTCACATCCTGATACTGTCTTCCATATGCCAGAACTGAAAATGAAAAACAGGAACAATATGGGGCAGCAGTAATGATGGACTTGATCAGCATTGGGATATATACAATGTACATGCCCAGCATAGAATACTTGCATAATAAAAAGGCACTACAGATCAAGTTCGAAGATAATTAGGAAAACATGGTGCTTGGGAATCTACAATTAAACTTTGATCCCAATGTTTCAGAAATGAATTTAGTGATACACACTTCAGAATGTGATACTTTACGGTGTAACACAGCCCATTAGTTGAGTTTGGCCCTTCGTCCCATGTTAACATGTGAATAAATCTAGTAGAGTTAATTGGGGATGGCAGCTCACATAGTCCTGTGGGAATGGAGAAGGGCTATAGTTAGTATATAACAACATACAATCACAATGGCAAACATACAGGCATTAATACCGATAGAGCTGAGGACAAACCAAAACTGTTTCAGGCAAATCCAACATTTTTAGTTAAAGCTGATGTGAAAGCATTTCTAACAATAACAGATGCCTAAAGGTTAGAAACGGACAATCCCTGGGTTTCTCAAACTTTCCAGCCATAAGACCCTGCTCTTCAGCAATTATCATATCGAAGGTCTCATTGCCAAAATTCTCTGACCTTTTAGCAAATTTTGTAAATTTTCTCAGGTAGTGATCAAATTTGCACCCATGCGATGGCCTCTTAGGGACCAGATCACATTTCCCTGCCATAGTTCCTTGGTCATTGGTGTTATTAGGACTCATATAATAACATTGTAGTTCTTCCTCCATTAGCCTGCTTCTTTAGGTCCAGGGTTATCAAAGGGAAAGTCCATACTTGCTTATTTTCCATCCATGCACCATCCATCCATCCATCCTACCTGCTTGTCCTGCAATCCTTGCTGATTTTCATTAATACATATATTGATAAATGATCCTATTTATATATTTTATAATACTGGTTTATTTTATAAACAACCTAAGGGCACGTTTATACTCAGCGTTCATAAGGGGTCACCATGCATATCCTGTATTGTTTCTGCTGCTATGTGTGGAATTAATGCTACACTTACACGATAAGCTATACCACGAAAAATCCTGGTGGTAGTATGGTCAACTTTTGTCACCGGGACTGTATGTTTATATACAGTTGGTATTAAAACAACACCTGTCCTTCCATCCATCCATCCATTTTCTGAAACAGTTCTGGTATTTATAAATCTTGGTGATAAAATTCACTGGATGTGTGTGTGTTTTGGGGGGGGGGGTTTAGATTTCGGTAAAACATTTATTTGTAATTTATTTTGAACTTTTTTCGCTTTATAAGTATTGCAATATTTACAAAAAAAAATCACATCACAATTGATATTTGTAAATTTTCCAATTTTCAAATTTGCCATAATGCAAAATACAAACTACTATGAGAAATCTAACAAGATATAATACAACATTCAAAATGAGGTAGTAAAGTGAAATGTTTTAAAGCAAAGTAGCAATAAAAAGTGGCGCAGTGGGTACAATATAGAGAATGCTGAGGCAACATAATAGGAACAGCAATAACACAAATATATTATTTGTGCTTTGTTCATCTTCTTCCAGATACAATATACATCACTGAGGTGTATCTTTAGTAGCTTGTGGAGGCTGCGAGTGTCAAACATTTCAGGCTGCGCCCTCATACAAACAAGCAAGACCGGGAATGAAGGAGCTGACCAGGATGATTTTCTCACACTGCCTCCTGGGAGACATAACTTTTAACTCTCCAGATTGACATAAACTACAGGTATGTGCACAAGAGCAACACCACCACTTGTGCAGCAACGGCTTGTGTAAGTGTATGTGTTGCAGGCATCAAGTATAAACTGGCCCTCTGCCTACTTCCTTGACAAAAGCAATAGCTGCCAGAAAGACATTGTCAGATATCGACACCAGGTAACTTCACTGATATTGTCGATTTTCAATAATATCCTCATGTCACCCAGCCTTAATTGACATATAAATTCAAATTAAACAGACTGAAGACAAAATCAGTGCCTGATGATGTGATAACACCAGTGACAAACTGAAGAAAATATACAGTAAAATATACTCAGAATTATAGTAAGCCCTTGTGCATTCGAGCTTCGTGATTCGCGAATTCACACATCTGCGAAAATTTAATTGGAACTGAACTTATTTCCATCTGCGATTTGCGAAATCCTCGAAAAACCCTACAGAAGTGTTTATGTTTAATTTTCGTAGTAATTTATAAGTTTTCATGCTTTGCAGTGTAAGATTGGCAATAAAAATTTAGTTTTTAGATTCTACTGTGTTTTTGGTGAAAGTTCAACACATAAATATAAATCAATTAAAAATCCCTTAAAAAACATGGCTTTCTTATGGAAACATTCCTTTTTATGTACATACTGTACTGTACTTTTACAAGATGCGAATCCCATTCGCAAAGTTTATTCCATTTGGAACTGTCATGACCTGCTCGTCCAATCCTCTCATGTGCCACGCCCCCTCATCTACCTCGTGTGGAATCCCAGTGTGATCAGCTATTTCCAGTTGCTGTCATTAGTCCTGTGCGTTTAAGTATGTTTCCCTAGTCCGGTCATTAACGTCATTTTGAGCTTGCCGCCTGTTCCGGTGTCCTGCTTGTCTTTACCTTTTGATTAAACCCTGTGTTCCCCGATTCCTTGTGACCTGTCCCTGCTTCCCCTGTCCCTGCTTCCCCGGTCCCTGCCCCGGCAATACGTGACAGGAACACTAATTTTTCCAAATTTGCCTACAGGATGTTTGTAGCAGCACAAATATAACCAGGGCTCAATAAATGGATGCTTTGTTAAGTGTCTATTTTTATCTGGTGGGCTATGGTTAGACCGTTGCAAGCTTTTATACTTATGCGCCGGTGTGTTTGTGTCGCTCTGCAAAAACACCGCCTGATCTAAAAATTGTACTTCTGTTCTTGGCAAGAGTGGTCTTGCTAACCTGCCTGCCAAGAATGAACTTGGGAAGCAGTGAATGTTCTCATTTTGGTGTGGATGCAACTGATGCATCCTTGATATTTGGGGTGGGGCAAGAATGAGATTCGGGGATTTTTACTGTCCTCTGTACTTCTGTTCTTGGTGTTGGAACTGGTCTCTGGCAATGGAAGATGACATGAAACAGGTACGCAAGAACACAAGTATGGTCAACTACACATAGTGAGAAACATCCAGAGTGTAATTGTGTACCCCACATACAATTAGTAACTTATTTAATTTATTTATTTAAGTATTACACTTCTTTGCAATGTGTGTATGTATAGCTATTTCTTCTAATTGCCTTTTTTAATTCTATTCAGTCGTGTAACTGACTACACATCTTAATGTGCCTGTCCTTTCAATACACAAAGGGGTTAACAGATGTGATGCTTTGGTTAAGCTAAATGATTTTATTCACAATAAGTCTTTTTTTGTATAATTTGATAATTTTTCACAGCACAGTTGATGGATCATTGCAGCACATTGGTTGAAAAATATTGTTTTAAAGGACTCCTTGTCTGTAGTGAATGGTCATCACAAATTTAAAAGGCATTTAAAAGGCATGGGCGGAGGTCATGTACACATATAGCACACTACAAGCTACAAAACTCTTACGAGAAGGCTGGCATATTGGATACTACACTGACAAGCAGTACGCGGTATATATATATATATATACACACACACACACACACACACACACACACACATATGACATACATATATAGTATGTCATATATGTTACTGTATGCAGTACACTGTATGCACTATGCAGTTTTGAAAACAACTGTTTTTAGTATTGGAACTGGTCTTGGAAAGACAATGGAAAATGACGTAAAACAGGTAGACGAGAGCACCAGTGCGGTCAAGTACGCATATTGAGAAACACCCCCTGAGAAATTAGCCTTTACGGCGCAAGGTGTGTGGCTACGCTGTACCGACAGACCTACACGGAGGTATAAATCAGCCTAAAGCATTCAGAAAGAAGGTTGCGTGAATAATGATAATAAGAAGAATAATTAGTACCCTTGATTATTTACTGACAATCAATGATAACGTCCAAGATTAAGAGCAAGACACTTACCTGCTGAGACCAGGAGCATGACGGAAAACAATGACTGAGGAGTCATTATATCACCAGAGATTTATCACCCATTTTATCATATTATGGAGACACCCTGTGAATTATTACAGTTAAATTTTGTTAATAAAAATAGCAATCTTAAATCTGAAGAGAGGAAACACGATCATATACGGGTATTTGTCACAATTTTTATAGAAAAAATATCCAATTTACACAAAGAAAACGAAACAAAATCCGTTTTATAAGTTAAATAGATGCTACCCAAAACCCGCAGTTATTACTAACGTAGAATTAATAAAATTTTAATTTAACGATTACAAAGTGAAAAGTGAAAGTACAGATGTGAGATAGTTTTACTCCGTTCCTATATATAAAATGGTTTCACTGTAACACTACAATCGTAATAAGAAACATAATTCTAAACTATAGTGAATTTGCGCTTACGCTTCACGTGTATTTACCTTACAAACGTAGTTGTTTCCTTCTTTACAAACATACTGCCCTACTACTCTTCATCCTCTGTCGCCATTTTGTACGCTATTGAGGCGTATTTAAAATGTCAACCACTTAAAAAAAAAAAAACCATTTCACAAAACACAGACTCAGTATCAGGCTATGCACGGCTTCAATAAGGAATCACACAGTCAGCAAAACAGAACAACTGATCCTGGAACGGTATCTACGCCCTACTACCTCCTTGCTTCGCGTGTGTGCCTACATTTTGAAAAGTATTCTTCCCGTAAGCAAAAGGGGGTGCAAATTCTTCCCGCAAGCAAAAAAATTGAAAGAGATTCAGTTCCGCACTGTTTAGTAGGAGAAATAAAGTTAACGAACAACAAATCTGTAACTTCTTAGTTCAATAAGTGACACATATTTACTGATAAATCAACAGTTCATGAACAATCATACAACGCAAAAGAGATCAGCTGGACTAAAGGATGTTTTTAAGAGGTGAAATTAATTATTTAAAACACAATTAATCAGTACACCAGAGGCTGAAAATACTGTTACCCTCCTAATAGAAATTACATCAGAATTTTCTGATTATAGTATTATTTTATTAAACATAAAACATGCCAGATGTTCTTATTTCCACACCCTACAGGTGAACTCTCTCACGTTTGTTCTGACAATTATAAACTTTTCAATGTATATATTTATATATATTATTGTTGAATTTTTATTTTTCTGTGAGCCCAAAAGTGACCAGTTCCATTGCTTTGCCAATATACTATTAATGTAAAATGTTTCAGTGACAGGTCCTTTTAATTACAAGATCACATAATTGTAATATGCTTCCTTTTTCCAAAAGAAACTTAGCATGCCATATGTTCCTCAGATTTCATTTGTGAGCTTTAAATTGTTCTCTCATGGTTTGAAAAACAGAGGCCAACCAATCAGTGGTGCATTTGCGTGACTCCTCCCAGTCATAGCGTGGAGTGTAGCCTAGGTCTCTGTGGGCTTTTTGGTAAGAGAAAGTAAAAGGTGTGTTCATCATCGTAAGTAGTTGCCGGTTCAAGGGTGGAGTGAACTTGAAAAAGGGACGGAGAAATGTTTGTAGTTTCTCCAGAAGAAAGGACAAAAAGAATAAGAGGGAAAAAGGCAGGACTGGTCGTTCTTGAATTGCAAACCCTAGTGGTGACATGACCATGTAATTGAAATCTGAATAGCTAACATGAGGGGTATCATCTGAAATAAAATAAAAGTTGCCTCCAACTGTAACTCGCTTCTGTGTGTCCTTCAGTGCCCGGGCAGCCAAAACATGGGCAAATGCAACATTCCCCACATACACAGGGTTCACCTTGGCCCTTGGATGAGAATTTCGCAGCAGTACGTTTCTGTTGCGGACACCATTGACCATATGGCCTTGTAGGAAACGGCAGCCATCCCCGTAGATATAAGTGGGTCGCATGGCACAGGAGGCTAGACTACCCCCATTGCTTAGGGGCTGGTCATTGGCCTTAAGGACCATCTGCTCAGCTTCCCATTTGGTCTTGCTGTAAGGGAACTTCAGTTGAGAGAAATAAGGAGTTTCTTCATCACCATTAAAAACTGGGTCTCCTTGTTCGTTGGGGCCTACCACTTCAATACTGCTGGTATAGATAAAGGAAGCCACATTCTCTTGAAAACAAGTTTCCAGCAAGAGCTGGGTGCCTGGAAAAAAACATATAAGGATGATTCCACTTCAGGTTTAGAAATGAATGACAGCTTTAGAAAAGGCAGACAGAACAGAATGTCATAATCTGTTAGATAATGGGGGAGAAAACAATAAAAACTGCTGAATATATTGCATTAGCTGTTGGGTTACAATATTCACTATGAATAGTTTATAAAATCTATATAATGCCCTGAAAACACAATTCAAAACATTCTGCTCTTTTCAGGAATTGTTTTAAGTTATAATGCACTTCTTTTAAGCAGTGACTGAACATGATTTTTTTGTATTATTGTATAGATAAGTAGATAGATGGATAGATAACAGCTCGTTGTGCATTTCCGTTTGTTTAATGGTGTATCATTATTACTTTTTAAGGGTGTAAAAATCATATGAGTTTACCTGTTACATTGACCTCGTAGAGTTCACTGTAGTCTACTGTTCCAGTTACATCGATGATGGATGCTGTGTGTATGACTATGGAAGCTCCTCGACAGGCTTTTCGGAGATGTCCTTCACCCCGAATGTCTCCCTCAAAAACATTCACCTTTGTGTGATGTGCGGATTCTGGCAGAAAATCAAGCAATAAGTCAATCAGTCATAGCCATCAGTCATTTTTCAATATGAAAAGTAATTTTGTGAAATATCGAGAAACATAAACTTATATCCATGCATCCATCCATCTTGTATATCCATTTATCTATTCATTACAGTTCATGGTGAATTACAAAATTTCAGGGGGCATACAGGAAAGAGTGGCCCTCTTTTTGTTGGATATCAGAGTTAATTACTGAAAGCAATTCAGTTGAGTAGAGTATAAGCTACCTATAAACGCAGTTGACAATATACGGCTGTGAAAACCAATTGAAGACCTTTTCAGTTTTTTTTTCAGTTTCAAGAACATTGATTCTTTTAAAAAATCCTCAAAAGTGAATATTCTATTTAAAAATAATTAGAAATTATTTTCAAAAGCAACAGCTGAATAATATTCTTAAAGGATCATTCCCCGGAAATTCGAAATTATTGCTATTAAATGGAAAGGTTATAAAAGTAAAACTAAGATGCAGAAATAACTTCTTCTTGCTGTACTTATATATAGATGAAAACATTTTGAACATAGTAAATTCAACGTAGAAAATTTGGCACTTACCTTTTACAACCTGGATAACTTCGGGTATAATGACTTTGTCTAGCAGACGGATCTCTGTCAGACCCTCCTCCAGGAGCAACATAATAATCCTTTGTCCCAAGAATCCACAGGCACCTGTAACAAGGCAGATATCACCAGATAGAGACATGACTATAGCTGTACACTGTAGTTGGCTCTATGGATGAATTTGTGAGAAATGATTCAGATCCTGACACACTCAGTTGCTGTAGAAGACCAAGGTGAAAACAACAGGCAAAGCTAAGGCTTAAATAGTCAGCCAAATCTGCCAGTGTCACCAGACTTTTGGAGAACCTTGAAATATGTTTATGTCTAGGCAAGGTCTCCTTGAAAAGGCAACTCCAGCACCCCTCACACCCTGGACTTTTCTCCCCCTTCCCCTCTGGCAGATGCTATAGGTCAATCAGAGCAAGAACAAAGAGACTGAACAAAAGCTTTTACCCCCTTTATTCTTCTATGCAATACCATGCTTAGGCCAGGTCATTAAGCACACACTACCTCGACTGACATATTGTACACATTATACTCAGACACTCATACTGTAATAGGATGTCTGTCTCTTTGTGTGTTGTTCTTATTTCTCTTATTTATTACTTTAACTTATGCTGCTGAATAGAGATCGAGCTGCTAAACTGTTTATTCACGTTTCTGTAATAGTGACAATAATGATCTATCATTTTATCTTATCTCTTATCCCACATTTTTGGTAAGAAGAACCTACCAGACGACAATTTGATTTGATGTTAATAAATTAATAAAAAGAAAACTGTGGTATAACTTGTTTATAATTGCGTATTAATGATTTACAAAGTGTTACAACCTAATTAATAACCTGCTTATGAGCCATTAAGTGCTTAAATGTAGATTATGCATATATTCAGTATCCAGGCAGTATATTCAATGTCCAGCATTAGTTTTTTAGAATGTGTCACTAGAATTTTATATTTTGTGCTGCATTTTTGCAATTGTATTGAGCTTTATAATTCAAATTGTTAACATGGAGACCTTGTTCAGTAATAGCTGATCCAACCTTGGTATGACAAGGACCGTCATGGAAGGTCATTCTTGCCCACAACAATCAAACTACATAAGGCATACTCTACATCTATCTGGTATTAAGAATGATTATTATAGTAATGTAGTGATCTTAGCAAAAATCAGGTAATTATTTATTTAATCAAAGGCAAACTTAATAATTGCAATACTTACATACTTACAGTGCTGTGCAAAAGTCTTAGGCAGTCAAAGAAAATAATTTTTAAATGATATTAATGTTCCTGAAAAACTATGGTAAAACGTCTATAGAAGTGTTAGCTTTCCTAAAATTATCCGATAGTACTTGCAGCAGCCATCCAATACATCCATGTATTTTTTGACTTAACCACTAGCACACCTTGCTTACACAATACTATTCATTTACAATTATTTTTATTTAGCTGATACTAAACGTCCTAAATGATGTATGTGCTGTTGAGAAGTTAACTAGGCATAAATGGACCCAGTCTGAGCTTCAAATGAATGCCCATTTACAAGTGCAAGCAAATATCTTCCAACAAATCAATAGCTAATAAGACTATTCAGTGACGATAAGTACAACATGAAGAATTTTCAGGGAAGACAGATAGGCATCAGCCTAGTAGAGGAATTCCTGAAACAGATCTTGAAGGTGGAGAGAGAATTGGATGTGGTGTGGCAGAAATACTATAATTGATTCTGTAAATAGCTATCTAATAATAGCTATCTACTTGAGCTTTATGTCCTATGCTGCCTGGCATAGGGTTCAAACCCGCAGCATATCTCACCAGGGTAAATAGTTAGAAAATTAACAGATGGATGGATATTAAACATCTACCAGATGAATTTTAACCAGAGTTTACAAAATACATTTACAATTTACAAAAGCATTTTCTTTGCATTACATAGAAGGGTGGCTAGCCACTGGTTGGGAGACCCAAGATGATTTCCAGATTATGTGTACAAAATTTAAAATATATAAAAAATACCATCATATTTTATTTTATTTAGTTTTTTAGAAAGACAAATGCTGATAAAATAATAAAAATTATACAATCTATTAATTTATAAATGTTTAAACCTAGTGGGGGCTCAGAGTCTCTGGCACTGTTATTTTGGGGATCCCAAGTATTATGTATTAGCATGGCTGGGCGGACTGGACAGCCAGTGAACCATGGACCCCCATGGTCTGTTTTTGGTTCCTCCCCTCTGTTGTTTTTTGGATTTTGTTTCCTTCTCTCTTTTTCTCTTGTATCATAATCCATTTAGTTATTATACACTAAGAATGTAT
The DNA here is from genome assembly GCA_026776945.1 of Isichthys henryi. Taxonomy (NCBI): domain Eukaryota; kingdom Metazoa; phylum Chordata; class Actinopteri; order Osteoglossiformes; family Mormyridae; genus Isichthys; species Isichthys henryi. The sequence goes on from JAODJX010000001.1 coordinate 32,182,989, forward strand.
TTTCACACACATACACCGACACATACAATGCTCAGGAAGTCTTAGGATACTGGCTTAATTCACG
>JAODJX010000001.1:32196599-32211924 GCA_026776945.1 Isichthys henryi
AGCTACCAATTTATGTTCTCTGTATCTGTAAGAAGAATTTCAACCACAGGGCAACTCATCTGCTGGATCTAGATGATCGCGAAAAGTTACCAGCTGCTGATCGAAGGTTTTAGAACTTTGTGGCCCAATATCATTAGGAAAGTGCCCGAGAAACATTTGCCAGCAACATTGCTCAAAAGGTTGCCGTATACTGTCACCCTAAGAAGTGTGCTCGCTAGGTACGTCTATTAAATTTGTGGTAATTTCGTGGTAAACTTAGCAATTTATTGTGGATGCTTGACAGTCATTCTGCTACATGTAAGGCTCGAGCTCAAGGAATACAAACAGGGTTCACGCGCAGCAAACAACGGAAGGGCAACGAATTTGTCTAGCTTGGCAGCTAACGTTAGCTGACTGGTCATATCAAGCCGCGGAACTTGTCTTCAATCAGCGGAAAAGGTAGAAAGTTATTAAAATGATGTCTGAACGTTATACTACTGTAGCCATTTTCACCACTTTTTAACGTCTTTCTTACGATGGACTTTACACCTAATGTTAAGGTAGTGTAAAATTTACGCTATAACTTAGTACTACGTTGAAACTAAAAGCGTGGTGCAACGGATTACTGTTCTGAAAATAGAACAACTTACCAGTGAGCAGCGTCTAAAATTTTATTTTATCCTGTTGCTATTCTTCTTTAATCATATTTGCATGTATATAGATTTGAAGCTGACAATATCTAAAAAAAAAGCATTTAAAACATATTATACATGAAGTTTAGGAGGCGTTTTCAAGCTGGTAGCCAATTCTGGTAACCAATTAAAATGAGTATGCTAGAGATGCTAAGCAAATTCAGGATTAACGTCACTGAAAATGTATAAAACCTGTAACCTACTGCAAATGGCCAGGCCACTGAGTGAAATCTCACTATTTGTGTCCCATGACAGGTTAGTTTATTCAAAGAAACTTGCCTCTTGCAAGTTGTTCTGTATTGGTTGCATGGTTGAAGAGGGAATGCAAGATTGACAAATAGACCAGTCCATGGCAGAGAAATGGCAGATTGTTTTCAATATGGAATGAATTCATGTGTAAAACCATTATTTGGTGCACAAATAGTTTTCTAGATACATTTTTATAAAATGTGAAAAGAAAACTACAAACAATAGAATTGCTTAATGCAGCCAGTAGTTGCTAAGAACCATTTAATAAAGTTTCATACATAAGTGCAACAAAACACGTTCTTGAAAATAGGCTGTTGTATCACAAACATGGAACTCAAATGAAACTGCAAAACGATTCTATCTGTATAACCAAAATCAAATGCATGTTAGTCAGATCCTGGGAGTAAAGGAAAAATTGGCATAAATCTGTTACAAAGTGCTCCAGCTATTGTGTCAAATGAATAATGATATGCTGCAGGCTTCTTGACTCAATCTTCTTCGGCTAGCCCTTTTTCTATTAGTGGAAGGTGAACTAGAGCTCCCACATCATTGTACAGCATCACAGCAATTTCAGGTCCTGTCGACTAGAGAAAGTTCTTATTTTAAGTTTAGTGCATATTAGATATTTTAGTGAAATGGAAGCTACTAATTGACTATCAAGTATACTCACCATGACACAAGCGGTAATTTTGCCATGCAGCAAGTCAATCATCTCAAGTACAGCCTTAATGCTCCATTCGGGACAGTACGAGACTCTTTCCTTCTCCAGGTTGACATGAGGGGGCCTGAGCCCAGTCACTCGTACTTTGATAGCTTTGCAGGGATACTGCAACAGCTCAGAAGGGATCTGACGTAGTCTTGGGGATCAGAAAATAATGTCTTGTTTATATCCTTTAATGTACAATAAGAAATACTCCAAAGAAATGCACGTCATAATAAAAAGGGTATTGAGTCATGCAGTTCACAGGCTGCTGTTAAATGGCACCAGACGAGATGCACATCATCCAAATAAAATGAAAATTAATTACCAAGAATTAAGTAAAGGCATTAGAATGCTTGCATTAATAAAGATGACACCAAGGAACTAGGGCAGTCACTATCAATCTACCAATAAATTTGTTGATTCTCGATCGATTTGATTAATCTATACAAACACACCCACGTTGGTATTCCTATACTTGTGAAGACGGTATATTCAAGTCAAAGGCAAAACCCTAACCCCAATCATGACATCCTATACCCTACTGAAACCCTAATCTTAACCATAAGTACCCAAACAAAATACAAGACTTTTGGCATTTTTAGTTTTCTGATTGCATCCACAGATATTTATAAAATGAAGTTTTGTACTTGTGAGGACCAAAGGGCCTACATGGACATTTTTGGGATTCCATAGAGACAATATATAAAAAAAAGCAAGTGGCAATGCCACCAACTTAGGTTCAATTTGGAAACAGTTCATTTTTGGTAGATTTTCAGTACTTTTTTTGTTTTATAAAAACTTTTACACATCACAATGTGAACTTTTTCCAATGCTGTTCAACCTTACACTCAGATATATACATATATTACACACACTCCATATGTTAAAAAAAAGAAATCATTTGGTTAATATGTACCATATTCTGTAAGATGATGTGGGTAAGTGATGGGGCTAGCCACGGTCACCTCGAGATACAGGAATTGTAGAAAGTAAATTAAGCGAAATAATTTAAGTTAAAGTGATGACAGAGATAGGCTATTGTACTCCAAGGATACATGACTTAGAGATATCCTAATATCCTATGATCCGGCAAGTCAGAGGTCAGTCATGTTGCTGTAATATTTAAGTTCTTAAAGGGTTGTATTTTTATTCACTTTTAATCTGACAGCTATACAATGAACTACTGTAGTACTTACTTTTGTGTGGACAAAGTATCGTCAGAGCCAAAATCCACATGCCTCACCAGGATTTGGACTGGGTTATAACTTTTAATGCTCAGTATCTTGGCCCTGTAGTACTGCCCATCACTGTACTTGGCCAAGCAAGAGCTTTCTACAAAGAAGAAAGCAATTTTCTGATGTCTTCAGCAGTAACAATTTAGTAAAACTGTCAGCTAAAAAAAATGACAGCAGAGAAACAAACCAATGGCAAAGTCACTGAGTGGCTGGAGACTGTCCACCTTCTCATTCACATATGCAAGAGCTTCTTCCAGGTTTTCCTCACTGTCCTCCACAAAATCATCCATTTCCAGAAGGGGAGAGAGAAAAATCTATAAAACAAATAATCCAAGTAACCGCAAATTAAATCACCCTGCTATAACCAAAGAATACCATGTAACCTCCCCCAGACATATTTCACTGTGAGATATTGATAAGTAATGTTGCTTCGTGAATATAATTGAGACATTTGATAATTTCCGAATGACATGCAACCAAAGGTTACAGGTTGACTGGCAAACTACTTTATGAAATGCATGAAAATTCAGACCTGCAGAGAGACATTCCATTTATTTAATTCTGACAGCTATTTAATGCTAGGGCAGGGTATTATCAACTAACCCACAATACAATAGTGTATGCATTTTTGTGCATTCATAAAATACACATTTCTATTTTTAAAAAAACAAATGTGAAAAGTAACAGAATGAAACATTCTACTAACATTAGTGGTAAACACTTTACTGCATTTTTACAATGCAGTGCACTTAGCATAGGCTACATAAATGGAGGCTTTTAGGAAATGCCCGTTTTGTGGTGCATAAAAGTTTTTTTTTGCAAGCTACGGTAGCAATGGTCAAGGTCCAGAGTTAGTCAACTAGTAAAGTTAGGGTTAGAGATGCACAATACTTTGGTTAACACACAGAGATCACCTGATATTCATTAAAAATTAAGACAGACATTGGTCCAACGTGTCAGTCTTAGTCAATATTGCCATCAATATTCAAAAGTTTATCAATATTCAAAGTTAGCAACGCTAATTGCTATATCGATGTACTTCTTTCAAGTTTAAATTGGGGCTCTGTTAAAGATAAAATAGAAACAAATGGTATTCCTTCATCATTGTAAACGATGCGAGAGCTTTAGTCATGATGTTACACAGACTCCCAGAATCCATAGCTAAAATTAAAACAATTCAGATAGTGGGAAATTTGATGATGGGAAAAGGAGGGGAATCGTTATTACTTGATTCATTTTGTTTTAAAACTTGAGCAATTCATTTGCTGATAACAGCAAATGTCGTTATAAAAGGGCAAATTAAAAAACACAAAGCTCCCTATAAGCACAAAGAGAGACTAAACCAGAAGCAGACATTACCTCATTGGGAGTGCAGAGGTGTGTGATTTGAACTGGGAAACACTGTCCCTTCTCTGGCATTCTTGGATAGGTATACCTTTTAAGGTGCAACACTGCATACTCCATGCCCTATCAACACAGGACGTCAATAAAAAGCTAACAAACAACTCCATACATGTTGGGGGGGGGGGGGGGTAAATGACAGTAGATTACTCTACTGGAGAAGATTTCTTTAAATAATCTGGAAGTCTAATTCAAATTAGGCTAACTGGAGAGACCAAGGTAAAGGAACAATTTGTGAGGATTCTTTTTACACTCCCTGAACACTTTATCAGGAACACCTGTATACTTCATGTAATTATGTGATCTCAGTGATTTTGACTATGGCCGAATTGTTGTAGTAGATGACATGATTTCGTATTTCTGCAACTCCAGGTCTCCTGAGATATTCACACACAAGTCATAGAGTTAACTCAGAATGATGCAAAAAACACAAAACATCCAGTGAGCAGCAGTTTTGTGGATGGAGAAAAGAGTAAGATCAAAAGAAATGGGTGAAACTGGTTTGAGCTGACAAAATGGCAATGGAAAATCACTACTCTGTGCAACTGTGGTGAGCAGAAAAGCACATCAGGATGCATAACACATTGAACACTGAGCTAGACTGGCTCCAACACCAGGAGATCTGTCAGATTACAAAAACTGAAAGTCATAGGGTTTCAGTGGGTACAGTCTCATCAAACTTGGACAAGAAATATGTAGCCTGGTCTGATGAATTTTGATTTCTGCTGTGGTACACAGATGGTAGTATAGGAATTTGGTGTCAAAAACATGGATCCATGCCTTATGTCAACAGTCCAGGCTAATTGTAAAGGGAAAGTTTTCTTGGCACACTTCCGGCCCATTAATACCCTTTGATCTTTGATTAAATGCCACGGCCTATTCGAGTATTGCCACTGACCATGCACATCCCATCCCATCACAGCCACAATTTACCCATCTTCTAATGGCTACTCTCAGCAAAATACCATGTCACAAACCAAAACAAGTCACAAATTGATTTCATGAACTTGACAGTGCATTATGTTTTTCAGTGGCCTTATCAGTCACCGGATATGAATCTAAGAGAACAGCTTTGGAATATGGGAGATTCATATTAATGTGTAGTTGACCAATCTGCAGAAACTGCATGATGCAATAATGACAGTATGGACCAGAACCTCAAAGGAATAATCCAAACATTTTATAGAATCCATGCCATAAGTAACTGAGGCTATTCTGAGAGCAAAGGGAGGATCTACGCATCATTAATTTAGTGTTCCTAATAAAGTGGTCAGTGTTTCTCTTCAATAACATATCACAGAGTTCACAGTACAGAAAGATTTATGCAGAAAAATATGATAAAAGCTGAAGTCTTACATTTATGTCCCAGTCCCAGTTGTCATGGTCAATGACATACACCTCTATATTATCCTGGGAAAACAAACTTGTTTTGGTGCATTTCTGCCTCAAAGATGAGTAACAAATACATTGAGAGTGGCATACTAAGGTAAGCCTTTGAGAGATGCCTTCTATGAAAAACAGGTGTGCCATTTATACTCTTAATTTCTCCCAGAGTAAAAGTACCCAGGGTTTTCAGGTTCTTTCCACATTCTTCTACTTCTGCAAAGCACACCTTTTCTTTTGAGATGATGGGCCTCATGATAGCATGTTGGTGATGAACCATGAACTTGCTAAGGTCTATCCCATCTACCACAATCTGAACTGTCAAGTGACCTTTAGGATCCACAGGTACCTCCTGAAAGAGAGAACATGAGTCATGGGATATAATGTATTAATAAAAAGTAATTATTGACTTCACATGTATTATTTGTACTGGGTTATACATTTGTGTTGGATTATTTTAACTAGGGTTTTATTTTAACTAAAAGGAAGATGTAGAACGGGGTGCCCAACTCCAGTCCTGGGGGGCCAGAGGCGTGCACATTTTTGGGTTTCTCCTCATTTAACACACCTGATTCAACTCCTTGTGCTAATTACCACACAGCCCTTGAGCTGAATCATTTATGGTGGAACTGAGAAGGAACTAAGCTATACAGGGCTCTGGCCCTCCAGGACTGGAGTTGGGAACCCCTGATGAAGAGGTACAATACTTATTTTACCATGATTTGCATGTTCACATAACGCATATGCAGTAACTCCTTTAGCAATTCCACAGCATCCCTCTGCCAAACTCCACCAACCTGTAGACAGAGGGTAGAATATTTCAAATTATGTTGTCTACTGAAGAAAAGCAATGCTTCTGAGTGTTAAATGCATTTGTAAAAAAGTCCTCAAACCAATCGAACCATTTTCTAAAACTACTTATGCAGGGTTGTGGTGAACTAGAAGCCTATTCTAGGAGGCACAGGTCAAAAGGCCGTAACTCCATTACAGGGCATAAATAGACTGATAGATACTTTATGAAGGAAACTGCAAGGGCATATACTCAAATCACTCACATTATGGTCAATTCAGAGACAATCCGCCTTATATTTTTTTGCCAACGATGTAAAACCAAACATTTATCAACAGTAATGGTATAGCTAGATTATTACTTCTTCTGTTAGACACGTACACTTACAGGAATGACTCCATGCAACTGACAAGGTACACTCAATTGGGGCACTTCCTTAGACAGCAACATTGGGTAAACATAACACTCCGGAATGTTCTCCACCAAGCCCTGGTCCACGTATCTCACCTAATTCATATAGAGATGCAGAAACACTTAAGATGACATCAGAGACAGGAGCTAAAGACAGATATTTTCCCTAAAGAAATAGAAAAGATTGCCTAGTGGAGATTAATGGATCACTGTGAATGTTGCATTTCTACTTATTTTCTTGAAAAATTGTTAGTTCTTGAACCCCATATCCAGTCTAATAGGAAATAAATACAAGAACCTGCATAGTAACTCAGGCCTTTGTAAGATTTGTACTACAGATTCTTACCTTAATGTGTCCACCAATGACCTCAAGCACTTCTGCTCTGTACCACAGCACATCAGAGCCCATGACAGCACAGCCTTGCCCATGCTTCCAGTTGTAGGGCTTCTGCCTGGGCAAGGACTTAACGTATCGCAATGTCCGTTTCAGCTGCACAAAATGCTGTTCTATAGGCAGGAACAGCAATTAGCTCAGCAGCAAGACTATATAAGGTTCAAAATCTTACACAACCAGAACATAAACACATCTGTGACTAGAAATTCAATAAAGCGGCTAGCCATACAGTATATATTTTCCAAACGAGATAGGAAGGCAAAGAAATTGTTATGCTGATACACTTTTATTGCAAGTTAAAACTGGGTCTCTGTTAAAGATAAATAGAAACCAACAGTATTCCTTCTTCAATGTAAACAATGAGAGAGCTTTGGTTGTGACTTTGCATAGACTCCCAAAATCCACAGCTAAAATCAAACTAATTCAGATAGTGTTTCAAGGAAAAGCTGACGGAGGGGAAAGGAGAGGAATCATTGTTACTTTGTTCATTTCGCTTTAAAACATATGCATAGGAGTAAAAGGGTCTTATGTCAAGGCTGTTTTATTGGACCCCTGCAACACAGATAAGCATGATTTATCTATTCTGAAACTTGATTGCAATAATGAAATTGTATATACTGAATATAGCTGTATATTTCGCAAACATGTAAAGAAAACCTGTATTTACGTTTCATTTTGACCACACTGTTTATATTTATGAGTACAACCATTGTGCCTAAAAAGAGAGATATGGCTTTTAGTCCATACTGCCCAGCCATATCTGTGACTAATATCTACAATACGTTTCTGTAAGAAAGGTCACCATAGAACCTCTTGATATACACATACCAGCTTCCAGAGTCATAGCATAGATAGCCCCGTCGTCGCTGACAGCAGTGATGGTCATCTGTACAAGGCCACATTGAGGCAGCTTTGGTGGAGTGTAATGTTCAGTCTTTAGTTCTTCCAGCAGACCAGGCAACATGCAACATAATGGCCTCTGGATTTCCTCCACTGAAACATTTCCTTGTTGATCAGATCCTTCAGATGTTTTAACAGAGGCCACACTACATTTGCAACACATAAAAAAAAGTTGTTATATTGTAAACTTCGCTTTTTCAAAACCCTCATAAGCATGACCCTGAAACAACCTGCTACATGGTGCAGTAGCTGAATGCTCTCCACACAGGGTTGCTCCAAAACTGCATGAAAAACATATACGTATGATGTATATGATACATGGATTATTTTACCTTGCATGATTTAAGCTACTGCTAGGACGATGTGTCTACATTATCGGTAAATATGCCAGTTAGTATGGTGCAGGGCTGGGAAACTGAAAATTGTTATTCGGATAAATTCAAATTTTAATCGATGGCAAAAAAAAAAAATCCACATTTGAATTTTTGAAAATGTATGCAGTCTACTATTAGTTAACATTTGTCTCTCACTTTTGTTTTGCCAAATGGTCCTTGCTGCCTAACGGAGAATAAGAAATCTCACTAGGGGCAGACTTATACAATTTTATTCAGCTAACTACTATGGCTGAAACAAGCCAGTAAGAAACTCATGAAATAATGGGCAAATCACAAGAAGAATGTAGTGGTGTAACACCAAAAAAGCTGAAAAGCAGTCTGGATCCTATTGGCACAGTTTAAAATCGGCAAGATTTCAAAATACTGGTATGTGGTGCTATAATGTCTGGATTAAATGAAAAACTCCCAGGCTTAGACACAGCCTAAACAGAAAGCAGCATTTCATTACACAATGTCGTTTTAGGCCATTTTATGCACATAATCCGATGTTAGCCGTCAGTCATTTGATATTTTAATTACACCAAACAATTTAGACGACTTTGTTGTTGCTACGGACTTAGGTATCTTGCGGGTAGTTAAATAAAAATGTGTTGATATATCATCGCCTCCTTGGACTGAAACCTGCAACGTTCCATTTATTCAGTAGAAAATAAAAAGTCCGTCTTCTAGCCTGATTCAATAATAAATTAAAAACGTTACAGTCCTTATAAAATGAGAAGTGTCTGGCTGCAGGCCTCACTTCTAAGTACACTTCCTGCCAGTAAATCGTGTCGGAGGGTAAGGAAATATGTAACTCATGCACAGAATTTATATATTTTTGATGTAAAGGTTTTCATTAAGACTAATAATTTCATTAATATCACTACTTACAATGTTGTTTTAAAAGCACTTCCTCCCCAATAACATTATATTAATATTTTTCTACTCAACATGTATGGAGTTGTAAAAACTGTCCCACCAGTGAAGGATTTCAGTAACCACCATTAATGAACACTGTTTTAAAATAATCAACATCTATGATGTTGTTTAAAAACCATTTTCCCCCTTTAAGAGTTAAAGATATGTTTGCTAGACATGACAAATAATGTATTATTATTATAATTATATCAGTAATATAATACGAATAATAAAATATATTTTACAGCATGGATAAAATGTGTTTAAAATAGTTAAATTAACAAAACTAGATTTATGGATACTGCTTTAACATATATTAACAGGCAAGCATATTGTTAGGGCTCATTTAAATGCAACTGTGTCAGATGTTGTAGGTTTACAGATGAAAAATTTAATATTAAAACTACATTGTTCACTTGTACAGAGCAGGTGGAAATCTGTGAATTCTAATATCCTTGGTGTTGGCATCATTATTTCTGTTAACATGTCATTAATTGCACAAGCTTCACCGTTGGAACTCTGAATAGAGGTGCAGGTTTGAAAAGTGTTGGTGGACAAAGGGGACAATGGATATATTTGAAACTGGTCTCACAAGGTTTCAGTGCTGGCAGAGATCCTGCCTTCCATATTGATTTGTCTTCACAAAATTGACAATCTTAATCAAAATATTTCAAATGTGTGATCTTTAAGACATGAATACACTACTGATATTTACAGATACATTTAGCGTAGACAATGGAAACTGTGTACATAGGTCTACTATAAAGTGATTATTTTTTTATTCATGCTGTATTTTGCAAAGTTAAAGAAAATTCTAGACAGTGATCAATCAAGCAAAATACTGTTGAAGGCTGATATCATCAGATAAATGATTCCGAGGGGATTTGTGTCTCCAAATATATTTGCAAATATCTTCTTTAAAGTTCACCACTGTATTCATAAAAGCAGCACTAACAAAAGCCTTAAACATAAGCCCACTCTGGCGACAAAACAATTCAATGTCTCCTTTTACCAATATCAGCTGACACCAATCTGTTAACTGAGATATCATGTATCTGTAGTAAGTGTTCAATGATTACTTTATGGTCTTAAATAATTAGGTATATTTTTAGTACTCAAAAAAAGATTAGGTCACTTAAAAATATGTTAGATTAAAAATCAATACAAAAATAACCTTTACATGTAATCCTCATTTAAACAGCTTCTTCCCCCCTCAAAAAAGTTTTAATTTAATGCTGAACTTACTCAGGTCTCCTCTCCTTAAGTGCCAGACCCGCACTGACCATGACGTCAGCAAAGCTGACCTCCTGGCCGGCCTTGCTGTTGCAGTATAAAGCAACAGAGACTGGCTGCTGGGCCTTGTCCTACAAAAGGGGGTTCAAGGTTGGGGGAGGGGGTGAGTGATGACACTGGTTTAGAAATCTGCATTTCACAGCCAGCTCATCAAAAAATACTCTCAATTTTCCAGCTTCCACAGCCTTTTAATACATAAATGCAACAGTATGAAAAACAAAAGGAAAATCACTTGCTTAAAGAAATCACAAGTATTTAAAAAATTGTATCTGTTTGAAACACGAGTACATTGTATTCATTTAACCTTGCATATTAAATCATGTTTCTTCATCAGCAGGCAGGTTAGATAATATTTTAAAAGACAGCAGGATACTATAAATCAGGGGTCTCCAACTCCGGTCCTGGAGAGCTACTATCCAGTAGGTTTTCTATCATACCTGGCTAGTGATGAATCACACCTGCAAATACGGTACCAGGAGCAGGCGTGGCTCATCAGAAGCCAGGGAGGATAGAAAACTTACTGGATAGTAGCTTTCCAGGACTGGAGTTGGAGACCCCTGCTATAAATAGAAAGTTGTCTGCACACTTCAGCTACAAGCTATGTCAACTGAAATCCTGTCAGACTGGCATCCTTTTTTGAAATTACTGTCAGGTCTGCTTATTAATAAAAACTAAAAAACTACCACACTCCATGCTTTTTAACAAGAATCAGTAATCATCATCCCAGGTCCAATGAAAACCACCTATGACTACTTTTTGACGATTGTGTTTTTTTACTATACATACAACAACAGTCCATTCTTCTGTCTACTGATAGCATTAATTGACCAATGATAAGATGTTTCATAAAGTCATCCATTTCACCAGTATCTCCACTTAATCACAGAATTGTCCATCAAAACCCTGTATCTCCTGCCCTTTCTAAGTGTCAACTAATTTACCTCATCTAAAAGCTGTCACTTGAAGCTAGAAGCTTGCACTGCATTTTGACCCGGATAATGCTGTCAAGGTAAAGTAACACCTTAAGCTTCCTGTTAAAAAGCATAATTTATGTTTATATTAGTTACCGTTTGTAGTCATGAGGGTCATTTGTATGAATTACGTTATACTAATTTTAAGTACACCATTTTTAATGGCTAGGTAAAATAGTAAGACATAGCTCTGATAATGTCCCACCACTTAGACTAGCTGGCGATAACCTGAGTTCTAGAAAGATAGTGAACAGCATGAAAAGACTGATACTAACTGTGAGCCATTGCGACACAGGATAAAAAAATCATGCAAGTCCATTTCAAATATTAAACCATTTACCGACCACTGTGCAAAGATTCGTGTTTGTGGGTTCATTGTTATAGGTTTATTTTACAACGTAGGTACTGAGCAAATGTGTTTTCTCACACTCGTAAAATAACATTTGGGGATGCACATTTTTTCTTTGGACTGCGATGATGTTAATGCATAAATATGTAAAACAAACTTCTGATACCATCATCCAGTGGACATATGTCCACCAAACTAATGTAAAACCCCTCATCTTAAACTCTTCATATTAAAATAAAGATACAGACAGACAGACAGTTCATATTTACCCAAAAATTCCAGTTCCTAAGGTCTAAAATACTACATTGGTAATCAGGGCACTTCTTTCATCAAACAGTATTTTCATTGATTAGTACAACTCCTAAACATTTGACCCACTTATTAGTATTCAACCCACTGTATTACCTTAATAGTCATGCTAGCCAGAGCACCTGTTAGGTAATAAGAGATAAATTCACATGCAGTGACTGTCCAAGTAGTGCCGCCTCCAGTAGGTCTGTGAAACAGACCAAAAAAGGGACTCAGAATTAATATTCACTTACAGCCATTGCCTTGTAAATCATATTTAAAACTTGATCAATGTAACCTTAAAAATAAGTACGGCCCACACTCTTTACCTTATGTCACAAAGGGAACACTCGAGAACAAGGCTACCAATGAGATGATGTCGGAGAGGCCTGAGGTTGTTCAGCTGAAGTTTCACTTTGCCTCCAAAATCGCAGCGTAGTACCTTAGGAGAGATGCAATATAAATTCAGAAAGGATTATTTCATTACTCAACATCTAACAAAAGCAGCCGTAAGCCTCAGTTTATTTCCTTTCATGAGACAATCGGAACACTAGATATCTTCTAATAAGGGTCTACATAAACATTTGCATAACATAACTGACTTTGCAGCTGCCCATATATTGTTGCAGGTACAGCTCACCTCAATGCTCAAAGCAAACACACCATTACAAGGGACAAACTGTAATATGATGACTTTAGTGGATTTCAAATCAAGATTTCAGACTCAGTCTACATACTTCGATAAAGTTGCAGCTGCACTACAAGAATCTGTGAAAAACATAAGCGAAATGTCCTGCACCTCTGCGACATTGTTGGAAGATACAGAACAGATCTGCCCTCTTTCCCAGACACCATTGATGAGGGCAGCACAGTACATCTGTGCTTTCCACTCTTCTGGCAGAGGCTTGGACAATGCACACTCTTCCTTCAACATTTTATATACCCTGCGGAATGAAATATTAGAGCAGGAAAAAAAAAAAACAGTGAAAAATGAGCTATCTGAATTTGACGGAGCCATTAAGGGGAACAAGAAAAAAAATGCACTTTTGATTCCGTTGCCGTGTTCCTTGCGCAAAGTCGCCCATACTAATGACAAAGTCACACATGGGCTAAGTTAGCTACTCATTTGCAGCTTCCAATTCATTTAGTTTCTTATTCATAGCATCTTATTTCATGGCTTAAGTTATTCCCAGCTTCCTTAAGGGGGAGTGTTCGCAGCGACACAATTTATAATTAAGACATTTTGAAAATACGAAATAAAATAAGTAAAGAATTTTTAAGCTGTATCACATATATTCATGTAGGTTTGCCACCGTAACAAATTATCATGGCCCAGACTGCAATGTTTCCAGCTAGGCAGCCTATAAAACCTGGCCCAAGGTAATTTCAGTGTCCTTAGAGTGGGTTGCCTGCTATGTCCTATGCATTTCATTCCATTTGGAAATGTGGCTTCCTATTCAAACAACTGTGCAATTGCTGAAAGTGTCATGTGACCAGTTTACTGTTACGAAAGAAAAGTTATAAAGAACATTATGCTTGGGTAATTCCACCATTTTCATTACAGGGAGACTTGTGAAATTCTTATAGGAAATAAATAAACATGCTGCAGCTTAAACCTTTTATTCATACATTTGTATTTTCAAAAGTCTTGAGTAACAACTGCAGCCTGTGTTGCGCAAACGTTCCCTTTTAGTGGAGCAGCAAATAAGAAGCCAGCTTAGATCACAAAATAAGTTGCTGCAAATAAAAAGCTAAATCAATCGGCGACTTTGCCATTAGTTTGGACAACACAGGCGACCATATACAAGGAACACAAGGACAATGGAATCAGCAAAAGCAGTGAGAAAACACAGCAGTCACCCATAGCTCCACCCACTGCTGCACTCCAATTAACATGTATTTGCATGTTATGAACATGAAAATGCAAAACGGAAAGCAGGGAATGTCAAATTGGAAAATGAAGACTAACGTTTTTTTCTTTAAATTTTTTTTACAACTCATAAATGAGCGAGAAATTCATTTTAATTTTCATTTTATTTTTTGCAGAAAAATACAGTCCATATTCATTGTGCCCCACTGTTTAATATTTAAAGCACAGGACACAGGTCTGTATCACTTAGGTTTATATTTATTAGTACATAAATAAATTTTATATTTTATACTTTAAACAGACACAGCACAGTTATTAAAGGTAATGGAATAATATTGTGGAATGAGGCAAAAGTCTATCCCAACTATGCGAGATGTCACAAAAGTGCATGTTTTCTTTCCCTTCCATGTTCCTTCTGGGGCTCTGCAGAATTTCTATCTAGTGATATGGATAGCATGCAAGAATCTCACCTCTTGAGCCTGCTGTCCATCTGCAGAAACTGGACAAAAAAGCTCGCTGGGGATGTGACATGGGTGACCCTCACCCTCAGCTCAGAGGCACAGAGCTGAAGTTCACTATGAAGATCAAGTTCAAACACATGTTCTGTAGTATTTTTTGAAGACATGTCAGCCTCCATTATCTCCAAAGGGCTTTCGAATGGAGGGTCCCAAATAGTTGTCTTTGACGATAGTGCTTCTTTATCAAGTGTCACTCTGGTTGGTACAAACAAAGATAACAGAAGGTGTCATGATCAACTGGGAATATCTTGGTGACTTACTGACTGGTTGACGATAGCTGCTCTAGACTGAGATTGTCCTCTCATTTCAGTTTTATCTCGCTGAAATCGTTATGTAGAATCATGGGGAAAAACGCTGACTAAATCCGTAATCTGTCTTCTTTTCAAAACGTCCATTGTCGGAAATATGAAGTTCTTAAAATTAGGTTAAAAAAAGTAAACCATGTTACCTGACTTTGTTTTACCTGCATCGGGGGCGTGTAGTATCACTCTCACCCTAAGATCGCTATTCACATTCTAAATAGGCGCATTTTCACGTATTCAAATCACATTCGCATGGTGAATCGTGAAATGCGATCCAGATACATCCCTATCAGCGCCATAAAAAA
>JAODJX010000001.1:32212024-32225315 GCA_026776945.1 Isichthys henryi
AACCCAAAACACCGCGCATTTCTATGTTCATCAACACCCCAACATCAAAACCCACCCCCAACCCCCCCCCCCCCCCCCCCCCCCCGGGGGGGGGGGGTGTGGCCAGGTGTGAATGGCTCATGCATACACATGAAAGTTGCTACATACTCAATGAAAGGAGCCAGAAATAGTGATATGAGTTAGGTTTTTCTTATTTATCCAACTGAATATTGCAACTAGACCATTTAGTCATCTTCATGTAGCCAAGACTTTGGTGATCAGATATCTGGAATTAACCCTCTGGGGTCTCACTGACTAGGGCATCGTCACACATTTAATTTAATATCATAAACGTAATTCATGGCAAATAAATTATTTCTTATTTATTTGTTTTGGCATTACACTGATCTTAATTGTAATGTATTTTGCAAATATGTCAGATTTATGTGAAGTTTGTAATTTGACATCAAAGTTTCAGACACTGCAAAAGGCAGTTTGGAACACTTGCAGAAATATTATAAAAGTACATATTAAGCAATGGTGGAAGTTTGTTTTGATCCCAGATATCTGATCACCAAAGTCTTGAGTACATGAAGATTTAGTCAGCCTTTTTTTCATGTTTCTACAATACGAGTTCAGTAAGTTATGGATTGGATTACACGAGAAAGATGCACAGCATCGCCGACAATGCCGTCGACTCCAGAAAGTTAAAATAAACTGCCACCATTGCTTACTATGTACTTTTATAATGTTTCTGCAAGTGTTCCAAACTGCATTTTGCAATGTCGATCCATCCATCCATTTTCCAACCCACTTATCCTACTGGGTCGCGGGGGGTCCGGAGCCTAACCCGGAAGCAATGGGCATGAGGCAGGGAACAACCCAGGATAGGGGGCCAGTCAGTGTAATGCCAAAACAAATACATAAGAAATAATTTATTTGCCATGAATAAAGTTTATGATATTGGATGAAATGTGTGACTATGTCCCAGTCAGTGAAAGTGTGTTACCTACCCCTAGACCCCAGAGAGTTAAAATATTCAAAAAATTGTAGTCCTAAACATTTTCCATTGCTTACTAATTTCAATATAGCCCTATTTAGACATGTCCAAAGCCTTCAACTGTGTAATAAGCTGGTGAGCTGATAGTTACAAAATAAGTGATATTAAAAAAAAAAGGGGTGAATTTTCAATAGGTCCACCCTTTTCTGAAACGGTCATTATTGAAATATAAATAAACTTCATGGAGTGATTTGATTAAATTACGAGTACATAGCTTTACGTTAACGTTTTGCATTACATGCGCAACACAAGCACACAACAAAAATCTGAACATTGTCATAGCAGGAAAGCACATTTATCAACACCCTATAGTCGTTTGTTGTCTGAGTTTTTACTCTCATCGTGTGTCCTAAATACTAACTCCCATAAACCCAAGAACAAAACTGCATCAACCTTTTTAGAATCTCACGGTTCTTCCTCACACCTTTCTCAATTAAATTATTAATTCTCACAAGGGTTGCTACTTTCCATCCACAGAAATAAGGGAGGCTGCCCCCCCCCCCCAACTACCATCCCTAGGTCCAGGACAATTTCATGTTTTGTTTTTTTTTTTTGGGGGGGGGGGATGCTGGTGGTTCTGAGAATTGGGACAGTCTGAAAATAAGGGACAAATAACATCCCATATTGACACTTTTTCAATACTGAAGAATCTCATAATATGAGCAAGTGGTAAGTCTAATCCTCATTTCCTAAGATTCAATTGCATGACTTGTTGTCATGCCCCGCTCGTCCGATCCTCGTGTGTGCCACGCCCCCTGGTTACCCACATGTGTTACCCTGATTTGTCTCCAGCTTTGTCTAATTGCTTTGATTAGTCACGTCCTATTTCAGTCCTGGTCTTACCTGTTTCCCTTGTCCATCATTGTGGTTTGGTGGATGTACTTTTCGTGCCTTATGTTTCCGGCTCCCCGTAGCCAGATTAAAACCCCAGTTTACCCCGATATCTGCCTGTTTGCCTGGTCTTTGGCCACCTGCCCGCACGATCGCCGGTCTGCTCTCCCACGATCGTGACACTTGTATTGACATGTTACATTTAAACAATAAAAAACGAATGAAAATGAACACTCTCATTTAGATTATATACACTATAAGGTATTGGGACATCTGACCATTATAGCTACTGGTAATTTTATCCCATTCTTAATCTAGAGCCATCAATATGAAGTTCTCCCCACCCCCTTACAGCTGTAATAGCTACCACTTCGGGGAAGGCTTTCCATAAGATTTTGGAGCACTTCCGTGGGAATTTTTGCCCATTCATCCAAAGAGCATTCATACAAAGGCTAATATTAACAGACGGCCCCTTCACTTACCCATTGAGGAAAGAAGCCAAGCCCTCTTTCACGAGAAGCTCCCCAATGTCACTTGACATTGTCATTTCACCGATGTTAACTTCCAACAGCCTGACCAGTAAAATTTGCTGTGCTTGGTTCACCTCTAGAAAGCAGTGTTTATGCAAACACGTGAAAAAACAAAACTTTTACGTTATATTATGTATGGCCCTCCAGGATTGTAACTGGGAGCCCTGGCATAAAACATCACTAACCAGCATATTTCACACATGTACTGTATCACATGTGTCACTAATAACATTTCCTATAAGCTTCTCCCCATTACATTAAATTCTGGATTTCAAGAGATATGCAGCGCACCAGTTACCACAGTAGACATTAGCTTTTGTCCCACTAGGTTATGGAATCTCTCCAAGCATTCCTCACTCCACATTTTCATAGTTCTAAGAGGCTCCACATCTGCCAGGCAGCAGTGAATTGCCTAAGTGCAGAAATTTGAAATGAGAAGACTAAAATTCAAAAGAAATGTTTCATTTTCCAAAACCATCCGAAAGTCTGTCCAAATAAGGCTTGAACAGCAGTAAGGTACTTTCAGTATGAACTCAGAGTTTCTTTAGGTACGGTTTTAGGCAAGGCAACAAACAAATCTTAAATAATATATCTGAATAATAAAATATGATAGTGAGAAAAGAATTACCATGGCTGGCTGGGCAAGGAACTCCTCCTTTATGCAGCATACATCATCTAAAGGCAGACTCTTCTTGTTCCCAAAGTCTACATATCTCACTTCCACCTGCCTGCCACCAGGGAAACCTAAAATATAAAATCTTTTTAAAATATATATATGCACACACACACACACTGGGAGACATACACAAACAATTTAATATAAAACAAACAAAAGATCACAGTGTGATTTGCGTCAAATGCATTAGTTAACCAGCTATGTCAGTTATAACAGTTATGCTGTTTTTGACTCCAAATTGACAGATGCATATTTATCTTTTGTAGGTTTGAGGTCCACATTGAATTGTTTTAATTAGATGAGAATATTTTATTAATAAGATGGAATACCATAAAAATGATACAAAAGGTACATGGTGTATTAAACATGATTTGATGAGACAGCCAGCGAGTATGGATTTAGGAATAACAGATTAACAGCCTTGGCATTGATGAACTTGGTAGAAGAAATAACAGAATATATTGATAATGAGGTATGCACTTGGGGTGTTTTTAGACTTAAAGAAAGCATTTGACACTGTCAACCATGATATATCGATTAGAAAGATGGAGAAGTATAGTTTCAGAGGTATTGTATTAGACTGGTTAAAGAACTATATAACTAACAGGGAAAACTGTACAAATAAATCAACATAAATCTAGATTTAGGAATACAGCATGTGGGGGAAATTCTTTGGTGTGATGATAGACCACAAAATCTGCTGGAAACCACACATTAAATATGTTCAGGGGAAGCTGGCATGGAGCCTGGCCATCCTGGGGAAAACAAGGCATATCTTAAATCTGAAATCACTCTATACTTTATTTGTACATTACTTTCACCATATAAAAGTAATCTGCAAAAAAAGCTATAATGCCGAAGAGGGCCATTAGATCAATAAATAAAGCAGTATATAAAGATCATACAAATGGACTCTTTATAAAAATGAGAGCTATAAAATTCAGATATGATACTTAATTATCAAATTATATTAATTTAAATATAATTTAAGAGGGAAATCGAATTTGAAAATCCAATGTGTTAGAACAACATTAAAAAGTATGTGTGTTTCAATAGCAGGGGTTAAATAGAACAGTTTAACAGAAGAATCAACAACGTAAAAATACTTCAGTTTAAAAAGCAAATATAAAGCACAAATTCTAAATAAATACGAGGATGAAGAAGAGCAGTTTACCTCGGGATGGTAATGGTAATGCTAAAACTTACCTTTTGAAAGAAATGTGTCATTTGGTTCAGTCTTTATAGGAAAGTAATAGTGTTGTTTTATTGTGATCTTTTTTTTATTTGACAAAAAGTCTTTAAAGTGAGTTGTGAATAATTAGATGGGAGTAGGGCTAAATAAGTTTTTACTTCAGCCTACTCCTTTTCAAACATAAAAGACTGGAAATATGTAAATATGGTAAATGTGAATATGTTTGAAATAAACAATAAACAAAGATATTTGTTAACTACTTTAACTAAATTGATCACATTTATTTGTGTAATATTCTTTGACTTCTACTAACCAATTATCTGAGCTCGGTACCAAACCTTGTCCTCAAACATAGCGACACAGGCCTGATTTGTCAGTGGATAGGACACCTCGACGCCTTGCCCCTTTGGAATATCCTGGGAATAACATTCTTGTAGCTTGGCATTGAGCAGCAGAAACTCTGCATTATCAACCTGCTTTCCAGAGGGACATTGTATTAATATGGGAAGCAATCTCAGACTCCATAGTAAGTAAGTTTTCAGTTTTAAAAACAAACAGGCAAAAATCAGTGGTATTCAAAACCTGGATTTCACCATTGCACGAGCCTCACCATTTGGATGTAAAAGTCAGAAGGACTGTTAATGTGACACACCACAGAGCAGAACTGTACTCCGACCTTGGGAAGCACTGGAGGATAGAACTGCAGGGATCTTTTGGCACCAGAAACCATTCTGCAGTCCTGGTCTAATGGCGAATAAAATCTGAAATACAAGCAAAAATGTGCACGAATACAATTATTCTAGTCATTTCTCAGTAATGCAAACCAGGTAGCAGAACACAAATCCAAGTTCGATTCCTACCTAGCCAAATCCAGAAAGACAAGATACTCTCTGAGGGAGACTGGCATGTTGGTAGCACTTTTATCCATGGGCGCATTCTTTAGGTCCACCAATAAAGTGTCGTTGTCCTGTCCAAGCACCTGCATTGGTACTGCTTTGGTACCAACCACTCGGCAGAACTCTGCCTGGGCCTTTTCATCCCAGCCCATTATCTTCGCAGAGCACACAAAAGTGGTCATTTGTGAAAGTGTTTCATTACATTTTTTTAATGCAGAACAATGTTTTATATATATCTACATAAATATTTTTTTCCAGAAGATGAATACACAAAATATTTATAGGATATGCCGATAGAAAAAAAGTAGAAATTTTTTTATAAATTAATGTCAAATGCTTCAAATGGCAATTCAATGCTATTTTAAAAAAATACAGTTCAAAGTATAATGATTACTCAAAAAGGTAGGGCTTCATTTTCCATATTAAAACAAAATGTATGAATACAAACATCCCTCATCAACAAAATTTTACTGACCAGCCAATCAAAAAAAATGCATTTGTGGGTGAGAGGACAAGCCAAAAATGCCTACTCAAAGAAAATGTCATAATATTCTATATAAGAACACACAGAAAATCAATAAAGACAAGAATATTGGGCAGACATTATAGCTAACCGGATCTGCAGGAACTATGTCCTTTAATGAACACTTGATAGCTTGGGGGACCCAACAACGCAGTACAGAATGGGCCGTCAGGTCTAGTTTTCGAAGTTGCTGGTTTAGTCTGCCAACTGGGTCTGTACCATCATCCTGCTTACTAGAGACAGGAGAGTAAGAAGAAAATGAAAAACGAGACAGAAGGGGTTAATCCATTCCAGGTGATTTCTGATTTACACAGATAATCAGCTGGTTCTGATTAACATATTTAGATGGATAAATATTCTAGATGCTTAAACTAAAAGCCATAAATATTTTGTAAACAAAACGCCTATCAAATTCTAATTCACACACCTATCCAACAAAGAGACTATACAAAGCTGCACCCATTTACTCATATTAATCGTAGAAGTCTCACTGAAAATTTAACTGACATATCCTTTGGGATAATGCAACCTGGCACTGGAGACTTCAGGAAATATGTAACACTGCAACGGAATTACAATTTAGCTATATAATGAAGATGAAGAATTTACAACATAATGAAAAAATAAAATACCAACAATCCTGCATGTTTGAAATCCAGGATCTTGTCAGGAAAATTGTCATTATCAAATGGTAAATTTAATTTAACTTCAACCTTACACTGAGAGAGAGACTTGTTCGGAAAAGCCATAGTCTTGGAAAAAGACGTGCACTTTGGACACAGTTGACGCCGAGCATCTATTCACTGGTTTGTCCTGCTCATTTTTGAAGATTTCAGTCAGCACTGCCCGATACCACACGTTTTCCTTCCACCTCACAAAGACTGTGGAGCCTACAGGAGTCAAGAAAAAGTGGCGGCCATGAATTGCCTTCTGTGCAAAGAGTGAGAGGTAAGGGGTAGTAAAAAAAAATAAATGTTAAAGATTTTAAACCTACAGTACTACTTGCACCTATGAAGTGTTGAAGGAAAACACTTAACCTTGAATGTAAGTTTTGGTCACAGAATAGGAAATAAATAAATTATTAAAATTAAAACTTAAAACCTAGCCCTCAGTATCTGCTTAAGAAGAACAGAGGAGTACCAAGTCACCAAAAAGGAAAAAATAAACAACTTTGATATTAAAGTCAAAATAAATTTAAGAAAAAAAAAAGTTAAACAGTAGAAACCTGTCAATGACAGAGAACCGTCTTGCATGACACCACCATACAGATGCCTCACATTGCTGCTTTCTGGGTACATTCCACAAAAAAATGATTACAATTACCTTTCAATTTGAAAAAAATCTATAATTTTTCACATTATGTTTATAGACATATTCTGCAAGAAGCTATCTGTATATTTTGACTTTTACCTCAATCTCAGAAGTTTATTTTGACTAATCCCAAATGTTTTTTTTTTTTTATCCCTTTTAGGCGGCCCTAATGCTCTCCTGCAAACAGGAGTATCTTACACAGGAGTTCTTCACCTGAAATTTACCATTTCCTTCAATTATCAATGTAGGCTGAAAATCACAGCATTATTAGCGGCACCTGTGACATGGACATCAACAGAAATCAAAGATATTTTCACATTACCGGTCACCAAATCATCATCTGAGACAAAGAATCCCCTCTCTCCAGAGCAAAAAATATTGATCTTCCTGGCCAATAAGACCCCCGCTCTCTTTTCAGCCACACGTCGGATGTAGAAATGATTTGGGTTGGCCACATGTGTTACAAACACCCACTCCTGAAAAACTAACATCACAGGCACATGTTAGGCCACACAAACTGCAAAATATTGACAAATTTCTGTATCAACATCAGTTAAATATTGAAGCATAAAGATATAGGAAAATTGAATACAGGTACCTTGACCGTGATGAATGTTCATTTTACTTTGCATCTTTTGGGTTGCTTTGGACACCTTGTTTTCAGGTGAATGCAGAATGATGGCTGTAAATTAGATAAATCATACAGATATCTCTAAGACAGCCTGTCATTTCATAGAGATGTTAAAGTACAATCAAATAAAAATACCATTAAAATGCCAATCAGGTGAAAAGTTAACCAAGAAATCAAGAGAATACTAAAAAGGGTTTGTGGGACCACATCAATGCAACACTAGATATTTCCTGAACAATAACAATTACAAAAGTGAACAGAATCAAAAATGGTGACGTTCTAGCATACTCCTCTTGGGTAAGTCATTCAGTGAATCCTGTATAAAATCAATCACTTTTTTCCTGAATAAAAATTATGCTTTATTTGCCCACTGCATAAGTGCAGACCTGTACACTGGAATGTTTTTGTGTAATTAAACTTCATCTCATTTGAGACATAAACACACATGTACATGAACAAAATGAAGCTTGGGGCTCAAGAGCAGGGTCAGCTATTTATCCAATGCCCCTGAAGCATTTTAAAAGAGATGGAACTATTTTGCCAAGGCTGGGGCTTGAACCGGCAACCTTCCCATTTTTAGGCAGAGAGGCCTAACCCTTAGCTACTCAAAACACAATAGAAATTACCCATATTATCCAAAATACATAATGAGGGATTCAATTATGACATAAAGCAGACATTCAAGGATTAACACTAATATTACCAGATTCTGATTCCTTCATAAACTCTTCAATGATTACATTAGGTGTATTGGCAGAAGGCCTAGAAAACAATTCCGAGGAACTGCCAACTTCCTGGTCTTCCCCATGCTGAAAGATGCTGGCTGCGTTGCCATTAGGCTGGTGTCTATTTTGTCTCTTCCTTTCTGGATGAACAGGGTTCAGATTCTTCTTTTGGTGAGGTCCTATGTGCTGGAGATAAACGGGAAGGGATTCTTCTTCACTGAATGTTACAAAGAAAGGAAAAAAAAAATTATTCACATAGAATCATGATCAAAAAAAATATTTTCATTAATTTAACATTCAAGAGTGTACAAGCCAGTGTCAGCCATTTATGTTAAGCATATGTATACTCTTCTCTGCAACAGATCAAATAAGAAGAGAAATCATATCAAAGATTAAAAACTTCAATACTCGGGGCATACTTGAGATAAAAAATATAACAGAAGAGTCAATACTTTGAATAAATTACCCAACATGATTTTTTTCCACTTTGAAACTACTAAATAATCCAATCATTTCCTCCTCTGCGGGAAATCAGAGGCTTCTACAATACTACCGAACGAATCTAGAAAGCAACAAATAGCAAAAGGCAACCAGAAGAGAAGGCCATCGTAAATGTCGCTGTTACATATGGTGGAAAAACCAGCATTCAAAAGCACAAGAAAGCAACACAGTTAAGAAAGCAGTCTAGTCTGATGTATATTTATGATAAGCTGAATAGCTGAACTTATATTTTTATTAGACACAGAGTATACAAATCAATTGGTCCACAAAATCATTCCATAATGGCCTCAATTGCAAAACAATGGAACATTTTCCAAAGCAGAAAACTGGACTTGAAGAAGAGACAAGATAAATCAGTGGTCAGAGATTATATATCTGGAAAAAACCCTGGGGTGTAAGAGTTTTCTTGGAACATCTGGTGAAAAAGGGCAGACACACGTTATAAACTTGGTTCTTGCGAAAACAGCAACAGGTCCTTATAGTAATTACATAATCACGAGCATATAACTTAACAGGGAATACTTACATACAGGTCACAAAGCAAACATGAGTCATATTTTGCAGCATTTAAGGCAGCCAAAAACTGACAGAAATTGTCTAGAATAAGACAGCTAGAAGCCAATGAATAGTAACTTATTACTAAAATGCTAGGAACCTAATGAACAAATTCACTTAATCAGATCAAAAGATATTACCCCTTGTTCATGACATCAAAAGGCTGGTCAGTGGTTTCGTGCATTTTCTTCAGCATTCTCTCTTCCTCTTGGCCTTTAGGTATCCCAAGAAGAATAAATTTTAAATATGAAAATTCCTCAAATATCAGTACAAAAATTAAGAATGTTCTGGCAAGACAACCCAAGGTGTATCATTACTACAACATTTGATAGTTAAATGACAACAGTGAAAAGTTATAACTAAGAAATATAAAGAGCAAATGCTCCATATGAAAGATATAACACAAGGTTAACAGAAGATCAGCAAACAGGCATAAGGAGTTATAAAACGTACTGGTGACACAAAGACTGCACATTCTACTCAAAAGATTCACAATAAAAACAAATAGAAACAAGGGGCCAGAATATTGTAACTGATTTCCTAATATCTTTTGTATATTCTACAACGTACTACAAATTTCTCTAAAATGAATATTCCTCAGTTTTAATATCCTAAGGACACAACCATGCTTTTTATCGATGTGCTTTAAGTTTCTCATGTAATGATCAATTAAAGTAACAGGATGAATAAAGTTCGCACTGAAGCCAGTAGCTACACAGTAAAAAGCAAGTGAGAAAAATAAGGAATAAAAGTCACTATTCAATGTAGGGGGAAAAAAACTCTTAGCTACATATAGTCCCTCAGCTACAAGCAGACAAAAGTACCTGAATAAATTTCAGGCATCCTAGTCCAAACCGTATAATATCCCACACTCAAAGAATGGTGCGTGGCTAGACAGATGATCACATGGAAAAGACTGAACAACTTTGCTTCCAGTTTAGAAAAACTGTCATTTAATATAAGGTACACTACCAGTCAAAAGTTTTTAAACACCAGATTTTTTTTTACCATTTTTCCATTTATTTCATGAACTGCATATTGTTTTAATTCTTGTTACGCATTGGAAAGCTGAGAACTATAAATGGAAACAAATTAAATGAAACAAGTTTCCTTTATAACATGGAAAGAGTATGTAACAGTGCCTGTCTGACCTCGTATTAGCTGGTTGAGTGATGATGCCAATCAAATTCTAGGCTGTCCTATAACTTTAAATGCACCAGTTAACTGGTTTCATCACATGCAACAGGGCAGCATTTAATGTCCCTTGTAGAAAGAATGTCTCAATCTACTGTAATAACTGCCAGAGGATGTTACTTCAATGAATCAAAGATGTTGTAAGTAAAAGGTACTCAAGTGGTGAACATACTGTAAATTTATTCGTTAGCAAAGTATACCGAGTTTATTTTTAGTAAATGCAATTGTATAAAATCTCAGCGTGTGTAAAAATTGACTGGTAGTATACATTCTATACAGAAGACTACAGCCGTGCTGGCGGTCAAATTTGCCTACTGGGGCTAGAAAGTGTCTTGGTACGCGATACAGGCAGGGTTGCGGAGGTAAAACTTCTTTAGCAGCAGGATGACAGATTTCCGAGACATTGTGCAACATTCTCAGGTATGACAGAGATCCTGTCAGTTTGCGGCAAGATCCAAAAACTTCCAGGATAGGTGATTCAAATCAGTTATCAAAGTATTCATGTATATTTGAGAGCGTCATTAACTTTAACAATTCCAACCCTTTTTGCTTAAAAGACTACATCTCAAAACGAAATTATAATTACCAACCAAGTTACACTTTACATTATTTTGGTGGTTTGTAAGAACTGGATCAGCGTTTACCCTACAACCTTGACCGTGGTTCCCCTAACTCCAGGCCAGCCGCCAGTATTCCACCTAGCCTGAGGGCGTGGATGGTTATTTTCCAAAAATAAACTACACATTTTCAAGCCACTCCTTTTTATCTACATTTGACGTTCGCGCATTCTGATGACATCAGAAAAGAAATGGACACGGCTAATCGTATTAAAATCTGAGTCGTTGATCGATCGGCCCGCCCAAGGAAAAGTTTCACCGCCAGCCCAACATCAATGGTCTGGGAACCCCTACTATGAGCGATGCAATTTTACTAGACCGTATTGGTACATGGCCACACTAAGTTCCAGTATCCAAAAATACATCTCGTCCTTCTAGTTACTATTTACTACTATGACTACCATATTATAATCGTGTATTGTCAGATATCGATACAAAAACCGACGAACAATATGACGATATTAAAACCATTCAGGCTAATACGCGCGTGTCGTGTCCTGTAATACAAGAAACCGAAATGTATAAATACTTGGATTTTATTTAGCCAATTGAACGTAAGAATAAAAGTGCCATTTTGTGATTCTCCGTAAGAGCACGTATCAAACTTTCTTATTAAGATTAACTTCAACTATTGACATTTTCTGTCTAAAAAATAAACTATACTCGGCCTTCAATGGGAAACTACAACATGGCCGGATCTTACAAGTAAGGTCGAAAACTTTCAAGCAGTACTATATGCATTTGTTTATAAATACCTAAATTTTACAACTGTTAAATTACATACGTCGTAGCGTGCTCATTTAGTGATATATAAATTAATAACAAAAGCGTACTTAGAGCGCCTTAAGTACCGAATACTGTCACGTTCCTCGCAGTTGCAAAACAGAAATAAAGACGCATTTCCGCTTAATTTATTAACTGCAACACGCCCCACAACCGCTTTCGCGCCGCTCGATCATTTCCGGTACATAAGACACGGCGTAATGGCGACGATTTACTCTTAAGTTTATAAGTGCTTCTAAATATTACAATAAATGATGTACACGAAAAGTAAAGCCCCAGCATTTAAACTGGAGAAGGGTTTCCAATTGCATATGCATCATAGTACATGCAAAATTACGAAGATTAGTTAACAGTTTTGGCTAGCAACATTACTGTAATGTTTACATTCATATTCATTTGAATTATGTATATATAAACGTCATTGAAATGTTTATATAAATGATAATTTAAACGATACCAACAACCATTAAAATTATCTGTCAAGGTCACCCATCAAACTCAGTGGGCAGGCTCTATACAAAACCTAGCATCTGATTGGTTACATTGTAAACTAAATCACAATAGAGCTATAAAATATTATCTAAATTTTTTAACGATTCATTTTCAGAACAGATTTCACAATTAATGTCTAATAAGTCTAGAATAAATATAATCCCTTTATCAAACCAATCTCCCTTGAAAAAAGTCTTGTTTCTGTGTAACACATATTGGTTGTTCCGTAATATAAATGTGCAGGGAGGGAAATTATGGTTAAATGCCATTTTCTAGGCCTGCATTGCTGGATTATGGAAATTAGGAAGCTTTATAGGTAGGTTGCTGCATTTAAAATCACAGGAAAGTACAAATTTTACCCTGCCAATTTTTTCAAAAAACATTAGATTGGTTATATAAACCTTATTAAAAATAAATCTTATTTAGATTTATTTTGAAAATTTGATTAACAGTAATAAAGTCCAATGCATTGAGACTTCCGTCTGATTTACCTCATTCATTGGCTAATTGACAAATGATGATGATACGCTATGCTATTTTTATTCCACTAGCATTTCCCTACATAAAGATTAGCTACAAATAAAAAAACAGAAATGGCGAAAAAGGGCAGCCTTGTCTAATGCTCCTGTTAAGGGGCCATACTTTTAGTACGTACGGACATGTTACCGATTTTTTGGACCCCCCCGTACGCACACGTACGCTGGGTAGTTGACCCCCGCCCCCTGCGTACGTACACATGGGCGATCGTCAGTCGACTTATGCACTGCTTTTTGGAGCTACAAACGTTCCTGTTAA
>JAODJX010000001.1:32250010-32274948 GCA_026776945.1 Isichthys henryi
ACCCAGGCGGAGACTTGAACCTGGGTCCCAGAGGCGTGAGGCAACAGTGCTAACCACTGCACCACCATGCCGCCCCCTAACACTTAAATATCTAATTCAAAAATATAACATTACCAAAAAATAAATATCAATTTATCAAGATAATGGAAAATGCAGAAGTGACTTAATTTACAGGAAGTTGCATCATATACGAACTAGGATGCCTAGTAAGTTTCTCTCATCTGTAATGTACTATTTTCGATTTTTTTAAGGTTTAACAGGGGGGGCAGCATACAATATCAATACTGTTACAATTGTTTTTACATAAAAATCTAAAGAAATCTTATAATTAATACATACAAATAATATCCTTTCAAAATAAATAGCACGTGCTTTTGTGACCTTGACCTTTCAGCTAGCAATGAGCAAAATACCAGGTTTTAACATGTGACAGGAATGACACAGATCGATGATTGCCCTAGTTGTCTTTAAAGGTTAGACATACGAAATTAAAACATTATTGAAGGTCATCATGTGTACATTATTAAGCTAATATCCATATCATTCAGGGAGGGTAGCATATGAGAACTGGCTACATTTTAGTAGTACATTAGTACTGCACGATTGCACCTTGTAGGCATTTAATGTAATGTAGTGATCCTATTCAGTTTATTGCCATACTTACATAGCATTATGTAATTTGATGATTATCCTATATTAACACTGTAATCCTTTTACAGATCTTAGTAATATGCCATTAAGTACAACAATCTCCCTGGCATAGATGCAGATCCTGAAAGAAGGGCAAAGTACCTCAAATAGGAAAAGAAGAAATGGAAGAGACAGCATTTTGCTAAAAATGTAAAAAATGAATTCAAATGGCCTTTCAACTTTTCCATTGCAATTTATACTATATTTTCGACTGGGCCATTGTCAAGATTTATCCTCTAAGAATGCATTTTTTTCTTAAGTGACAAGTGATGGGCATCCAAAATTAAGGTGCTCAATCATCTCAATGAAAAAGTATCATATAGGAAAAAAAACACATCTAAAAATAAAATGTAACGAGTGACTTAAGTATTGTTCATATATGTGCAATCTATCACATACTTCTAATTAGAAATTATTACCTAGTAATGCCTGTGTCTGTCTTTAATATTTTATGACTAAAGGTTTTGATAGTTTTGTTAAATTATACAGCCTGAGATGGTGCGATATAATTTTGTGTAATTTTAAGATGTCTTGCTGCCTGGCTATTTAAAAAACTGGTGATTTAAGATATTTTAAAAATAATCTACTCAGTTTTTGTTCTACTACTTGTCTTGTTTCCCTGCACTTAAGCGTAACTTCCAAGTTAAAGCCATGCTTGTGGTTAACCAATCAGCAAGTTATCGCTATGTGTCCCACCTCAGTAGTGCCTTTGAGGAACTACAATCAGATCAACTTCCTAATACCGACAGAAGTTCCTGGTTCTGGACAAAAGATCTTGTGGTGGGAAAATGCCGTATCTCGTTCATATGCGCGCACACACACACACCCCAATTCTTGTTCTCTCAGGGTGTTTCACGTGATACATGACATTGGTTTAAAAAAATGTGGGGCATATTTTCAAATTGCACTGGTGTACATAGTTATAACAATTAGTCGCACCGTCTCCAAAAATGGTCACAAAATGCGACTAAATGGTTGCACTCTGGAGCCCTGATACTTATATGCCACATGCTGTACATTTCCCCATGGTAAATGGTCCATCATCCAAGGTAGAGGAACATTCTGCCTTCTTATATTAGATAAAAGCAGCTTATGTTATTCTTCTATACTGCTTATTCCAATCACTTCATCATAAAGACATCAACAAATATGACCTGTCCAAAGACTTCTTCATTGACAGTAAATGTAAGATCCAGCATGTCATTAATGTCATTATCCTTCATCCATTGCAGACTCTGGTGAAACTCCTCATCCAGGTATTCCAAGTCACTAAGGTCACAAGGACTGGAGAGGGCATAGAGTGGGGACAGATGAGTTACAATCATTAAAAACCAGATGTATGCCAATACTTGATTCTTTTCAAATACAGTGGAAAATGCTAATAGTGATCACGTCTGTCTGGGCAAAATTGATCACTATAAGCAGATTATCATTATAACATATTTTTTCCTTCTTCTTTATGGCTATATTACTCTAATCTAATTCAGATTTGTATATTTATTACATGAACATACGGTAACAAAATGGACAACATCACTTTTCTTAATTGTATTGACGATTTCAAAATACAGCACAGCTGCTTCGAATGCTTTTCAGATTACTGCACTGTGCAAATTAAATCACTGAACTGTGTACTGTACATAAATACTCAGTTCAATTCAGTTCATACAGTGCATTTTCACAATGTTACATTATCTCAAAGCGCTTATTGTAGTTTTGCTAATGCATCTTGGTGGCTTGTTTTTAGCAGTTTATCATAAGCATAGATGAGTCTATATTTGTCATTCAGAGAAAATGACTTTCTTTTTCCTGTCATGTTTTCTGTGCATGCTGCCTCACCTAATCAGAAGCAGACGCAAGTAAAACGAAAAAAAAAACACAGTTTTAATTTTTTAAGCAAATTACTTGATTACTATAAGCAAATAATTTATTATTTAAACAGTATCTGCACAGGAATGATTCTATCCCAAGCTTTTTGATCCAAGGATGCGGTTGATCACTATACAGTAACTGTGATTACTATAAGTGGTTTCCACAGTATCAGATTATGCACTAGCAGACTTACATGCGCAGCAGTGCTTTGTAAAAGGGCCGGGTAAAGAAGGCATCAAGCAGGTATTGATGAATTAGGGCCAAGCCCAGGATACGTCCACTGAATCGAAACCTAGGTATGACATAACATTTTCAGCAACATTGACAAGCTTTTCACAATATAATACCATGCATAAATGCATACATACAAACTGACTTCTATCAGAACTCACCACTCATGATGATTGTCCACAAAGGCAGACATTGGGCTGATTTGGACTGTATAAGTATCATTGGCTGAGTACTCAAACAGGCCATAGTAAGGGTTGAAAAGCTCACGAGACACTAAGAAAAAGAATTCCCTCGAAGGGCCGCTATAATCCAACCTGGTTCAGAAGTTCACATATAAAGAAAAAGTTTTAATGAGGCCTTAATGGGCTTTAACAATTTTTATGCATACTATTTTCAACAATTTCTTTTCTGTAATTCTATTCCATAGCACCCATTTCCTCATTTTAGCAAAGACAAGAACGTCAAATCCTTTTCAAACTTTCAGCAGTGATTAGTTGCTCATTAAACAGGCTGTTCTTCAGTAATTAAGAAAAAAAAAAGAGTGTGACAGCATGGAGACCCACCCTTCTTCTCCCACAAAGCTGACATAAAGTTTGCTCCTCTGCAGGTCCTTTCGAGAGTAGCACATGATCTGATTGAAGGCATCCTCTAGAAGATGGTCCCTCCGAATAATCAGTCTGGGTACAGAAATGGGAAACACATAATGATAACATCCATCTATTACGGGAAGCACTTTCGAAATTATACAGAACGTGACAAGGTTGTAACTGGATTGATTTAAAGATTCAGATGGCACATTATTATTAAGTTGCAGATGCATTAGTATTGTGCTAACAAACAACAAATCTAACAGAAACCAAGTAACAGCTAATGGACACAGTTAGATAAATGGATAAACTGAACTTACCTTTAGCTGCATGCACACTACCTTATGAGTAACAATACAAAATTAAACATTACATAGTGCAAATTTTAGTTCTCAGCAACAAGATTAACAGACCAAAGTTTCTATGAGGAATTTCCAAATGCCGAAAGGGGCAGGCACATCCATATAAACAGTAACCTGACTATGACTGACTGACAACAATTTTAACCAATAACCTGCTGAATAATACTAAATCAACAAGAGGACAGAATGGTTAGTGCATAAAAACAATCTTAATTACACTTGCAGACAGATTGCAATAAACACAATAGAACTGGAATGTGATCCACTCATAGGCTCCTATAGTCCTTTTTAATACAAGCCATAATAGAAATTATAATGAGATATGCAAGAGACAGTACCAGTCAAAAGATTGAGTACGCCAAGCTGCCTACAAAGGAGAGTGATAGTGTCACATCACGTGACCTGGCCACCTGACCTAAACACAGCAGAATTGGGGTGAATCTCAATATGCGTGTATGTACTCGTACTTTCATATAGCCATTTTACATCATCTTCCACTGCTGATGACCAGTTCCAATACTCAAGAATAGAAGCACAGATGATGGTAAGAATCCCCGGATGTCATTTTTGCCACGCTCCAAATATCAAGGATGCATCGTCTGGACCCTAGCCAAACGAGACCAATACCATAAGTCATTGTGATCCAAGTTCATTCTTGTGAGGCAAGTGGGCAAGATTGGTCTTACCAAGACCACAAGTAGGATCTTTGTGTTCTTGGTATTGAGAAATGCCAATAGTTTTGGAGAAGTTCACTCAGAGAGTAAAGGAAAAGCAGCCAATGAGTACTCAGCATATGTGGAAACTCCTTCAGAATTAGGGCTGCTCAATTAATTGGGGGAAAAAAAACACAATCTCGATTCACACGGGCATGTGACCTCATTTCTAAAATACAGTGGTTCTTTTGTATTATATGGATCAAAACAAGTGCTCCTACTTTTTCCCCAGAGAGTCTCAAGTGTCCCATAATTCTGCATTCTCTTTAAAGGCTGCTTTTCCACCGCACTAGGTACTATACTTTTGGTACTTTCAGAAAATACCAAAAGTACGGTACTTCAACGTGTTGTTTTTCTACTGGTATAAAAAACTGGTACCGGCACTGAAAGACATTACAACGCGAGGTGGGGTATTTTATACTGAATTCTAAAAATGGCTATAATATATAATAGGGCAGGAACACCAACGCTGCATGTTATGCACATGCAATTCTTACATCCCTAGTCAGCTAGATTAAGATCAGATGTTTTCTTACTTTCAATTGTGTACAGACATTATATCACAGGGAGTTTAGGTTATGCAAAAATATTTTTACTCAGTCATAGGGAAAAAAAACAACTTTTGCTATTTAAATTATTTCTTTTCAAGATTATCTAGGATATGTTTAAAAATCAGTTTAAAGTAACCTGTTGCTTTTGCCTGAGTGCTGCATGTGTTCCCTGATTAATTTTCACCTTTGCTTCACCATAATTTTCACCTTTGTTGTTTAAATCACTCCTACATGGGTTTGTAAGAAATTTATGTTAAACTCCTTTTTTGTTTTTAATACCCCAATATTTATTACAAAATCACATTGCAATATTTTGAAATTTTCCAATGCCGTGCTGCCCTAGTATATTATATAAAATATACTTAGTGACAAAAGATGTAAGCACTCAGCAGTAATGGTCGGATTTGAATGTAATTTGGTACATGTCCAGACCAGTGATGGGTGTGTAAATGATTCGAGTTGCAAGGAGCTGGCACGTCTAGTCATCAGACACAGAGGACAACTCATACAGTAGATGCATTAGAGAGCGTTACCGGCACTTGACAATTTTACAGGGATCGCACTGTGGGTTTGCAGGAGGCCTGGTGGTCATGTCGGGCAATTGCCCAGCATGTGGGGCATGCAGATGTCACAGTTGCTCGATGTTGGAACAAATGGGCATGTAAGGGCACCTACACACATTGTGAAGGTTCCAGTTGCCCAAGACAGACCACACCAAGAGAGGATAGTCATATTGTGAGCCAAGTGTTGCAGAACCCCATGACATCTGTGCTTGCCATTCAGACACAGGTATTAGACTCTTCACAACACGCCGTGTCTCGACAACTGGCATCAGCTGGACTACGGGTTCAATGTCCCATGCATAGTCTGCCATTAACACCAGTGCAGAGATGGCTACATCTGGAGTGATGCTGTAACTGGGAGGCATGGACTGGTGACGAGTGGCACCGTACCATGTTCAGCAGTGAATCTCGGTTATGCATTATCACGGATGACCGTCGTGTATGCATATAGCGGCACCAAAGGGAGTCGTTACTCCTGGCATCAGGGTATGCGGAGCCATAGTGTATGACTTCAGGTCATCTCTGGTAGTGATTTGGGGGACCCTGACAACACAGTGCTATGTCAGTGACATCCTGTGTCTGCATGTCTTACCACTGCTGAGACAATGCCCATCCACACACGGCACGTGTATCTATGGACACACATGTGGGATCAGCTTGGACCTGAACTCAGACACAGTGCCAATCTGCAGGATCTCGAGATCCAGTTACAACAGCTGTGGGCCGACTGTACCACTCCCTTCTGCAACATATCGCAGTATGAATCCAGGTTGGAGGGTGTGTGTGGGGGGAGGGGGGTGCCACACACTACTGACATGGGACTAGCAGTGTGCCCATACTGCCAAGTCTGTTGTCTGTTTGATCTGATTTTATAATCATTGAATTTGAGAAAAAAAATCCTTACAGAGAATTGTGATCTCAATTCTAAGCAAAAAAATCATGATTCTAAATTGTAGAGAATAGTGCAAAATAAACCTTTCTGTGAGTAGACATCTCTGACCTTTTGACTGGCACAGTATATTTGTCTTTATGAGACAAATATCAGATACTGAAGTGGCTCTTTAACACTGAATCAACATGAAGTATGTCAAATGACATTTAAGGTGCAAGAGCTTCTACATACTCAAATATTGTTCAGTTTTTTGCAGAGAAAAATCAGTTTACCATATTGTCTTGTTTTTTTATCATATGGTTAATTAGCAAATTCCGGCCAAACAGCAATAATTTGTCCATGCATTAGTGCTTTAGTGTTAAATGTACATATTTTCCCATCCATTTTTATAAAGGGTTAACTACCCCAATCTAAGTAAATTTTCCTATTTTCCTTGTAAAATATTTTTCCAGTACTCGAGAATTAATACAGACATCCTCACATTAATACGTATCAGACTTACTTCAGCTTGCCTGGTCCCTGACCATAGCCTTTGGTTTCTAACTTGCGATAGAAGTTTCTGAGTTTGGCTTCAAAATCACGCTTGTAGGGTGCAGGGGCCCGGGCATTAGCTCGCTGGGTTCCTATGAGAGATGGAGATGTGAATTGGCAAATAGTGAGCAGGTTAGAAATAAATGTAGAGAAGGAATTATAGCACATTAATTCGATTAAGCATTCATACCCATCTTCTACAGCAAAAGAACCATCTGTCATCTGTTAATGTGTGGAAATAAATTATATGGTTTATGTCAAGAGTGTCCAATCCTGATCCCGGACAGCCACATTGTGTGCAGGTTTTCCAGCTGTATTTAAACAACCAATAACCTACAAATTGAGGGAAAAGGCTAAATCAGTAACATTAAGAAAATTATTTTTAGTAGTAGTAGTTAAATGCTCTGCTGGAAGGAAAAAATGAAAGTAGATCAGTCCTCGAGGACCAGTAATAAATTTCCCTGGATTATGTGAAATACAGCAGACTTCTGAAACCTTTCTCTTGGTGAGCACCCGAGAAAGTACAAAACAAAAATAAAATAAGTAGCTAGAATGATTATTATCGGGCTATCCATTCCATTAGGGATTTTTGTCTCCAATGACCCTAACCTACCATTCCAGTATGCCTGGTAACTGTTAAAATGTAAAATAAATAAAAAAACTAGCTGCATATGTACTGTGGGGTGCATATGTAGTATAGGGGAACAAATGGCCTTGCAATATGTGGGTATGCAAGCTTACCTGGGGAACTCTGTGGGGAAGAACCCGGTGAGCCACGACCAGACTGACAATAGTTGGGGTGCAATAAGGCATGCGGCGGAATGTACGACATCACATCCTCTTCAAACAAGCTGAGGGTGCAAAGAACAGTCAGAAATCTTCAAACACACTGTCACAACTGGCTGTATTTCCTATGAGGCCATAAGGGTAATTTTATAAATAGAAAAAAATACCATAAAACAAAGTAAAGGTTCACCTGAGTAAGATGACTAGGTCAGCATCACTTGACAGACGAGCCAAACCAGAAGCTCCTTCACTGCGAATAAACTGTACCTTCTCCCTGTAGACAGAAACACTACTTTACTATATAGTCCAAGTGGGCTTGTGTAAACCTAACCAGAACACTGAGTTTAGCTTAAGACTTTCAAATATTGTTGAAATGTGGAAAAGTGAAATACTTTCTTTATAGTGAAATACTTTTGTTTTTTGCCTAGAAAAACAATATAAAGGGGAAATAAAAAATGGAAATTGTAGATGGGTGCAAAAATAACAGCAGAAGCTACTCTGCCACAACTGTCAACCTACCTGAGTGAATGATTTCTGATCAACTCTGGCTGTCTTTCTTGCAAGATCTCAAAGATGTTAGGTTGCCGTAGAAATGCCACAATTTTGTCATTGTAGGCTACAAGAAAAGCCAGTCTTCATCAGTCAAGTAACACTGAAAAGTTGAGGTATGCCCTGTGAATGATCTCTTTTCATTGGTATCCCCACGAAACCCATATTGGTCTATGTTGTATCACCAAATAATATTCTTTACTGCTTCAGTTTTAACCTCAAAGCTTTTGTGTTTATACTCACCCACAGGTACCACATCCTGATACTGGGTGCGACTGATTGTGTTAAAGGTATTGGAGGGACGAGGCAGGACAGGTGGATTGGCGTTTCGAGGGTCATCACCCACCTAAAATACAGTAGAATAACACAGTCAATCGAAATCCAATAATCTTTAACTGTTCTAGGTCTGCCTGGAATACATCCAGCCATTAATCTATTTTCTATACTTGCTTGTCCTATGCAAGGTTCAGAGCCTAACACAGCTAAGGGGCAAAGCAGGAAATAACCCAAGAAAGGGTGCCAACCCATCTTAGGATATTCACAACATTCATACCTTTGGACAATTTGGCAACTCCAGCTCACCTTAGCATGTTTTTGACTCTAGGGGGAAACCAGAGAACCCAACACAGGGAGAACATACATAATCCACACACACACACACACACACACACACACACACACACACACAGCCAGGGCGGAGACTGAAACCCTGGTCCCTGCGGCCATGCTACCCACGGACATTCTGCCTTGCAGTCTAGTTTAACTGGGGATGGTTTCTTCTTTAAATTATGTAAATATTTAGGGCCCTGTATTCTAGTCTTCCTGTCTTGTGCTTTTCTTTCACACTTTTTTAACAGTAATGGAAGTGGGTCTTAAGGGATTAAAAAATTAAATATTTGGGTCCAACAGCAGTATATTATATCGAGTCAGTGAGTGCATGAGTTCTTTATCTGTGGTTTCCACTGTCAAGAGAGGAGGAGACATTGTTATGGTGTTAGATGAGAGAGATCCATGTCAGCCATCATCATTTTAATATTACATAAGAAGCATGCCTTTACATCAGAATGGGTAGTCCTGCATTCTTCTGCAATATACATTTATCTGGCAAATACCTGAAAGACAACTCATTCTAAACTAATGACTTTGTTCAGTCTCCATACCCCATTCCTATTAAAAGTGTTTCTCAATCTGGTCCTCGGGACCCACAGTTAGTTCATGCTGGGAGCTGGGAAGTAGCAAAAATGTGGAATGTCTAGGGCTCCCCAGGGAATGGACTGGGAATCACTGTTATAGAACTTGTAGAGGATGAGCTGAAGCATGTTTTTGGATTGTGGGTGGGGTGGTGGGGAGACTGGAGTACCTGCAGGAAACTACATGATGACATGGGGAGAATATCCCCTGCCCACACACTAAACCTTTATGACCTCCCGCTAAACACTTTTCGTATTTCCTGAAAATATCTTTATTAAAAGCCTAACTTTGTGAGACTTGCCTTGATTTAATTAGGCTTGCTAGACCTTAATCTGTGGATGTCCTTTTATTTACCTTTTATGACTAGAGATTTCACTTTTCGGAGAAGGATTTTAAATTCACCTCTTTAAGAAGTTTCACCATGAAGTTCTGATCACATTACACAGACTACTCTAAGTCTGTATTGTGAGATTTCAGGGTCTCTACAAGTGTGTCTTATCAAATTGTGGGTGGTAGGGTTTTCATACTTTTTGCCTTTATATTAAGTTGGTAAACCAAAAGTTTCTCTCACACAGCTAGAATGCTACACAAGAGTAAAGATACCACAGGAAAGCTTCATTAGGTACTTTCACGCCGAAGGTCCTAGAACCTGCAGTGGTTTGCACCAGCTTAGTGTAAGTTCAATCGTAAGGTCAGCCCTAAAGTGTACCTGAAACCATACATTGAAACTAGCTAGTTTGAAACTAGCACACACTGTTTGTCGGTTCCACCACTGCTACTTAAGTTACACCGTAGTTAGTAGCTACTTAATAAAAATATTGTCACACAGCATGACATTTTCACTGTGGATAACCAATCAATATCATTGTTTGATATCACTGGAACCAACTCGCTGTTCCATGTATGTCGAGTTTGGGTTATACCAATTTGTTTTCTTTGTATTTGTCAGAACTGTTTAAAACACAGCTGTAGTGAAACCTGTGATGTGCCTTATGCGATGTGATGTAAGAAGTGTGTTCGTTAGGTAGTTTGCTGGGTTTGGTTTAGGGGTGCAACACATCACATAAGTCATGGTTCAGCTCATATCACGGTATTTGAGACATAAATCCGAACATTTTTTCAGCAAAAAAGAAAGACAAGTGTAACTTTGCTTTCTGTTTCTTACTTATAGAACAGAAGGAAAACTCAAAACAAAGTATTTTTAACATTCCCGTTTAAGTGAACACACAAGCTGCTTTGTCTGTATCCTTTTACAGCAACTCTGCATCGTACGAAGGTCCACAGAGGACGCCAATCATTTTATTTTTTTTACCTTATTCTGAGATCATGACATTTTTCTT
Source organism: Isichthys henryi (assembly GCA_026776945.1). NCBI lineage: Eukaryota > Metazoa > Chordata > Actinopteri > Osteoglossiformes > Mormyridae > Isichthys > Isichthys henryi. Next base: position 32,260,869 of record JAODJX010000001.1, read on the forward strand.
GTGATCTCAACATAGTCAAAGCTGTTCTCTCAAGGTAACAAAATAAGTTACCTCGGAAAAATGAAAGTTGTAATTAGACGTGAATAGCATGTGTCATGAAGAGGAGGGAAGAGAAGTAGCTACTAAAATGCCATGGAAAAATGGTATTACATTTCTGCAGTTTTTTTGTTACTGCATCCTCACAGAAAATTCCCTAAAATTCCCTCTCTGTCCTACACATTAGTGGGGGGATTCTCTCTTTTTGTGAGAAATGATTTTAAATTTAAAAAGCAAAAAAACAATTTCACACTATCACGGTTAAACTTTGCAGTTAATATCCAGTTCACATTTGGGGGGTGGGGGAAGTCCATATGTATCGATCAAGGACTGTTACACCACTACTATGTTTATCAAATTTGTGGTACAGTTAGACAGATATTTTTTGTAGGTGCTTGACATTCGTTCTGCTACATGAGATGCTCAGGATTACAAACAGGGTTCACGTGAAACAAATTACAGCAGGGCAACATATTTCTCTAACTTGCCAGCTAACGTAGGCTGACTAGACGAAAGTCAACATATCAAGCCAGCAACCTTGTTTCATCCTAAATCAGCGGAAAAGTGAAATTATTATAATTCTCTCTGATAACGTTATATTATTATATGTTAAAAACAAAGACATTTTGTTAGGTTTATTACACCTGTGCCATTTTCACCACTTTTAAACATTTTTTTTTTTATTTGATGGACCTTACACCTAATGTTAAGGTAATGTAAAATTTGCATTAAAACTGCAATGTTGAAACTATTATTTTTCTTAGTAGTGCATAAATGTAGAGGCAGTTTACGTTTATCATAGGCTAAGATCAAACTTATGCTTAGCTCGTACACCTACAGCTAGTCCCTGGTTACAAGTATCTAGGTTGTCTGGACTGTGGACTTTTGAAGCTCCTGGTCATTTTCGTGTGTCAGTTTTACACCGCAAAAGTATTGAGACCTTATTAAATAAGCATGAGATACAAAAACTTCGAACATAATTCGAAACTAAAGCTCCACCCCAAAACAATGGAGAATTAGCAAGTTCTATTGTTAAGATATTTCTTAGTTATTGGGAGAGAGCGACCACGATCAAAATGGGACACAGCTTTTTATTTATATTCATATTACCCACAACATGTTTATTAAATCTGGCTGTCAGATTGACCTTTTGGTTTCACAAAATAAATAGTCATATGACGTATTCTGCAGCAGCATTGTCACCAGCAAAAATTAGACAAAAATCTATTGGTTATCGATCAAATTTTCCAATGCAGGAATATGGAGGCGCAAGCAAAAAAATGTTAAATTGTTAAATTTGTTAAACTGAAGTACAAAAATAATTCTATCTGCGCAATTTTTGCTCTTCTGGTTATATCTCTTTTACCCACAATTGCGCATCACTTCCAAATTAAAAGTGGTGCTTGTGGTCAACTAATCAGCAAGTTATCACTGTAAGCGGCTCCCCTGTAGTTTGTGTTTGAACGAAAGGTACCTAGTCTAAAGTTGGTACTAAAAAAAAAGAGTTTTAGAATTACCTCAGGAGAATTACAATTGGGCCAAGTTCTTGTGGTATGAATGCAACAAAAGTTCCTGGTTCTGGAAAAAAGTTCCTGCAGGGTGCCTACTGGCAGACAATAGTTGCTCACCTCGCCCGCGCTGTGGCTGCGCTGCCGATTTAGGTGCTGACGATGGGCTAACAGGCTGCTGGGCCTTGCACTCTGCAGGGGAAGTCGAGGGTCTATAAAAGTGGTGGTCCTACTGTTGTGGTCCACAAAGAACGGCTGTAAACACACAGAGAATAAAAACACATAGAGAGAAAAAAATACTGAAGAAAGTACTGCATGACAATCAAACCCAACAGATACAAAACAAACGTTACAATACATTAGAACATATTTCTACTAACAGGGCAAAAGGTCACTGATAAATTTACCATTAAAATCATTCAGGCTTAATTTTTTACACCCAGATTTAATGAACTGTGATAAACAATATTAGACTATCTAAGGTGAATCAGTAAGCAATATCTTGCTAAATAGTTAAATTGTGCAGTTTTGGCCAGACTTTTCAAGTTTCAGATTGCAGAACTAAATGTTAGGTGCTTGTCTAAGGCAGCCTGCCTGATGTAGTTTTGTGCCATGTTTCAATCTCCCGCCATTCACCATTTTTCCTGCAGTTAACTTCAAAGTTCTGTGAACATTATTTTCTTTAAATTATTCATAGATACATTTTTTTTTTATCTAACTGGTCACAGACGGTTGTCTTTTACAGTGATGTTTGTTTTGTCGTTTGTCTGTAAATTACAGGCCAGTAACAGTGAGCATCCAAGCAAAGTTCTTCCAGAAGGAATTCCTAGAGGTTGAAATAATATTGCCTACAGCCTAATGACCCAGAGATGGATAGTTCAGGTCCAGAAAGTAAAAATACAGACCAAGATTTTGTTTCCACCAACCAGTCACAGTTACAGAGTATGGGAGACCACAGGTGTCATGCCCGGCTCGTACGATCCTCGTGTGTGCCACGCCCCCCTGATTATCCACGTGTGCTTCCCTGATTGTACCCAGCTGTGTCCACTTATTTTCGCCCAGTCTCGTCTATTTGAGTCCATGTCTTACCTTAGTTCTTGGTCCATCATTGATGTTAGTTATTGTCAGTGATATCTCGTATACCTGGTCCCCATAATAAACCCCTAGTTTCCCCGTTTTCCGCCTGCCTGCCTCGTCTTTCCCTGCCTACCTGTCAGCCTGCCAGTTCGATCACCCGCAACTCTAACAACAGGTGTAGCAATAGCAATAAAGCATTTCATTAATCAATAACTATGCAAAAAAATTACAAAATGAAAGGTAAAGAATTCATAAATGAAATATTAATTGGTTAATAATTCAAATTAAAATGGAATTTACAAAAACACAAAACACTCAATAACTAAGATAAACTAAATGAATTATTATTAATAATGAATTAATAAATTGATATAATTACAAAATATATTTGAAAAGGCAATTTAAAAAGAGGAATAACTGAATTCACAAATTGAATTAAGAATTCAGATTTCAATCTGCTATTTGAAAGGACTATTTGTTTTCCATTTGCATTTCCATTTTCCAGCTGCTTTTCCTTGTCATATTAGCTATTCCATTTTACGTGAGAAATTTGAGCATAAGCACTATTCGACGATCATGTAATGGCATAACCCAAGAGGCAAAACTCAGAAACAATGGCACGGACATTTTTAAAAGGCACAAACAAAGCACGAATAATTGAGAGTGGTTTGGTGCAAATTGGAAACATGGTGCCGATGTAATTGTTTTTTGACATCTCAGAAAATAAAGTAGCAAACAAAAATCTGAACGGCATAAACTGGCACAAACACTGCACATGGTTAGCATCACATTGTGGGGATGAAATCTGAAACATTGGGGGGGACCAACTTTACGCAAGTGCCGAACCTATAGCTAGGGTATGAGATAATGTAGCTCTCTGACCTGTCAGAGAGTTTCTTGTATGCCATGGCTAATTTGTATTCTTTGGCCTCATTTTACCAGTACAAGGTCCTAAGTGTCACGGAAAGGCTAAATGGAAAGTCTAAAAGCAGACGCTAAATGATTAAGGAACTCGAATAGGTATATAAAAAGGAAAAGCAAATAGAAAAGGGAATTGCACTTTTAAATGCCTGATTAAAATCTGTATTCCCGATTTAATTCGTGAAATCAGTTATTTCTCTTTTGTTCCTTATTAATTTATGAATTCATTAATGTTTTTTAAAAGTACTTAGTGTTTAATGTTGTTTTTGTAAATCCCCTTTTTAATTTGAACTGTTTATTGGTTTGATATTTTATGTATATGTTCTTTTAAATAATTCCTTGCACAATTTGTTACTGATTAATTACATGCTTTATTACCATTTTTATTTCACCTGTGGTCCCCGACAGCACTTAACTGGCAGACTGGAACAAAATCTTGGTCTTGATTTTTAATTTGTAGACCTGAGCTATTCACCTAATAACAACCAGATAGATCAAGTATGCAAATAAATTGATTGAAGTGAGCTGGTGATTTGCTGACAGAAACAAAGCAAAAGAAAAATGGATGGTGCAGAAATATTACACCTAACCTTTCCAGTGTGGTCATGCTTCATTTCCCAGCCACGGGGCAGCTCCAGTTGCTTGTTGGCGAACATATTGAGGAAGGCTACCAGGTCACGGTTGTGCTGGTAGCGTTCAAAGTGGTGTGTATCACGCCTCACCTTGCTTATCATGTGCTTCAGACAGGTATTACTTGTAAACATGCGATAGGCACTCTGGGGAATAAAAGAAAGACGCTGGGTGACAAACAGGAATTAAACAGCTGATAAAACTATGATTACGAATTTCTGTGCTAGTTCCCTTTCTAACACTTGGCATTTTGTATTTGACTGAACCTTCTGAGGAAATTTCAACAGTCAAGCTGTATAGCTTTACCTTTATATGTCTAACTAGACAAGTTAATAAGAAATAATAAGAATAATAAGAAAATAATAATAAGAAAGTTTGATTTTTTTACTGTTGCAGGTAATACGATGAACTCACAGGGTTGGAATGCAACACGGTGAAAAAGTCAGGGCTGGTTAGATATTTGGCGCTAGGAGATTGAAGGAGCTGTGCGAGACGCGTGCGAGAGCTTGAGTGGGGTACACTGCCATCCCGTCGGTACTCTGCAATAAAACATGACAGCTCAACATTCTGTCCAGGAGTCTACTAAGGACACTATAGATGCCGTTAATGTATTGGCAATGTATAGCAGTACTGACAGCTACAATACATCAGCATACCAGGGATGGAGTGATACATCAGGTCGCCGTCGTCAGAAGGAGTTTCAGGTAACTGCTCATCTGGCTGCTCATTAGTCATGGTTCTGCGAATACTCTGGTACCTGGGGAGGAGATGTTGAAGTTGAGAAAAAAAAAGTTTACTTAGCTATTTTCCTGGCAAAAAACAAAAGAATACAATGTTTCTATTGTTGTTCCTCTCAACATTGAGCAGGAAAAATGGTTTGAAGGCTGAATTGTTGTCTGACCTGCGGTTTAATTGCTCCATTTGCTGGATAGAGTTAGACCTCTGCAGCACCTGGGGGGCAGGGGGGGCAGTGGGTCGTTGCCACGTGGTGGTGCGGTTCACATGATCAACATAGAATATGCGTCCATGACTGTCAATCCGGGCCTCCCAATCTGATATGCAGGAAAAGTGTCTGTATATTTATTCAGTAACCCCACTCTCTCTCCCTCTTCTCCCCCACCACTTCCCTCCCACACTCTCCGTCTTACACACCCAAACACATACACGTGTTTATATTCATATCTTCGTGGGGACCGTCCATCCCAACAATGACAACCTTAACCACTACCAAACCCTAACCCTAACCATACGTAACAAAACAAAATACAAAACTTCTGACATTTTTGTAACACATTTATATTTATTCATTTAGGCACAACAGAAGCTCAGCAGCGAAGTGGCAGACTATAAAGTGACTGAGCGGGGTTGCCGAGTGCTGAGGCGCATAGTGCGTAAGCTTCCCCTGGCACTAATCCCAGCAGAAAAACTGTACACCAGGAGCTTCATCATATGAGCTTTTATGGCCAGGCAGCTGCCTGCAAACCTCACATTTCCAAGCACAATGCCAACCATTAGAAGAAGTGGTATAAAGCACGCCAGCAAAGGACCCTAGAGCTTTGGAAATGTGTTGTGTTGTGTGGAGTAATGAATCACACTTCTCTGTCTGACAGTCTGACAGATGAGTTTCGGTTTGGTGAAGAACATTACTTTACAGTTTGCACAAGGCAGTCAGGCAAGTGTGGTGGAGGAGGGTATAATGGTATGGGGTTGTTTTTCAGGGGTTGGGCTAGACCCCCTAGTTCCAACGATGGAAACTCATAACGCTTCAGCATACCAAGACATTTTGGACAATTCTCTGATAACTCCAACTTTGTGGGAAAAGTTTGCCTTTTCTGTTCCAGCATGACTGTGCCCAAGCGTACAAAGCAGGGTCCATAAAGACATGGTTGAGTGACTTTGGTGTGGAAGAACTTGAGTGACCTCAACCCCATCAAACACCTTTGAGATGAACTACAATGGAGATTGTGAGCCAGGCCTTCACGTCCAACATTAGTGCCTGACCTCACAAATACTCTTCTGGATGAATAGACAAAAATTCCCACAAACACCTTCCAAAATCTTGTGCAAGGACTTCCCAGAAGAATGGCAGCAGTTATACCTGCAAAAGGTGGACCAACTCCATATTGATACCTATGAATTTAGAATGGAATGTCATAAAAGTTCCTGTACGTTATCCATATTGTGTGTTTTTATAAACCTGAGGTCTATATTGTGGGAAGCTCAAAAAATGTCCCCACAAACAAAAAAGTAACAGATTGTACCACATTGTGAGGACAACTGGTCCTCACAATGCGGTAAATACAAACTCATACACACGTGCACACATGTAAACACACATACTGGCACATACACCACAACTTACTTGGGGGCAGGGGCTCATCCACTCTCTGGTAGCGACTGACATCATGTCGTACTGAGGGGAGGGATCGCACTGGCTGATGTCCATTGAACTGGGAGCCTATTTTCACATAGGGAGGAAAGTACATCAAACTTGCATAAAAACTGCTTACAAAAACATCTCAGTGTTTTGTGTTCCATCCAGCAGAAAAGATAAAAGGGTCAGTCCATGCCAAATCAACCAATGTCCAGAAAAGTTCCATGGGCATCATTTCTGATTTTGATGCAAACTTGTTATTTTGATCCTTATAGAAAACACTGAAAATTCCCCAAGTTTTATTGAAAAATTCTGATGCAGTCCAAAGTTATGGCCCTTTCAAATTTGGGTGCCACGCCCCTTTTTTGCACTCGCGAATCGCGCATATAATTTGTAAGGGTTTTCAGGAGACTATATCTTCGTTTCTAAGCATGCTAGAGAGCTGAAAATTGCTCTCCTGGCATCTCCTGACATCATTCCTGATTTTTCATCAAAATCAAGAATGATGCCCATGGAGCCCCTGGTTGATTTGGCATGGACTGACCCAAAAGAAAACCTTTAAAATCAATATAAAAATTAAAAAAAAACAGTAATTACTAAAATTAATCAGCAGGTCTGTATACTTTTAGATTAAAAATGAAAATGAAGCATGGGAGCAAAATTCAATATGTAATATATAATTATGAATTTTACGACAGATATTGTGATTGGGATTTGATTTGTGAGGTCAACATGAATTTGCAAAACTATTCTCACGACACTTTTAAACCCTGGGTCAGACGTGCTGTGTATTGCACATCCTAAAACGCAGCCTTTGCAATTTGCTAATCGTCAAGCTTCAAACTACGATTTTGATTTGAAATTGATAAATCATTAAATCGTTCAGGCCTACCAAAGACCCAACACCAGACAAGGGAGATAACTCCATCTTATTTCAGTATGGAGTGATATCCACTATCAACACCAATTTGCAGAGATTATACATAATCATCATGTGTTGGAGGAAATAGGCCTATGTGGAAAATTGTCTCAAAAGTCACTATTTTATTTGTCTGTTAATAATACATTACTATACATTGTCAGACATGTTTGGAAAATTCAGTACTCATTCAAGCTCCAGTTTAGTGCGTTAATTGCTGTTTCCTTACAAAAAAAAAAAAACATGCCTTTACAGATATCTTATTACTCAGACGACAGGACAGGACTACTATTGCCGAAACAGATTTGTGTTTGGTGAAACACAGAAAGTAATTTGCTCCCAAAATTTTACTGTGTAGGCTTGTAATAACTGCAGACATGGCAGATTCAAACTGGATTAAAATTACGGACCCTGGCGGATCTAATTGCATCAATTACATCACATCCCCAGGTAAAACAAATCCCATCCGATTAGGGCTTTAGCAAATAAACATACAGCATATAGCAAGCAAATTGTAGTACTGTTTCATTAAATACCTCCTACACACAGACATAGCAAGGAATGTTTTAATTAAAAATAAACAGTATCTAGGTTAAATAGTTGATGTAAACAGAATAATTAATAATTCTGCATAGATTTTTGGTTCCATAGCTTACATGACTTGCTAATTCGCCTTACTCTGTGTACTCAATTGTGTCCTTTTTCTAAAAAGACCTCAAATGATACAGCGCATAGAGACAACGGCAACTTAAATCTATCACAGTAATATTTGAAGTTAGCGTGTTCAAACGTGTCTTATTTTGATACTCCGATCTAACGATAGTTTGCACAAATGATAGATTAGTAAGAATGTTGCAAAACTATATTCCTCTTTGCAACTGCCAATATAAATTTAAGTTGAACAGATAAAGCTTAAAAGTAAAGTGTATTAATCCATTGGGCATATTCAATTACCAATTCTCCAGCATTGTCTACCATAACTTTAACAATTTCTTATATGGTACAGGTCATTCATTAGTCATCCAATAAAGACTTAGTTAGCAAACATATTTTGTTTGCCCTTTCTGTTCTCAAGACCAGCCCTTACCTGACTCTTCATCCAACTGAGTGACGAGAGACACTGAATCCACAGATGTTCTTGCCCCCAAAGACGCGTTTTGTTCCTCCTGGGACATGCCACCAGCTGCCTGTAAACTAAGCCTCCTTTGCCAGATCTCCTCTCCTTCATTATCACCTTCATTTTCTGGGCCCTCTTGATTCTCATCATTTATTGAGCCAGACCCAGGATCCCCACCTCCTTTATCAGCTACATCACTCCTTGCGGCAGCAGTGTCAGTGATATTTCTCTCCGTTGGATCAGCATTGGACGAAGCCATAAAGCATTCTTCACTTATCTATAAAAAAAATAAAAAAGCACCATGATACATTAAAAGTTTCTGGATACCTGAACAAGCATTATGCACACACAATAATTTGCCTTTACTGTCTTATTAACTAATTAACTGATTAGTTGATCTATTATTAATTAAGGGTCCAAAGCATATAGTGCTGGGTACTCTCAGCATCATTTGGAGACACCAGTCAAGGTGAGCCGCATTTTGTCAATATGGGGCACTACAACTAAAAACTGGCAAAATCTCCTAACTCCTTTGGCCAATCCAGGTGAAATTTGGCAGATATTTAGTAGGGTCAAGCCTGACACAAGTCACAAGTCTGCCAAAAGGGGGTGCTAAAGTAACCATTTTTGCATTTCTGCCTATTTCTCCAGAACTGTCAAGCGTAGAGTTAAAATTTATTGCCAGACCAATTCAATGTGTTATGCCAAATCAAACAACATATAGAACTTGGTTCTGCATCGTTGCGTTTTTGCCTGTTTCATTTAAATCTAGAAACAGGGTTTTTCGAACACATCCTAGGTTTTTCACCCAGCCTATATAAATCTGGTACTGTATCATTCAAATCAGCAGACAGTCCTTATGGTTATTAAAAATATCTTAAACTTTCTGTAAGGTGTGGCCTCCAGCCACACCCAGACCATACCTGTGCCACGCCCATTTCAATCAGACAGCTATATCTCATGTGTGCTTCGGCCAATCCTCACCAATCTTGAAGTCATATTGTAGGACAGTACTGGGGAAGGGCCCTCCAAATTTGACAGTGATCAGTCAATAGGGGGCGCTACAACAATATAACGTGTGTCTAAACCTGCAAAACCCGTGAAACTGATATTTTTCTCATTTCTGTTCAAGTAATATATTACTGGTCAAAATATTTTGTACTGTGAGTTCTCTGAGTCATGTCAAATCAAGATAAATGTACTGTCCAGTGGTCATTTAAATTTCCCCGTGATGTTTAAAAACTCTATATGTGACATATTTCTATTACTCCTACAATCTCCACCCCAGCTAGGTAATTCTGGTAGCAGGTGAATCAGGACACTGTCCTTATGGATGACTAATCAAAAAAGCTTGACTTGCTCCTACAGTATAGCCACCAGCCACACCCAAACTACACTAGTGCCATACCCATTTCAATCAGGCAGTTATATGTCAGGCACACTTCAGCGAATCCTCACCAAATTTGATACTGTTCTGTAGTACTCCAGACAGACCCTCCAAGTTTGGTGCTGATTGGTCAATGGCCCAACAGCCACTCTGCATATATGATAGCTGAAATGTCCTAATTTTTCATAAAACCATCAAAGACTTCTCACCGTTCCCTTCAAATGAGGCCATACTTTTAATTGACATTCAGTTTACTGCCATTTGACTCAACGTCAATTATCAAACTTGATTCATAAGTCAGGCAGTGCACAACGCAGTATTTTTAATTTTTTTTATAAATTGGCCAGTAGGTGGAGTCAGTGCTCTATTTCATAAATGCCACTCAATACTTTCTAGCTTTCTCCTGTCTAAATGAGCAGCCTATAAAAGGACAAAGCATGATTGTACTGCTGTTATATGGAGCAGTACCCCAACAGAGCAATGTTCTGAATATGCAAGACAGTCAAAGTTCACACAGCCAGTACAAACAAACCGTAAGATCTAGACTTAGTACATTAGGTAGGAAATTGCCTATTTCTAACTAGTACTCAGACCATCTAATATAAACCAGACATTCAATCGAGTTCAGGCACTCCACCAGAGGATTCTACATTCTGTCCTACATCTGCTGACCTGTTAGGCCTAGACTCAAAAATCTCCATCCTGTTACAGGATGCTCCACCATATTTCATGGTAGGCAGCGTGTTTCGTCGCATGTCTATAGAACTTTTTCCCAGAAGAAGTTTGGTTATTCTAGGCAAGTATTAGCAAAGATTATTCGTGCCATTTAATGATTTTCTTTCAGCCCATAAAGCACTAAACCCTTTTTGCTTAGTGTGCACCATATGGTACAGTATGGGTTGAAACCATTTAGGTTGCTCCAGGTCAGCGCTAAGCTCTGTGGTTGTTTTGTCTGGTGTTCCCCTCTTTACACTATGCCCCAGGAGGATCCTGACAGTTCCCTGAGCAACAAACTTCTTAATTCCATCACAATCTGTTGAAACAGGGATGCCTAGGTCTTGGAAGATGGCTCTTTAGTAATCCAAGTTACCCAAGCAATGACAATCTAGATCCCCGCACCCCCACAGATTAAAAATTTTCAAATAAATAAATTGTCATTTTCTTATTTTTGCTATTGCAGTAAAATTCCATTATAGTGGACTCACTTATAACGAATATTGTCTATAACGGACGAGGTCCGCTGGTCATGGCCAAGCGCCTTTAAGAACATGCAGAAAAAACATCGGATATAGCGGACTTGCATATAACGGAATTTTGCTTATAACGATATAAACAATTTGGTACGCAGAACCGCTTTTAGTTGTAGTATTGGTCGGCTATAACAGATATGCAGGCTCCGCCTACAAGGCGCGTGGCGTGCTGGTGATATCCAGCTGTAGTTTTATTCACTATAACAGACATGCAGACCCTGCCTACAAGGCACGTGGCATAACGGTGATATCCAGCGCAGATAGGTAGTCGGGATTATTAATAGTCATGCATCTGGTCAGGCAAAGTTGGATTACTACATGTACAATATAATAATCTATACCACAAGTGTGTCTGCTGGGGTGTGGCATGAGTAAATGGTGTCCTGTAGTTGTGTTCTGGGCATGCAGAAACTCTGGATATAATGGACTGTTTCAAAATATCAAACATAAGTGTATTTAGACCTAAGCCATTCACTGCTCAGTTTTTTGTTCAGGTACATAATATATATAAAATTTCAGGGTACAAATAATGTTGGCCAGAATTGTAATATGGTTTCTAAATTACAGCTGAATATTACACTGCATAATGTGAAAACAGGCATACAGCACCTGGAGCATTTGGGGTTAAGGGTCTTGATCAAGGGCCCAACAGTAACATGGATAGCCATGGGATTCTGGATATACGCAGAGAACCCTGGCAAACTGAACCACACAACTGACTTTTCTGCATAATGCAATTCTTTAAAAGTAAAAGCGACATGACTTGCTTACTATGGCTGATAAAAAAAAATTACTTGATACAGTACTGTACCCATTACAAGTGGCACCATATTCCCTGCGTTGTGTGAGAGTGGAAATGAATAAGATTAGTGTAGGCTGCTCTGTATGAAACATACCTGTAAAGAGGATGCTGGATGAGAAGTGTCATCAAATGAGGAAGAGCCAACTGATGATTCGGTGGGTCTGGAGCTCTCAACTCTCTCTGTGCCTTCACTAAATAGTTCCTGGCTTGAGAGTGGGGCCTCTTTTGGCTCATCTGCCCCTCCTGTTTCCTGTACAGTACTTCTGAGGCCAGTGGCCTCTGGCTCAGCAGCTGAACCCTCTGTGTGGTCATCAGCTATTTCTGTGTTTGTTTCTTGTTGCTCCTCTTGTCCCTGCTGATCTGACTCCATGTCAGTTAAAACATCAGATAATTCATTCGGCTCCCCCTTATCCATCAGCAATCCACCCTCTTCCTGGAGGACTTCACATGGGTCTTCCTCCTCATCTGAGTCAATATGTAGCATAGCACTCAATCTTGTATCTGTGGGAAAGCTAGAACGCAGCTTAGGTGAAGCTGCTCCAAGCGGACGTTCCCCTGGTCCCTTAGGGACCTCAATAGCCTCAAGGTATTCATTGGGGGATACCTGGTGTGATGTATGTGGAGGGAATCCCCCTTCAGCTCCTCTGTCGGTCCCACCCTCCTTATTTTCTTGGTCTTGTCCAGCAACATCACCATTTCTCAATGAGAAACACTGCAAAGAACCCTCAGAACCTGTAGGGGAATGGCCACTAATTGGTCCAGCAGGAGTGTGAGGAAGTTCTTCATCATCAGAGGGACTGTCAGGATCTCCATTCACTGCTGAGGTTCCCAAAAGGCAGTCAATAGTGTCAGGTGTTGCCTCTAGGTAGATAAGAAAGAAATTTAGTTATTAGTTTCAACAAACTTCATATTGCGAACAGAGACTAATCATATGTTATTCTTCACCTTCATGTCCTGTAGAGGTGATCTCCACTCGAAATTGCAGCTGACCACTCACGTGCTCAGTAGGCAAACGGCGACAGAGTGTGAAAGTAAGTAGTTGATCCCTGTGACACCAACAAACAGACTTAAGCAAATAAGAACATATTTAACTGGATTTAAAGGTTTAAATGATTTGCCATCGTATACTTCAATTAGTACCATAAAAATCAATCAGTATATTTATGGGCTACAAAATACAAAAACTCTTATTTGAGAAAGGTTGCATCTAGCAAGAAAAATTTTGAATTCCTTGTCAATTTTCAAGGCTGTCTTTTCACTAATTTTATTTTTTTTTGTTTAATTATTCTAATTAACTGCAATAATTACTTTTTCATATTCAAATGTTCATATTGTATGTGGTAGAAAATATGAACATACGAAAAAGTAGTTTAAGAGGTTCTCAGTGAGTGACAGATTCTCTTATTGCTAGTTTTATGGAAAAAGGAAGGAGGGAAAACAGCCAAAAAGAGATTGGAAGGTTTTTATCAGCAGTTCTACATACTTCTCTTTGGTTTGCAAGGGTCACATTCCAGCCTCCTGACATTATTTCTACCGAGATTATTACAGTGGAGATCGAAAGCTTGGGCACCCCTGATAATTTTCATGCTTTTCCTTTATGAATCACTGGTTGTTTGGATTGGCAATTTCAGTTAAATATATCATATGGCAGACAAACACAGTGATATTTGAAAAGTGAAATTAAGTTTATAGGATTTACAGAAAGTGTGCAATAATTATTTAAACAAAATTAGGCAGGTGCATAAATTTGGGCTCCCCAACAGAAAAATTACATTAATATTTAGTAGATCCTCCTTTTGCAGAAATAACAGCGTCTAAACGCTTCCTATAGCTTCCAGTGAGAGTCTGGATTCTGGTTGAAGGTATTTTGGGAGATTCCTCCTTACAAAACATCTCCAGTTCAGTCAGGTTTGATGGTTTCCGAGCATGGACAGCCCACTTTAAATAACACCACAGATATTCAATAATATTCAGATCTGGGAACTGAGATGGCCATTCCAGGACGTTGTACTTGTTCCTCTGCATGAATGCCTTAGTAGATTTTGAGCAGTGTTTAGGG
>JAODJX010000001.1:32275048-32290893 GCA_026776945.1 Isichthys henryi
AACTGAAATTGCTGATCCAAACAACCAGTGATTCATAAAGGAAAAGCATGAAAATTATCAGGGGTGCCCAAACTTTCCATCTCCACTGTAGCTAGGTACCTGCCATACTTGATGGCAGTCCTGCAGGTACCGAGGCGGGTGCCCTTGGGATCAACCTTGAAAATTGTCAGTCAGGTGAGAGATATACGTACTAGGGTACTTCTTGGGTGGAGGACAAAGTTAATGGAGAAGAAAGGTTACAGTAAAGCTAGTACACTGCAATTTTCATTCTAACAGTTAAGCCCTAATTCCTACCTGGTTATATGCCTCTCTAGGAGTCTCTGTATAGGAATTGTCAGCTGGCCTAAGAAGCGCTTGATAATCGGTCGGCTTTTGGCAAACTTATCCTTTACTTCAATTTCCAAAACGTCTGTAACAAGAGCTACGAAGGTGTACTTCTATTGAAAGAAAAAGAGACTAGATAAGTCCATCACATGCATATCCGTATGAACTGTGCTGCGTATGTCCATATTTAGTCTCCAGGTATACCTCTCCATGCCAGACAGGGTTAGTTGTATTGGCAATGATGGAAGCTCGTCTTTCCTGCCCATGATGTGCAAAGGTGGGGAAGCTACTCTTCTTTCCAGGTTTTATGGACATTTTCAGGTAAGGGTCAGGATTGAAGAACATGCCCTTTTTCAGACCAAGAGCTTGGATGTCTATATGAAGAAGGGATCAAAAGAACTTCAGATTGGATTACACATGCATATGAAGAATGGTGTAAATATGTATTAAGGTTTATACCCTTGGCTTTACCTGATAAAGTAAAACTGACAAGCTTACGGCAATGTTCTGTTAATACATGTCCTTCTACTTGACCTTCAGCACCTCCCTATGGCAATAAAAAACATTAAATACATGTATCATGCATATTTACCTTGACCTTTATGGGTGAAACTATCATTAATCTTTTAAACAAAAATGGAATGTTAAAGAAAATATTCTCCCACTCCTCCCACCACCCCCAGCCTCTGCAACCCCCATCTTCCCAATTTTTATTAAAACCCAACTTTGTGTGACTTAATATAATCAATTTCAGATCTGTGTCTGTCACTGGGCTGGCCCCCCATCCTGGGTTGTTCCCTGCCTCGTGCCCATTGCTTCCGGGATAGGCTCCGGACCCCCCACGACCCAGTACGGATAAGCGGTTTGGAAAATGGATGGATGGATGGATGTCTGTCACTGTCCTTTTATGTACCACCACTAAGTGGCACTGCTTAAATTTTGGTGCGACGTCTACAAATGAAAGCAGGTGCAGATTTTCATTCATATAGTGATTTTTGTGATGCGGTAATACCAAATATTTTTGATTTATCTGGTTTACAACATCAAGTATCTTCTGCAGTCACCCTTCCCTTTGCTGCCACTGAGCAGCATTGCTTCAGTTTTGATACCATTTGTCTCAATATTTGATCATGTTCAGATATTCATATAATTTGTTTGCAAAGTTTGAAAAGGATCCATCCAATACTTTTTGAATTATCGCACTAACAAGTAAATCTGCAATGGCAATGAATTGGTCCCAGAACCATATGCATTCCCCACAGGTTCTGTTTGATTATGTATTTTCTATAGTATTTCATCTCCTTCACTAAATCAATACACAGAAATACAGACAAAATACAAATTGCAACATACCACAACAACAGGGTTCTTGATGGTAATGCAGGGAGTAGTGGCTCTTAAGGCCCCACTCACTCCATGATAGTATTTAAAGCAAATCTTGGTCTCAGCTGTATATGGTAGGGGAGACATACAGGCACAGAGAGTCAAGGGATGGAAATAAAATGCAGAATCATCTCATCTCACTTATGTCCTTGGAGCATTTTATTCAAACGACTGATCTCCTCTCAGGGCACCTAAATACCATACCCCATTTGGTTTTCTAGATACTAGGCCAATATCGATTAGTATCTGAGAATCGATTTTTGACAACCCCAGTGTCTCATTATTTTCAACTGCAGCGTCAGCTATGTCTTCCATTTTTGATCGTTCGTGGTACATTGTTAGTGGTGCAACAGTGAATAAAGTCCCTATTCAAGCAGTATCCAGATGCGCCGCTTTTCAAACGTTGTGTAGGCTTTATAAACCGGTATTACGATGTAAGAAAAATTCATATCATAACGATAATAAAAACATTTTTCGGTATGAACTGGAATACCGCCCAGCACTACTAGACACCATTTCCCACGTATGGCATCATTTTACTCACGCTCCATGAAGTAAGGCCCAGGCTCCAACCTCCATACAATCTGCCCACGTTGAGTGCCATTAACACCTCGATTCTTAGAATCCCACATATTAGCAGGGCAAGTCTCATCTGGAGGGTTAAAGAACAGTAACCATCAGTTAGACAATGCCTTTCAAAGTCCATCCTGCTCATTTATAGATACACCTTTGAAAGAAGACACAGTAAAAGCTACAAATGTATGAGGTTAAGTCTATGCAATACCTTTTTCACTGCAGCATCAAGATAATAAAATCAAGAAAGCCTCTAACATGTTACAGTGACCCTACATTATACTCCTTCTCATCAGCCCCCGCAGCAACACAGGAAGTCTCCACCACTACAATTTAAAATTAATTGGACACAATGACTTTGCACAAACCGTCACACCCAAAGGTCATTATCACACCAAAATACAAGGCTGCTAGATGTGGGCACTCCCCATGGGGATCACATATCAACATGGACAATAACTTCACATTACCACACGTTTGTATTCTAATGAATCAGGGTCACAGATCACAAAAGTTGTAATGAACTTAGAATTGTATTGCACTCTCATTTGCTTTGCATTTCTTAAAATTGTACTCTGAATACCTAGACATAATAAAGGAAGCATGCAAATGTCACTGGTGTTGAGTGTACTAGTCTCAGGATGATCGATCCCAACACTATTTATATCAGTCATCACATTGTATGACCATTGTCTTACATTTACAAAGCAGATATTTTTGTCCAAAGCAGCGTACAAGTGAAGCAAATAGCACACCGCAAACATACATGCTGTCAAAGAGTCAACTAGGCATACATGCAGCTAGACTGAGCTTCCAATGAATGCCCGGGTACAAGTGTAAACAGTATTGGAGCAGGAGCGACACAACTTCTAACAGAGCAAGAACCTAATAAGACTATTCAAAGTCCAAAAGCACAACATTAAGAACATTCAGGGAACATACAGTGGTATCACACGAATCGAATCAAAATAATCACCGTGACAGCTTTACTTCATAAACATCCTCCTTGAAACCATTAAGTTGAAAAAGTTGCACTTCAACCCTTGCATATCTTTTAGACTGAACCCTAAAATCAGTAAGATTGTTTGCAAAGCAGTTCAACTTCCAATTCTGTTCACCTACAAGGAAAATCAAACTCTCATGTTAAAGAAAAATGCAGTGAGTGTCAGGAGGAGCTCACCTATGTGGTAGAGGCCAATCCAGTCGGTAGCATCTACTTCCTCCTTGATATCCCATGATATAATAAGATTCTGCGACCGGCCCAAAGTGAACTCGTACACAGAGGCAGTGAGGGAGGAACGGCTGTCAGAGGTGACCAGGTCAGTGTCACTGTTGGCCCGCTGTAAGCCCAGTGTCTCAGATGGCCCTGGGCTCTGACCTGCCAGGCTCTGCAAGTTCTCTGGACTCAATGTATAGCGCATCTGAGGGCTGCGCCGTCGCACCACCAGCAAATGTTCCCGGGCTGTGGCTGCCATAGTGATTGAAGGAGGGGGTTGGGGACGGGGACGGGAGGGGAGTACAGCCGTGGCAAGAGATGGACGAATGGTGGATATACTGGTGTGAAACCAGACTAAGTAGAAAACAGGGCAGGTACAGTTCTGTTGTGACAACTGTGCCTTTATAGATAAGACTGCAGTCACTCTACAGCAGTCATTGAAAGTTTCAATCAAATTTGTTTCTGACTGCTTATTTGCATCTTAATATGTTAACCAACACGTGTCAGACTCAGCGATTCAGATCTTTTCTTTCCTTCATCGGAAAAACTTAAGACCACAGGACCTATTCAGGTCCACAGAGCAGGAATCGTGTGATTCCATTCCATGTTTTTTCTTTTTTGAAATGAAGGCTTGAGTAGCCCCTTTTATGTTTGGAAGTATTATTGAGGAAGTTGGGCTAACTGAAACTTCCAGTTCATACTCCCATCTAAGAAGGGAGGGCAAAGCTTAATATACAAGAGGGATAACAGAAGAGGTAGACAGAAGGGTGAGGAGAAAGATGGGGTCAACAAGAGTAGAGAGTGAAAAGCAAGTAGAGGCTTGGAAAATAACTAAAATGTGAAGGTGATGAGAAAAGGGATGAAAGAAAAACAAAAAGGAAATAAAGATTTTACTGTTTTTGGGTAAAAATGCAAACAGACATTTCAGCTGAGAGGACATGCTTTATACAAGTTACTAAACACTGTTCCATATTTCCCCAGGCTCCTGTGTGCTGAAAAAAAGGAGGAAAGGGGGTCAGAATTTTATGATGTCCCTTTTCCAAGGTCTGACTGATCTATTTGGTATACATGTACTCCTAGGTAACGGAAACCATAATCTTACAGCCTGAAATCAACAAAACGGTATAACACACAAAAACCTATCCAATATACAAACAAGTAAATCTGTACAGCTCTTGCTTTGCAGGATTCTGTGTAAGATTTTTAGGGGATCTGTTGTCTTTATGCATTAGCATAGTCCGCTGCTGTTCAGATGGCACTCTATGTGCATCAATGCTGTTCATGCAGCAGGTAAATCAGTGTAAATTAGAGGAGAAGTTGTATTTCAGTGGTTTTGCCATATGAAGAGGTTCTTCCAGTTATATTTCAAATATATGTTTGTATTTGCAAATAACATTGAGAGGCCTGAATAGTAACAACCATGCACTGTAAAATAAACAACCAATAAAACAATTCAACAGAAGGACGTTTTCTTCATATTCTCAAATTAGCTGACGGAAGATTTGGAGCAAAAGCACAGTATAACAACAAAGTACAATATATATACAAAAAAAGACTAGTTCAAATGATTTTACCATAAATGGCCAAGTTCGATTTATTTTCATGTTACATAAGTAAGCATCTTAAATAAGATACAACTTGACATATTCAACCGTATTTTGAATATTAAAGATACATCAATGCAAAGGTCCAAAATAATTATGCACTTAATAGATTTAGTCTTATAAGCAGAGTAGGCCTACTTACATTAAAAATCCTTTCATGGTCAATTACATCAATTTATCTTCATAACAAATAAACACAGAACAAGACTGCAGAAAACCTGAAGCCTATACTGGGAAATGGGGGCACAAAGCTGGTGACAGCATGGATACAACACCAGTCTAATGCAAGACACACACTACAACCTAGAGACATTGATTTACTAAGCAGCATGTTATTGGACGGTGGGAGGAAATCCATTGAAACATAAGGTCTCACACCATGTATGCATAGCAGGTGGTGCCAATGAGACAGCGGCCCTGGGAAATCCTCTTTGGAATCCCGAGGAAGTGATGTCACTGCATTCTGTGCAAGGATGATTGAATTGTCTTATGGAGACCGATATTTAAACTAACTCATGTAATTTGACAATACTCAATTTGGAACTTTTGTTTGTGAGTATAAAGATGCCCGAGTACTTTTACTATTGTGTTTCTACCCAGGATGGTTTATTTTGTGGAAAAGTCTATTTCCTGACCACCTTTTCACCAGTTTTACTTGCTAATGAATTGTGTTTCTGCTCAACGCCCTGCCTTTATCCATATTTGTTCTGACATAGAAAACATGCAAACTCCACACACACACACACACACACACACACATCCTATGCCAGGATATAGATACATTCTACAAGAAAGAACAGAGCAGACTGTGTTTCCTGAGGATGCTCAGATCCTTTAACGGTTGGTTTCCTTTATCTCAATACCGTCATAAAAAAACCTGAATCCATGATAGAGTGGTCTCCAGACATGCCAAAGGTGCTGGCAGAAGAAAGTATGAGGCCAACATCCATCATCACAAATGATACTCATCCTTTCAGTGATGTGCTTTCTGGGAACACCATTGGCCAGCAACTGAGACCACCAGTACACCAAGAAGCATTTCTGGGGCTCCTTCTTGACAGCCACCACTGGAATCCATAGTGCCTTCCTGTTCCCTGAACTCAAACTGGCCCTGTACTTGTTTCAGGTTAATAATGTTTATGACATTAAATGCATAATTACTCATACCTTTTAATTGTATTGCACCGTATATATTTCACACATTATATATTAAGCTATTTTTGTGTGATTGTTTGTAACGAGACCTGCTGTAGAAATGTTATAGCCCATATATAACATTTAAAGTACCTATCTTTTAAGGTATATAGCTGTTATCTGTTGTCTTCATATCCATCCATTCATCTTCAATAATCACTTTTTCAATATTCAAAGAAAACAGGGAACACCTTGGATGCGATCCCAGTCCATTGGACAGCGTACACTCATACATAAGTCACTTGGAGATGCAGAATCACCTAACTGCATGTTTTAGGACTGCAGGAGGAAGCCCACCAAATACGAAGAAAACATGCACACACACACACACACACACACACACAGAGCTAGGACCAGGAATCAAACCACTGTGGAGGTGTGAAGCTGCACTGCTAACCACTGTGCCACCCACAATCTACTAACATTGACATATAAAATGATATTTCACTATATCATGAAAAACGCAATTGTCAATGTACCAAATGAATAATTTCATAACTGCCCCCCTACACTAGGAGCTATAATGGTGAGAACCAGAATGTATTACAGGAGTAATATTGTTTTAGGCAAAACAGAAGGAAATAGTTTGTGTCACTTTTAAGTCCATTTTGGCAAACAGAAACTGTCATCATATAAGTGTGAATCCATTCACTGAATGGACCATCAAAGAACTGGCACCAGACACTAAGCCCAGGAATACAACCCTAACTCCCCCATAATCATTCTTACTGCTATAACGCACAGGACAGAGCTATACAGCATATACAGAGTAATATTTCAAAACCAACCAATTTTGAAGACAACCCTTCAAAAATCCAATCTTGAGTAAAATTTATATTATAGCAGAATTTCTTAGTCTGTTATAACTAAAAATCCTCATTGTTTGATGGATACTGACCACAGGAATCTTTAGCACTAAGGGCTGTCAAAGTCTCCCTGACTGTTGTGTTGACTACATCATCTAAATCTTCATGGAAATGTGGAGGTCACAGCAGAAAGGAAGTTAGTAAAATAAGTATGGACCACAATGACAGACTTGAAAACTAGAAGGAGCACTTTGTAGTCTTGTTCTTTTATTTGACAGGAAGCCAGTACAGTAAAGCTAAATGTGTAGTGATATGGGCCAACTTTGTTTCTCTTAGCTGAACCCTGGCACTATTTTGAAAAAGCTGTAATTTTTTTCCCCCATTTGAAGTACAAGAGAGTAACAGGGAAGTCACGGAAAAGTAGAAAAGTGCAATGAAACAAATGCATAAATATACTTTTCAGCACCTGGAAACTGTAGCAGAGTTGTTATGATTACACTGTTAAATTTGATTACTCGATTACTAAAAAGTGGGGGTAGCATGGTGGTGCCAGGTACTCCGGTTTCCCCCCCACAGTCCAAAAACATGCTGAGGCTAATTGGACTTGCTAAATTGCCTGTAGGTGTGCATGTGTGAGTGAATGGTGTGTGAGTGTGCCCTGCGATGGGCTGGCTCCCCATCCTGGGTTGTTCCCTGCCTCGTGCCCATTGCTTCCGGGATAGGCTCCGGACCCCCCACGACACAGTAGGATAAGCGGTTTGGAAAATGGATGGATGGATTACTAAAAAGCATTGATTAAAAATGTCCTGCTCTATTAGTCTACAATATGGAATATGACACAGAGGATGAGGGTCCAAATAAAGAGCAAAAGCATGATTTCTGTGATAGCACTTCACAGTTAAAGAAAATGTACTCATGTGTCAGTATTACAAAGCGGAACTTTGCAATCACCACAGAACGACTGCAATGCAAATAAATCTAAGAAGACGACATTCAAGTTTGATGCACTCACCAACTTAGCTTCAACATAGCTGGATCTAATTCCAAGAGGCTATTAAAGAGCCTGATTATCTGATTCAAGTTAGGGTTGCAACTAAGCTCTAAAGGGTGGTAGATCTCCAGGAGCAGGATTGGGGACCCTGGCTCTAAATAATAAAAATACAATAAAAATCTTAAGAGCACCACCCAAATTCTAGAGAAAAACTGTTACACTTGAAACTACTATTTCACACATATACCTATTACTGTGCTATACAGCAGCACTACTACTAAGATTTTTCTCTTCAATGCCTTACTGAAGGCAAATTTGAAAGGGGACTGGCTTCTTCTACTGCACTGGTGTATAAAATTACAAAAGCTGATTAATTTATTCAATAAAATGTTTTGCAAAACTAACTCTGTTACTGTGGCACTCATCAGTGATACATTAAAAAAAATTTGAGTACACACTGGTAAGTACTGTACATTACACTCCAGAGATCATTTCCTGGGAAGAGATAGATGAGCTGTGAAAAGCTGAGAACATTTAGCAAACCATGGTCATTATAATATATTATGGAAATACTAATAATACTTTAATGCCACTGCCTTATACCTCAAACCTTTACTTATACCTTGCCCAGATTAGAAATTAATTTTATAAGTTATAAAAGCAATAAATAGAGCTTGCAATGTCTCTCATTAGATTGGGCTCTTCAAATCTGGACCTCGATTCCAAATCCAGGTCTTTTTTTCAGTTATCCCAGATAGTTAGTAATTATTAAACTGATTCTTATTGGCCAGAGGCTTCACACCTGGCTCACAGGTGAAGGAAGGCTGGAAAATCAGCAGCGCTCAGACCTTGATGACCATGATTAGAATAGCCCTGCATTAGACTATAATTTAATATGTATAGCCACTGGTATTACTGGACATACTTGCTTATTTTTCTTGTCTTGTTGATACACATAGCAGATTTTTTCAAAATTAAAAACAAAAAATGTCGAGTACCACCTAAAAGTGAAATGAGGAAATGTAGAGCACTGGGGTGGTACGATGACTTCACACCTCCATAGCTGGAGATTCAAATCCCACCTCTGATCTGTGTCATTTCATGTGAGTTTACTCTGAGTAATAGTCTATAATTTTGTGTGCGTGTCCTGCAACAGACCGGCATCCCATCCAAGGTGAATCCCAACCTTACGACCAACGCTGCCTAGGCAGGCACCAAGCCCTCTTCATCCTTATCAGGATGTGTGACTGGCAGATAGATGTATGTGTAGAATTGCTCTAATGTAGTTATTTCAGCAATACAGTAGTACTACTTACAGGTCACCTGTGCCAGAAGAAGCTGCAAAGACCTAAAAACCAACACAGCATGTCAAATTGTTGCAGATATGACTCAGTGTAAAGATCAAGTTTTGTAAGGTAATACTGTGAGAATAGCATTATTACAGGAGGATATATTTGTCAATAATCTGGTGAATGTTTGTCAAATTCAAGATGACGACTGTATCATGAGATATCCATCTATCGATCTTCCAACTTATCCTGTTCCAAATTCATGAGAGGGGTCCAGGACCCTATCCCAGGCAGCACAGGGCACAAGGCACAAGTATGAGCTACATCCTGGGACGGCTGTACATTGTAGGGCACACTCAGACACACAGTCATACACTATGAGTATTTTGGAGACACCACTAACCTAACTGCATGCCCTCAGTACTGCTGGAGAGTAACAGAGTACCTAGAGGAAACCTACCTGACACAGGGGGATTTAAATAGTAGCACCCACTGAGTCACCATGGCATCCCTAGTACAAATTATCTATCAATGAAATGGTGGCCATATGTTCTGCAAAACCCTACCCTGCCTGTGGTACAGACAGGAAGTGTTTAGCAATGCAATATGGATTGTAAACTTCATTTACGTACTACAGAGAAGGTGTGTTGTATTTTTTAGAGGCTATGAAACTGTTTGGTGCAGTACTTTTCAAATTAGGTCTTGACATCACACTATCTATGCTGATTTTTGTTCCAGATGAGCTCTTATTTAATCAACCTGGATTTAATTGCTGATTGAATATAATTCAGGCTTCAAATCACTGTAAATCAAGCATGTTTCTATCATTTTACACAGTTTAAAATATATTTGTGTTAAGGAATACCTGCAAATACAATATAATATTCAACCAAAGAAAATGCCTAAAATATTTCTAAAAACAAGATACCAGACTAGCTGTCACAGTTATACTGACATAATGTTGTAAATTAGGGCCGCATCATGTATCCACCGCTTTACTAGTCGCAATTATTTTAATATAGTTTTAATATGACAACGCTATTGATCTTAATTTTTAATTGGTGAATAAAAACATACAGAACGTCACAAACCAGGCTTTTTCAGACTGCTTACCAGCCTAGATCAGTCTCCTTACAGCATCATGACGGCTTACTTCCTCACATGAAATGCATAAACTGAAACTGAGCTTTATGACACGTTTTTCATCTAGACAACTGGCCATAACGGATAGATAAAAAATAAAAAAGAAGACATTACGCTACATTTACCCGTGAAAAACGTACAATCCTAATGCATAAGAATACGAGTGCCATTGCATTCCGGTACACTGTTTTCGAAACGGAACGCCACACTACAAACTGACAGCGGGAATTTCTTCCGCATTTTTGCTATATTGCAATTTTTCCGTGGACTAAAAGCGGCATAATCAACTACGATGTGATATTCAGCAGTTACAAAAAAATAAATCACAGTACAGCAGCTGCGCAGTTGCCTAATCAAGTATCACAATCGATATCATCATAATAAGCACAAGTGGTGTAATTTAACTTCATCAAAACACATACACATCACTACCGCTCTATGAAAAATACAGATTAGTCATATATACATTACGCAGCTAAATAGCACACTTTACCACTTACCCTTATCGGGAATAAATATGTGTAGAAACGAATTACGATTTTATCCGATAATTTTGGGAAAGTTATGATTTATAATTTCATAAAGAAGGAAAAAAACCAACAGAATTCCCTTGTATTTCCTTTTATGGGTTCCAAGCGATGACAGAGCGTTGCTGAGGCCCAGCTTTGTTGCAAATCTATGGCATATCATCCATGTTACATAGATTACATGTATATATATGTATATATATTATAGCTCATATTTTCTAACGAGTTATGTTTGACAGAGGCCTACCTCAAACTGCTCAAACAGTCTTATTTATTTGAAAGACTACACATCAGCCTCGATCCTCCTGCATAATTAGGAGCTCCTTCTTGTTGCCAACTTACCTCCGGTAGCTAGCTTCCAGCTACGCTTTACACCAGCCATATCAGAGCGAACGCCACGGAAGAAATCTCCAGAATCTTATTACCCGTTTATTCCTTTGTATATCCTATAAAATATTTGAAATGTTCAGTCAAAAGGCGATAACAGTATGAGCAGTGGTGACTAAAAAGAAAGTCATCCTGCAGAGAGATTTTGAGGGAGGGAGAAATCGTAGGAAAGGGCTGGAGGACGATGGGGCGGGGTGTATGGTTTCTAATAGACGACTCCTTTACATAATAGATAACGAAACTATATACTATTTTATACGACACAAATGATTTATTATACAACCGATTCAACGTGATAAGCATAGGCCTATTTTATTAAATATTGGTTATATTCTCTCGATTCCTGTTTCATCAAGAAAGCAGATTACACACATTAAAGGTGCTTAGGGTGATTAGAATTTTTAATTATTATTGTTTTGTGAATTTGAATAAAATGATAGTGAATCTTGCATGATGATATGATCGGACAGGTAACGTAATGCAACATCAGGCAAACAATATGAGGAACCTATGAGCTAATTAATCTTATATGTTTCAGTAACACAATTAGTCATTTAAATGTGTAAAAATCATAATAATGAGCACACAATAATAATGTTTCTGATGAACCATCATAAACATTGCATCTGTTTTGTAGTTCAGTTACTGTTTGGTTAAGCATTAGAAAGGTTTGCACAGTATGTGTGGTTCCCAAAGTGGCGAAATGATGTGAGTCCACTCTTCAGACATCTTTGCAGCCCAGGTGTCTGCATCCGTTTCATTATATGTTAGTTAAGGACCAGAAAGCTATAACAAGAACTGAAAACAATATTGTAAAGATAATGAAATATATTATAGCCTAGGATCAGTGAAATTATGACAGCATGCTATAAAAATGAGAGGCAAAAGAATACAAGCAGTTCTCAAAGAGATGGTACGTGATGGCCTGATGGGGGAGGATTCTTGTGCCTGTGATCAGAAGGTCACCAGTTCAAATTCCCTAGGTAGTGGTATGATTTTACCAGTGGATTCTTGAGCAATGCCCTTAACCCCAATTGCTCCAGGGACTAGCTGACCCTCCTGTCAAATCCTCACTTGTACAACACTGACAAAAGCCTTCAGTAAATAAACAAATGAATAAGAAAGACCTGAGACAACCCCAAAACAAGGCATAAAACATTAAATAGGATTTATGACATCTTTTTAAGAACATCGAGAGGACATTTTACTCTAGTCAAACATAATAGGTGGATTTCAATCTCCCAGATGAACAGTAGTACTGTATGAGAGGTCTCTACTACTATTTGATGGGAAGAGTCTGTTTTTTATATTCATATGATTAGTTCTATGTTAACAGAATGGCAACAGGATCTAGCTACAATTGGAAAAGAACCTACTTAGTAAAGTAGTACTGGAGATACCCATCGGACAGTGCAGCAGGTTATACAGGTGCTAACCCTGTAAATAATTCCCTGTAGTCGCCACATACTGTAATGGATGGTATTGTGCTGTATGTAATTTTATGTGTAGTGTTAAATGTTAATCATTGTAAATTGTGTGTGTGCCCACCATGCATGTAAAGAGTAAGCGGGGTGATGAGCATGGTGAGCAGTGTGTACATGTTGTCGGTTCAAATGATCATCTTCTGGTTGAACCTTAAACTGTTCTTGGTCTGTCAATTGTGCCAGTGACATGGCTCACCTACCAACCTATACAGTGGTCTCATAAGCGAGATCAGAGAGGCACAATGAC
The DNA here is from genome assembly GCA_026776945.1 of Isichthys henryi. Taxonomy (NCBI): domain Eukaryota; kingdom Metazoa; phylum Chordata; class Actinopteri; order Osteoglossiformes; family Mormyridae; genus Isichthys; species Isichthys henryi. Next base: position 32,288,217 of record JAODJX010000001.1, read on the forward strand.
CACCTCCGACAGCTTCGCTAAGGGATTGTGAGGCATGCCTCATGCCTTCCCGGGGCAACCTGATGGATTCAACGTATCCCGCCTGCCTTGTTACCTGGTAGAGCAAGCCAACACCTCTCAGCCAAGCGCATCGGTAATTAGGAAAAGCAGAGTGAGGAGCACCTTAAAGCATCCATGCTATGGTGGAAAAGAGTCCCTGGAGCCCTACCTCCACCGAGTGTGCCTGGCAGCCTGGCATTCCATGGAGCAACAAGGAGACAGTGGCGCACTTAGCATTGGTACTGGAAAGGGAAGTGCTCCAAGCTCTTCTCCACCTGACCCCAATGGACAGTAAGACTACACTACTGTGGTAGTGGCGTTGGAACTACTTTTCAGCTGACAGCCATTGGGGGAGGCAGAGAGGGCAGAACTGATTAACTGGCAGGCTTTTGAGGCAGACCGCTGCATTCTTGTGCAGAAGAGATACCTGTGCTTCCCCAGTGCCATGTAAGAAGAGATGGCTTTCCATGCTTTTGTCAAGGCACCAGGACGGCTGCGCCAGCATGTGTAACAGTGGGGGCCAGCTACACTCACTGAAGCCTTGGCAAACATGGAGAGGGCTGAGGCAATCCTGTCCCTAGTTGTAACATCACACCGGTTACCAGGCACACCATGCCAAAGCTACACCTGTGTCGCTGGGGGCTCTGAAGAACAGTAAGTGCAAGTGACCCACACCAAGCCACAACAGACACGTCACACACCATTGGATGCCCCCTGCCATCACTGTGGAGAGGTCGGGCACCTTGCCCACGACTGTCCTGCCCCGGTGCAGAGCCCTTACCCCAAAGAGCAACCAGGAAACACCGGGCAGGTGATGTTGTAAGTGGGGTACCACCTGCAGTGCATGCCAGTCCACCCCTACGGCCGCACCCAGAGTTGGTCAGCTTGTCGAGGCTACCTGTCTGTATGTTGACTGCCTGGTAGACAAGACATCCTGCCAAGGCCTGGTGGACACAGGGTCCACCATCACCCTGATGCACCTGGGCATGCTACCAGGCACCAAAGAAGCTGGCTGGGAGATGAGGGACATGCAGCTGATGTCAGTGACTGGCATGGACATGGCTATGAGGGAGAAGAAGCAGCTGAGAGTTCAGTTGGCCACACACATTGGTGCAGGAAGTCTAGCTTTCTGACATCTCCGACCCCTGCATCATCGTTCTGGACTTGCTAGTTCATCTGAGGGCCATTATCAATGTGCTGGGATCGGCTTTCTACCTCAAGCGAGACAGCAATGGTCAGCAGTGGAAGAGCAGAGGATCTGAGACATAGCAGCAGCGGGAGGCATAGAGCCATCCAACAGCTTGTATGAGGCTCCAGTGGTCCTCGTCAACAAAAAAGAATGGATTGTGACGTTTCTGCATCGACTACCGACAGCTGAACGTAGTGACAAGACAGGACTCCTATCCACTGCTACACATTGACGATATGCTGGATTACATCATCGGGTCGACATGGCTCAGCTCCCTGTACCTCTACTAGCAGGTCAAGCTGGCTCTGGAAGCTTACCCTAAGACCTCATTCACCATCAGCCATGGACTGTGGCACTTCCAGTCAATGCCGTTTGGTCTGTGCAACACCCTGGCCACTTTTGAGAGGATCATAGAGTGTGTCCTGGCCAATATCCCCCCGATGCAGTGTGTTGTGTACCTTGACGATCTGCTCGTGCACACCACTGACTTCACCAGAACACTCTGGAACTTAAAACCTGCACTCTTAGTGATCCGATGGGCAGGATTAGGGTTGAAAGCCCGCAAGTGCTCTCTCCTCCAGTGCCAGATGCACTTCCTGGGCCATGGTGTCAGTGGGTAGGGCGTGGCCACCAACCCAGAAAAGATGCCAGCGGTGAGGGACTGGCCGATTCCATGCAACATGACGGAGCTACGCAGCTTCCTGAGGCTGGTGTCACATTGCTGGTGCTTTGTGAAGAACATCACCAGCATTTCAAAATGAATAGCTCAGGTCCCCCACCATGTTTGCCATGGTGCAAATGGTTTACTTTGGAGCATACTTTGAGCCTAAAGTGGGGTCAGAAAATACAGCAAATGGTTCATGAAGCATGGTTTTGGCCATGATTAGTTGGGGGTAGTGAGCCACAGCCACTATACGGCCAGGCATGGACACAGCACAAATACAATATATTACAGTATGTGGAGGGGCATTGAAGGCAACATAACCACTGACAGTCTATGAAAAGCAAATGTAAGTGAATAAAATATGTTGCTGTGTTTTTTATGATAATTTCTCAAGTGTTTTTTTATATGTTTAGAGTCTAAGATTTTGACCTGTGCAATGCGTGGATGTACGAAAAGTTGAACCGGTTTTTGAACCGGTTTGACTAACTCACTGAACAGAACTGGTTCATAAGAATGATTAGTACACAAGTGGGACATCACTGACATTCACTTGGATCACGGTTTTTGCCTGCAAGTAGTGTTTGCATACTACTTATGGTCTTGTAGTTCTGCATGATTGAAAATCATCATCGCGCAATTACAAATGCGATTCTGTGTTGTTTGAGACCTGGATAATAATGTATCTATTGCATTTATAAGATTTTATAAAGGACAAATAGATTCAGGGACAGCTTTTTTCCCAGAGCTATAACTGAATTAAATAAACACAAATTTAGATGAAGAAT
>JAODJX010000001.1:32307232-32319677 GCA_026776945.1 Isichthys henryi
CTAGTTGGATGACTAGATGAACACCACTTCAGTTCCCAAACTTCTCCTCAGGGGCACCTCAGCCGTTCCATGATTTTAAATTTCACCAACAGCTCAATTAAATAATTAAAAATGTTGGTTTAAAAAGTCAGTGAAAGATTGACTAGCTGTATGAGGTGTGCTAGTGGCCAAGTCAAAAAATACATGGCTGCACTGTACTCTTGCTGCAAATACTAGGATGATTTTAGCAGAGGTTCTGAAATGGCTAAGCTGACACACTTTGACGGGCATAATATCATAGTTTTACACCAACATGAGGATAATCTGAACATAATTTTCTTTGCCTGCCTAAGACTTTTGCACAGTACTGTAGGTCAAGGTAACTGGGAAAAGTAGGAGAAAGGATTGTGTGTCCCCACTCAGGCTGGTGTACCGCAAACTGTACCCTCTCGCCATTGAGATTTGCCGCTATTTGAAGATTCCCGAGTACCAAGGAGTCAGTAGAGTGCTGAAGCACTGGGCCTGCTGTAAGGTGGGTCCCTGTCACAAAATGTCTGATACTCCTAACAAAGCAATTTGTTATGCGTTTATTCATCAATGCTCCCAACATCTTTTGCTCAGGTGCAGCAAAAAGAAGAGGCTGATGAGGTCATTGCTCGAATGGTCAGTCTGAAGCTAGGGGAGACTGCTGGTATCTCCTACTCTGATATTGCAGCCAGGGCATATGAGTGTGGCAGGACAGAATTAGCCATCAAGGTACAGCCATCTCTTTCACTTTGCTAAAATATGCCACAGGATAACAAGCACAGTGAAGTCACTCTCTTTCTCTCTTAGCTCCTGGAGTTTGAGCCTCGTTCTGGCGAACAGGTGCCATTACTCTTGAAGATGAAAAGGAGTCAGTTGGCCCTCAGTAAAGCCATTGAGAGTGGAGACACTGACCTGGGTACAATGCAGTAATACATGCACAGATGCTTATATCATTACTTCTCAAAGCAGTCCTTGGGGACTCCCAGATGCTCCACATTTTTGCTCTCTCCCAACAAATGTGGACCATCTGGAGGTCCCCGAGGCCTGCTTTAAGAAACACTTGCTTTTATCGTGTTGATGATCACTGTAACCTGTTTAGGACTCTGACACATTAATGCTAGCTAATCCTCTAACATTGTGCTATAACAATTTGCTTCACCATATGTAGAGACTGTCAAAGCTGGTTACAAAGCATATATAAATATTGGGTGTTTCTCAGTACTAAGAACATAAAGATTGTTCTTGTAGTCTTGGCAGGAGTGGAATTGCTAACCTACATCCCAAGAACGAACCAGGAATGCAATGAATCATGGGAATCATGGGATCTCATTTGGCAAGGATGCAAATAATGCATCCTTGATATTTGGGGTGGGGCAAGAACAACATCCAGGAAATTTTACCATCCTTTGTACTTCTGTTCTTAATTTTGAAACTGGTCTTTGGCAATAGAAGATTACCTGGAATGTGTATGCGAGAACACAAGCATGGTCAAGTATGCATATGGAGAAACATCCGTTCATGCCTGCTTGGGTGTTTGAAACTGATGCTGTCCCCCTGTGTAATCAGTCTACACAGTGGTCACGTACCTGAAGAATGAGATGAACAGAGGAGATTTCTTCATGACCTTAAGGAACCAGCCAATTGCTCTGAGTCTTTATAGACAGGTGAGGATAAAAAGGCTTGTCATGTAGGTTTTAGATTATGCTGTCCGTTGAGGATTTTTTGTTCACAGCCTTATGTTTTCGTGTTTAATTGCATGAAGTGGTGGAACTGTTGAAGAACCATTATCACAATTGCTTAAGTCCATATCAGCAGATGTGAAACTACATGAATGTCACATTGAACAGAAAAACTTGTTAAATATAATCCATGTATATGCCAGTTTTGTAAGCATCAAGAGCAGGACACCCTTAAAGACCTCTTCAATCAAGATGATGACCACCAGGAACTGGGCAACTTCTATGTGAGAGCTAGTTACCAAGAAGGGGTGAGTGAAGTTAACTGCCTGTACCTAGTCTAAAACAATTTTAAACTATTTAAAAACACGAAAGCATAGATTTTGGCAGGTTTAAGCAAGTAAATGTGTTACTGTCAGTGAAGCTGAAATTTATTGCTAATTGCTATTGGCCTGAATTGTTTTGCAGAGGCTGGATACACGCATGTCATGCCTGCAGAATGCAATGGATGAGTACAACAAAGCCAAAAATGAGTTTAATGCTAAAGTAAGACACCTTTTAATTATGAAAAAGAATGATTACGTCAAGCAAGTTTACATGAAGTGCTTAAATTGTGAAATAAATTTATGGAGGTGGTGGGATAGAATAGGTTTTGGAGCGAATAGTGATGGGAGACATCTCAACCCCAATCCTGAAAATACTGAATTCTGCCTCACATTTGCCTGAAACTTAATTGCAAATGCATGAAATTACAGTGTCTGGAGTCCTGGGTCTTAACGGGCTTTTATAGAACTGCCCGCCTGATGTCGGCGTGGGCTGATAAATTGCATTGTAAACTTACATAGTAGCTCTGATACATTGTCCAATTCTGCCCTCTAGGCCACAGAGGAGGAGATGCGTCTGTTGCGGTTTCAGCGACGCCTGGAGGAGGAGAAGGGGGAGCGAATGGTGGGCAACTCGTTACAGGACACCCTGCACTGCCTGCTGATTGTAGGACTACACAAGCAGGCTGAGCAGCTGTATAAAGACTTTCGTGTTCCTGACAAGAGGTGAGGGAGACATGAAAATTGAGCAAATTCTAGAACAGCAGTAGGCAACCTTGGTCCTGGAGTGCTGATATCCAGCAGGTTTTCTATCCTACCTAGTCTTTGAGGAACCACACCTGATCTCAGGCAGATAGTAATTCATTAGGTGGAATAGAGAACTTGCTGGATGCTTGCACTCTAGGATCAGGGTTGCCTACCCCTGCTCTATAGTTTGCATAGGGGGATTAATAGTACTTTATTTTTATTCTTTTTATTTTGCAAGCAACAATGATTAAACTTTTTAAACAGTACATACAAAGCTAAAACACCTCCTGTTACGAGTACCTCCATCCTGGATATGCCTGACATTAGCATATAATTTGAATGTTATTTAAACAGGTACTGGTGGCTTAAACTCAATGCCCTAGCAGAGAAAGAAGACTGGGAAGAAATGGAGAAATTTTCAAAGACCAAGAAATCACCAATTGGATACCTGGTATACATTTTCAGTTCCTTGGTGAAAATGTTTCTGAAACAATGAGTACTGTTGGATTGACCCATCTTCTCTTTTTTTAAAAGCCTTTTGTGGATGTCTGCATGAAGCACCACAATAAATATGAGGCCAGGAAGTATGTGTCAAAGGTCACACCAGAACAGAAGGTGAAGGCACACATAGCAGTAGGGTAAGTGTCAGCCCGTACAATCAACATTTCCTTGCGACTGCTATAGATTGACACTTTGGTCACCTATGTTCTGCCCAGGGATCTGGAGGGTGCTGCTGAGGTTGCCATTGAAAGGCGCAATGAAGGGGAGATCAGTCTTGTTCTCTCTCATTGCTCTGCTACTACTGACAGAACCACTGTTGACCGTCTAAACAGAACACGGGCTACTGCTGGCAAGAAGTAACCATGTACAACAGGCAAATTTATTCTCTGTCCTTTCATGTGAAGTTATGGTCAATGAGGGATAAAGAAGTGTATAATGAAGAACATTCCCATTTAATTTTGAAAACGCTATCTTTGTTAAAATAGTTTTAAACCGATGGGTCATAGCATGCAAAAGTTCCACAGTGAATATAAAAAGATGCAAAGACTATTTCTGTCCTGACAGAAATTACACATTTGCTTTTTTTCCCATTTGCTCTCCTGCAATATAAAGTTAATGATGAACTTGTAAATGGAAGGAGTATGTTTAGATCTCCATGCTGTACTTACTGATTACTAATAATGCTTGTGCATGTACATGTAAATAGATGCCAGGCAATTCTGAACAGGATTAACTATTAAAAAATGGATTCATGAATTATTGCATTTATTTATTTGTTTTTCAGGCCAATTTCATGGAATTGTATAGCATGGTAAAGAATTCTAGATGTGACCTGAATTCTAGATGTCACTTTCTTTCTGGCTTGGACCCCTATAAATTTAACAAATGCAATAATGTCTTCATTACACTGCCAGTTTAACCAGAATTCCATAAATCTCCCAGATTTCAGTGAAAATATGCTTGTTTGTTCTTTTTCTTGACACATCCGTAGCCTTTGTGTATCACAGTGGCATAATATATACAGGATACAGGTCTTCCGTCTCTTGTTCAACTTCTTATAGCTGTGAAACTGGCCGAATTTACATTGCACGCATCAGTAATGTGGGGTAACATTTGTACTTTGTGGGACTAGGCCACCTTTTCAATTGTTGGCAAATTCGATTTTAAAACGGATAAACTGATCAATTGAATACTAGGCATACTGCCAGCCATCAGCTGTTGGCACATGTAAGTTCTAAGCAAGTGTTTTTCAACTTGTGGAGTGTCTGGAGGACCTTCGTTGACTGGGTTGAGAGACACTGAAGCCAAAAGCATGCATCTGCTTGGTGAATCATCCCAACATACAGTGTGGACTGTCCCAACATCTTCGCAGAAAACTTTGAGACAGAAACAGGAGAATAGAATTTCTGTACTAGGAAGATAAATTTATATACATCGCTAATATACTTATGTATTAATTTATTAGTTTTTGTTAACAACCGAGGCCACATTCATCATTCTTAGCACAGTTTTTTTTGTTTTAAACTTGGGGGCTACCGTACACAAAGATGTATTACTAGGTGATTTTAAACTTTAACTGAAACAGACATGCTTGGTAAAAATTTCATATACCTCATTGCCTATTTAGGCTGCTACTAGTGACCTCTTCGACACTTCTGCATAATTGTAACCAGAAAATATGCCTGACACTCCAAAAAACAGGTCATTTTTGGATCATTTTAATTGCCTTCTATCTATGGCTTACTGTAACAATTGTCCAAGAGATGCTATTATAAGATACTACAAGTTGTACTGCTCTAAAGTTTATAACATCTAAGTGTATTTTATTGCCAATATTGATGGAGTCACATACTGTATAACTAACGCAATAAACACAGGCCCTGGTTAAAATGGCTAAAAATGAAAGTGTCACATCAGACATTACACTCGCATATCACACAAAAGAGGAACATATACATATATTACATTTTACTTAGCATTTGGTCTCTGTAAATAAATCCAGACCTACTATTTCAGTTTACACCAGCCTATCTTGGTCTGACTTTTAATTAAATTAACGAACTGAATTAAACACTGCTACTGGTGCTGCTGTATGTCTCCATTAATGTCCCTTATAAGTATTCAGTTTCTCTTCATACCTGTCTGTGCCCTGAACATGAATGGAATGTGAGCTGCAGAGCCTGCAGTCTTGATAAATGGTGGTAATGCAGTGAAAAGAATAAAGTTTCCCACATCCCAAGTATTCAAATGCTTAAAATTTCTATGAATTTCACAGTGGTAAATAGCTCTTTGTTCACCCCTACAATAACATGTATGATATATGCAAAATATTATACAATTAAATTTGAATTAAATAGCTTGATTCTGCATTGTTCAAAATTACAAAGTATATGTTTTGCACATTCCTGTGCTGTGCTGTATTGTTACAGAACCCAGTGTCTAAGCTCAGCCAAATGTCAATAAACACTACAAACTGTTACATTTACTTTACACTTTCATTTTGAACATAATAATGCATGTCTAATCAGGTTTATCCTTACTTATAAAGTTCTGCAAAATATTTGTTAAAAAATACTCCTGGAAAAATATAAATTACGTACACAAATGTGTATAACAACAGAGGTCTTTGACTGAATGGGATGATTTTGTGTGCACACAAGAGTGACAAAAATACATTAGTTTAATAGTATAAATATAGCTAGTGTAAAGATTACCCTGAAACAAGCTAAACATTTGTTCACATGCTAACCGAACAGCAGCAATTAACAATGTAAAATATAATTTACATTCCTTAGTGAAATACCGATTAAACACTTCTGCCACTTACTTTTGCCATCTCAAGTCCTTTCTACTGTCAGTGTAGCAATAACTGTGAAAATCCTGTCCTTCAGGTATATTCTCATATATGTTCAATAGGTTAAATGTTCACTTCTGAAATGGTTTTTATTATTCCGGGGACGATGAAACTTCAGTACCATCCACCAGTAGAGAATGGATGATGCCATCCCTTCTCCTGCCACTGCTCACAGCCTTGATGCAGCAATCATGGTCACCGATCATGAAGTGTGTCTCAGTGCCATCATCTACAAACTCTCCCTTAACAAAAAAGGATTATTGGAACATGAAAAGATATTCAGTAGTCTATGTGCAAGGAAATACAAATAGATTAGAGCCATGTACTGCAAACTGAAAACTATTTGAAATCCCTGTCTATAAATTAAAAAAAAATGAATAATCAAATATTTAAACACATATCGACTATTGAAACTTTTAAATATTATGTCAGAACTACTGACCACAAATTATTTTAAATGTCAAACACTTTCTTTTCAGAATCATTAATGATTAACAAATACTTACTGCAGTCTCCATCTTCTGGCCATTGCACCATATGTCCATCGTGTCTTTCTCTATCAGAAAATGACCACAACAAAATTCAATGAGAAGGCAGGTATTGATGCATTAAAATATTCAGGTTAATCATTTCACAAAAATCAATCACAAAAATGTAAACAAGAAATGGAGCTAGAGAAGACAATCTAGCATCCTTGTTGCATTCAAAAGACTACTGAACATGTATTCTTGCAGTATTTTTTATACAACAACAAATCTAATTTGGTCCTATTTGGTCTTTGTGTTACAATTTGTTAATATTTACAAATACAGATTATATTTTCACTGAAATATAAATTCCTGAAAATTTATTACATCTTACCTAAGACTATTCTGCAGTCAGCTCCATCGAGATTTAGCAGCCAAGTGTTGGTGATCTTGGATCTATTCTCCATGTATGACTTGAGACTCCTCCCATTGATCTCCAAAGTATATTCATAAGCAAAACCACTGATAGCATCAATATTTATCGTGGCTTTTGTGTCTGTCCCACCCACATTGAATGTCTCTTTTCCAACAAGTTTGAACATCCAATCCCTTCTCACAACTTCCTGTTTGAAAAATAAGCAAGTTGAATACAAACAGCAAAAATGCTCACTCATTCATTCAATTAACTCAAATACACCCAATAAATTACATGAGGACAGGTTCAGTTGATCATTTCGATCATGTGCCTGCAGGTGAAAAGAGGATTTTATAACTGCATTTGATGGTTGGTATGTCTTTCGAAGGATCACTGAGGATGTCTGAAGAGGATCCCTTCAATATTCGCATATTTTCAGGTTTTAGTTTCCAGTATCTTGGATTTCTCTTCATATAGAAGCACTGTTCCTGTTTTATAGTTCCATTTTTTATAACAAAGCCCGTGTCTTTGTCCTGCCTTGAAGCAGATTACTGCTGCGCAAGGTAAATATCAACTGTCTCCTGGGCCTGCTCCTGTGGATATAACTATTTAAACAAGCTTTCAGTATTAACACATGTTTATCAAATGTTATATTATGAAAACTGAAAAATAAACTATATAACTACAAACCATTTATGCTCCTTTAAAATCCATATATAAACCAAATGGAACAAACGAGAATAATTTAGCACAGACTAGCAATATTTCTGTGGTACGGAGCCCCTGAAGGGACCTGTGCAAAAAATCTAAATTACATTACTTTCGTGTGCACACGATTTACATACATTGTGGTAAATAAATACAATGAACAGAGTTTTAACAATGTGTTCATTCCATTTTAAATCAAGAAATGGCCTTTGTATGACCCTTTTTGATTTTTATGAAATATGGTATTTGAATTACGCATACCTTACAGATTTTTTTTTTCTTTTTAAAATTTCCCTTTGAGATATAATGCTTTTATACTTTTCTATACCTTGGGAAGTAAAAGACTGTTAAATTACGTCTTAATTTGTCACTGACTCACAAAAGATGACAATTAAAGACGAAACTTTGTCTTGCACAAAGTTAATTGAAAGGAATATCTATGAAATCTATAAAAAAAAAGGCAACAGGTGCCAAGGTGGCTTATAGGAAAGGAGGGGTTTGATCTCTGCCTGGACAGGTAGCACGTACAGCATATTAAGTATTTCCAACATTTGTGTGTTAGTAGGTTTCCTTCTACAAGCCAAAACAATGAAATTAGATGAGCTAGTGTCCATTGACAGTCCAAGAACCTGTGGCAAAGTGAACTGCGTCTAGTGTGGAATTGCTTAGTGTCTGTGCTCCTATTTGCCTTGTTTCCTGGGAAGTTTGCTGCGATTGCAAGTTATTATGGAAACTGGATGGATATAGAAATTATTATTTAAGCAACCTCTAACCAAAGGGAACAAACTGCACAAATTATGAGCTTTTTGAAAATTCAGATACCTGAGTTTACTAAGAAAGTTTAAAATGTTGAATGATTAGTAAACTACATAAACTTAAGTAAAATTCACATTAAATTTTCAAGAATTAAGTCATATGAAAATATCTGGCTTTATACACTATAACAAATATTTATGTCTAAAATACAATTATTTATATTTGTAGACTTATTGACTGGTTGGCCTACCTAATTATATTTTGATTATAATTTCAACCACCTACATTAAGTGACCAGTCAATAGAAGTTTATCTAAACCATCAGTTACTTCAAGCAATTAAACATGGTATGACACTATATCTAAGGAAGCAGCTGCTTGCCTACCTTTCCATCAATATAAATGACACGTTTGCCTGTAGTTGTCCCATGCTCAAATTCGATTCTATGGACCCCATCACTCAGAGCTACTTCCCAAACACCAACCAGGTCCCCAGACATTCTCTTTTGGTGACAGCACTGCAAAGACTAGAAAATGAGAGTTATTGCATGATTATTAAGCTGGGTAACTCTATTCCAGTTAAACTGCCTCCAAAACCAGAATAATATTATATTTCTTGATGGGCAGAGCCATACTTTGAAAAAGCTTGAAAAAGAATCCATCATTGCACAAGCACAAGTACTTTTGGTGCTCTATCCTTGTAACAGAAAGCTAATTTTCAGAGGCATAAGGTAAATAGGCTTACTCCATCGAACTGTCATAAACGATTTATCAGTTGTACAGCAGAGTTTGTCTTAAACGTACTTCGTAATAGAACAGAACATACAGTAGTTAACAAAAACAAGATACATCTACAATACAAAATACTGAATGTCTTCGATTTTCAAATGCGAGATCTACTGTCACAGCTACTAATATGCAAAATGGTGCAGTGACAACAAATCTGAGATGCTCATCTTAACAGGAAAGCTGCCATTGACCTTATGATAAAATCATTAGGAATAACTTTATTACTTTATTATTAATTCAAAGAATGGCATCCAACGCGAATTCATTCGAGTGTGACGTAGCTACAGGTAAACAACAGTAATGCAAATTTTTTGGCAGGTCTTTTTAGCTTTACGAAAATCAAGGTGAAAAGACAATTATAAAATACTGAGGAGAACGATAACGATAATTTTCTTAAAAGGTCTTACTTATTGGATTCACGCGGTCCAAACACGAAATAGCTATAACTGGTCCTTGATGTTAGCGTCTGTATAAGGGAAGGAAACTGTCACTATAGAAACCGTAAGACACCAACGATTTACCAAGACAATGCTAGCATATTCTAGTATCAGTTAACTAAAATATATCATTGTTTCGATTACTGTCTTGTATTTCAATTCATTTAAAAATATACATTCATGTAGCACACACTTTTGCAATAAAGATTTTCTTGCGAGATACCGAATAAAAACTACAGACAGATTTTGGATTTCGCCTTTGCTTTTGTACTTTGTGTCAGTGTTGTCAGTACCCAGCCTCCGGCTCCGGCCCGATTTGCAGCACTTACGCGCATGCGTACACTATGACACGACATGCCTCCTTGAGCAGTATGGACCAAGCATGCGCACTGTCACAACCCGATCTTCACTTACACAATTTGCAGGGCGCATGTGCGTCATTTTCACGCTTACGTATGCTACGTTGCGTAACGTCTTTGATCGGTGTCTGTACCGCGTATGAGAAAATATTTAACTGCATGTCATATGATGCCTTGAGAAATATCAGTTTTACAGAACTTAATATAGGCCACAAGATTTACAACAATAATTATAACAGAAGTTACAAAAATAATGTATGAATGCAAAAGCAAATGATATATTCTGGAGGTGCTAGGAAAACATTACTGTCCATTACTCCAGTATGCCTTCCTTCTTTATGTCCTATTGTATAATCTGATGGAATTTTAAATTTAATTTCACTAAGACAGTCAAAAAGATACTCATAATGAATTCTGAGATATTTACAGGGTACATGTGTTTATTTCAAATACTAATGAAGAGAACTTATCTGCTGTACTCAGGATTGGCAGAGAAGTAACTGTTCAGTCTCCTGCTGTTACATCAGTCCTCAACTTTGGGTGAAATTCCTCTGCAGGATTACTAAAATGAGTCTCCTTGATGGAAAGGACCCACGTCATGTGGTTGGACAAGATACAGCATCTGTGGCTTTCTTTAGAGCTGTTCCAAACTTGTACCATATTGTACAGAGACCCAGAGACAGAAACAAGACATGCTGGGGATTACATGTAAGACCACCAGAAGGACATGGATAGCAATATAATGGTTATTGCAAATTTGCAATAATTGAAATGTAATCATTTTAATTGCAAATTAAATAGTAATATAACTAAAAGGTGGGAGGACAGTTCATTACATAAGTCTTGTATGACAAATTATATTAGCTCCGTAATATAAACAAGAAACAATGTTTTGTGAAACATTAAAGGTGCAAACATGGTCCTTTGTAGCTTTGAATATATTTTGACAGCAGCGGTGAATGGATTTTTTATTATCATTATTTGAGTATGGAGTACCATATAGGCTGAAAAATATGCAACACAGGCATTCAATTACTTTCTTGCCAGCTGAAAACCTTAAGTTAATTTTCCTTCTCATTTAATTTTTTTTTTCCAGAATCACACACTGGCAGAGATCATTAAGTACACTCTATGGCAGAAGTAAGGTACTAGGGTTGTGCGATTTGATGACATCATGGGTAATCGACGAAAACAGACAGGTAACTCTGTGTCTATGTCTGACAGTGATTGACAGATGATTGTAACATTTGCTAGGGAAGTAGGCTTATGACCAAAGCAGGATAATAGAAAGATTTGTCATGTGGCTTTCAGTTCAGCCTAGTAACCTACATTTCTGGCACAGTTTGAAAAAAGAAAACATGGCCATACAGCATTACAGAAGCATTGCCAGGTGGGGATAATAGTTTGTTCGCTATCCTTGTATGTTGGGAAGTTCTTCATTGTCACATGACCAACTTCTGTCTTCCAGTCAGCAGTCAGAATGTCAGCCATTCACATGCAACTTCCTGGTGGAAATTATGAGATCCTCAACTTTTGTGAATTGAGCAAGACAAGCGTTTGCCATTGTTAATTCCCCTTCAACCTAAGGAAATAAGAAAATCGTGATAGCCAAGCTGGGGTGGCATGGTGGTGCGGTGGTTAGCACTGTTGCCTCACACCTCTGCGACCCGGGTTCGAGTCTTCGCCTGGGTCACGTGTGTGGTGTTTGCATGTTTTCCCCATGTCATCGTGGGGTTTTCTCTGGGTACTCCAGTTTCCCCCCACAGTCCAAAAACATGCTTAGGCTAATTGGAATTGCTAAATTGCCTGTGAGAGTGAGTGAGTGTGCCTTGCGATGGGCTGGCCTCCCATCCTGGGTTGTTCCCTGCCTCGTGCCCATTGCTTCCGGGATAGGCTCCAGACCCCCCGCGACCCAGTAGGATAAGCAGTTTGGAAAATGGATGGATGGGTGATAGCCAAGCCATAAATTGTGTTTTACAGCTCCTTTCATTTATGGGAGGGAGCGGTTTTCAAATTTTGACATAAAAAATAAAGAACCATCTGCACATTGCCCATTTTTAGATGAACTATGTGGCTATTGATTAGTTTTAAAAGCACATCAGTTGTTCTGTGCAAAACCACCTATTTTTATTAGTCTAGGCGTAATATACTCACTTTCTTGGCATAGGTCTCATTTATTGAATTTCCATTGCTTAATAGCCTATATATACCTCATTTGAATGTAATAAGGCAAATTCGTTGATTTTAATTGCTTTAAATATAACAGACTAAATTGGAAATACACGTGTAAATAAAGAAATAAAAATTATGCAGGCAGGCAGGCAGGCAGGCGGTGGCATGGTGGTGCAGTGGTTAGCACTGTCGCCTCACACCTCTGGGACCCGGGTTCGAGTCTCCGCCTGGGTCAC
>JAODJX010000001.1:32376587-32390558 GCA_026776945.1 Isichthys henryi
GCTTCCGGGATAGGCTCCGGACCCCCCGCGACCCAGTAAGGATAAGCGGTTTGGAAAATGGATGGATGGATATATTTACTACGGTTAGTTTTATGGCCTAACACCAATCTTATCATATGTGACAATGATGAACCTGATTTTACCCTTAAAGAATTTTTTTCAGATTTGTAGAGATGTAGTCCTAAAAAGGTCATGTTTAAAACCCCAGTTTCCAGTGATAACATTTTCATCCCTTCTTTACAGGTATCGCCATCAAAGAGTCAGCCAAGGTGGGAGACCAGGCCCAACGCAGAATGATGAAGGGAGTGGATGACTTGGACTTCTTTATTGGCGATGAGGCCATAGACAAACCAAGCTATGCAACAAAGGTAATGTGTTTTTATCAACAGGTGAAGTAGGGGGAGTAGGGGTTTAAAACAGGCTTCCTAAGGCATGTGAGGCCAGAGCTGCAACTAGGCTTTTTCATCAAATGTTCGTCTTTACGCTACACATGAAATGAAACTATTTATCTAAAAAAATTAAATAATTACATGTTTGGCCATAAGTTAAAGATCCATATGATTTTACGTCTTGAATATCATGATGTTCAGTGCCTAAAAAAAATTTATGTAAACATGATTTGTTCACAAAACTAAAAACTAATATTGCTTTCATACGAAATCTTAAATGAGCACAAGCTTCCACAACATCTCAAATTACTAGTACTTTACATTTCTACTATTCAGTTTTTGATTTATCTACAATGGAAAAAGTTTAAGATGGATTTGATACCCCTGTTAGAAAAAGAAAACAAATTTACTGCACTGTTCAAAGCGAAGTTAATGTGACTAAATGTAGAATAAATAAATCAATTCACATTATTACATTCGTATAATAATTGCCTGTTAACAGTGGCCAATTCGTCATGGCATCGTGGAAGACTGGGACCTGATGGAAAGATTCATGGAACAAGTCATTTTCAGGTACCTGAGAGCAGAACCTGAAGACCATTACTTCCTCTTGGTAAGAGCCTCGGTCATCAACCCATATAAATCATCCTGTAAAATATCATGAAATATACTAATTTGGATATTATTTACAATAAGAGTGCAGTTCTTCTTTGTACAGATATCATTAGGGATGACACAGAGTAATGTGTATGGAGTAAGGATCAAATATTTCTTTCTTTCCATACAAAATGAAATAATACTTGTTTCTGCGAAAGGATAATGTAAAACATTAAAAAGTAGCTAAATTAAAATGAAACTGAAATTGGAGATCAGTTCTTGTTTGCTTGTTCGCTGCAGTCATTTTTTGTTAAATTTCTCACAAATGTGTGACGCTGTGAGTGAGCAAGGATGAAAATGAGTTATTGGCACAGAGAGTGCATGTAGAGCTCATGCAAAAACAGCAGGGTAAACTTCATAACGGATAAACTGCAAACTTAGAGAACTGATAAATGACAACTAAGCCATAGTTATCATACATTTCCCAAAATTATGCATTTCAGTGTAACAAAACAAAATTAACTGCCAAGATTTACTATTGCCTGCTATGTTAAAAAAAAATAGTAAATGCCTATATTTTGCTGACTGGTATATGTATATATTCTGGTTCTCTTATTTGCTGTAATCAGCTTTTAAATTATGTAGTTTGTATAGAAGCATTTACTCTGTTGCATTTGACATACAGTTTGAAAAATATTAAAAACCCAGTGAATTAAGTTACAACAAAGTATACATTTATTTATTTAGTCCATCCATTTATCCATTTTCCAAACCGTTTATCCTACTGGGTCGCGGGGGGGTCTGCAGCCTATCTTAGAAGCAATGGGCACGAGGCAGGGAACAACCCAGTATAGGGGGGCCAGCCCATCGCAGGGCACACTCACACACCAGTCACTCATACATACACACCTATGGGCAATTTAGTAATTCCAATTAGCCTCAGCATGTCTTTGGACTGCGGGGGGAAACCGGAGTACCCGGAGGAAACCCCACAACGACATTGGGGTTTCAGAACATGCAAACTCTGCATACATGCAACCCGGGGGTAGACTCGAACCCGGGTCCCAGAGATGTGATATTTATTTAATTATATATATAAATCTAAATAAATTGTTGTTCATAGCTTTAAATAGAGCACCCTATTGTTCATCATTTTCAATGTTGAAATTGTTTTGTAGACTATATCTTCACATCTATGCATTTTCCATAACTGCTTATCTAGTTTAGGGGTACAATTTACCCTGACCCAGGAAGCACAGGAAACACCGTATGAAAAATCAAGAGACATCAATTGATCTAAGCACATTTTTTGGGGGTTTTGAAAACTGTAGTCCCTTATTCCTTGTTTTAATGCAGTAGGTACAGAACTGGAAGAGAGTACACTTTAGACAGGGTGATAGTATGCTGCAAGATATTACATACATACAATTTGGAATCTGCAATTCGTGTAACTTGCATGTTGCAGATGATACACTTTTATTTTCCTCTTAATCCATCTGACTCCTGTTCATTAGAAAGCCTTCATGTATGTCTAGAAGAGATTAAAAAGTGCATGCTTCAGAATGTACTTTTTCTTAATGAAAGTAAATCCAAAGTAATTTTATTTTACCATCATACAGTTATTTGATACTTTAACACAGAATCTAAGTCAGTTTTCCTTGCACATATAAACATCTGCCATCTGCCTGGGTGTTTTTTTGACTGATATAAAATTTGACAGGCATATTGGGCTGCCACAATTAGTTGTAGTCGATTTTTATGTAGTGGTTTCAGACCACAGTAATTTATTAGCATGGTGTAGAGTCTCCTTTTGTGGCCAGTACAGCATCAGTTCGTCTTGGGAATGACAGATACAGTCCTGCACAGTGGCCAGAGGGATTCTGAACCATTCCTCTTGCAGAACAATGGTCAGTACGTGATACTGGGGGAAGGAAAATGTTTCCTGACTCGCTCCTCCAAATGCGGTGAATGTGCAGACCATAGGAAATGTTCAATTCACTTTCATGTTCATCAAACCACTCTGCAGCCAATCTGGCTTTGTGTATTGGTGCATTATTATCCTCATACCATTACTGATAAACCCTCATCTTGTACTCCGGGTGCGCAACAGTCTGAGTGGTAAGCCTCTTTGGGGCCTCTCCACACTGTAACTCTCCCAGATATGGGAAAGACAATGTATAGGTGAACCTGTCAGAGAACAATACATGTTTCACAGTGTCCACAATATTGTTATTATTTCTCATTTCAATGTAATTACATTACTGAACTCTGGTGTCACTGTTTTTATCATATTTTGTTCAGCGTAAGTTACTAAGTTTTGGAGTCGCATTCCCCAAACCCTATTTTTCCTGTTGGATATATGTACTTCCGTATGCAATTTTAGTGAACACAAGGTTTTTCAGGAATGCATTAGTCGCGTTGCAGCAGGGCTGACTTGTATATTGAAAACCGGTACCTATTAAGCTACTTCTGTACTTCTATTGATGTGTTGTTTTTTTAATATAATTATTGACTAGAAAACTGTATGACGTACAACACTTTCAATAGCTTGATTAGTATTGTGATATGATGTGCTTGAATTTATGATATGATTAGCTTGTGACGCTGTCCCCCATTCACCTACAGACGGAACCTCCTTTAAACACACCTGAAAACCGGGAGTACACAGCAGAGATAATGTTTGAGTCTTTTAATGTTCCAGGACTCTACATTGCTGTTCAGGTAATATCCTTGTGTGTGTGTGTGTGTGTGTGTGTATAAATATATATCTCGCCAGAAGGTGTTGTGACATGTTCAAATCAAATTTATACTTAATCACCATTTATTTATATACTAGGCTTTAAGTGGTACTATGCTACATTCAATGTTAACAAATGAAATAAACGCCATTTTGTGTGTATCCAAAGGGTACAGGAGAATCTGCTGAAATGTATCTAACAGCACTGCTATCTCTCCAGGCTGTTCTCGCTTTGGCAGCCTCCTGGACGTCTAGACAAGTGGGGGAGAGAACACTGACTGGGACAGTCATAGACAGTGGTGATGGCGTTACCCATGTTATCCCTGTGGTGAGTATGAATGACAGCTGTCCCCCTTCTTCAAATATACATTATAGATTTTGTGACTTATAATGATCTATTTTTGCTTTTTAACATGCAGTGGTTTAAGCTCACTCTGACTCTGCATAATAACCCAAGAAATTCTTTTGGAGCATCATTAAGAATGCAGCGATCACAAAAAATACCTGGAAATGAATAAATGCAAATCAGTACAACTTTTATTAATAAAAGCTTTAGTTATACATTAAAAGGAAAGGTTATATCTGATTTTTTTCAGAAGCAAACAAATAAATGGACATGGCTTAAAGCCCCTCCCACCATTTAAAAAAAAAAAAAAGTAAAATAAATAAAATTTCAAAAATAAGACTGTGTAATAAGTCACAATGAACTAAATTCCATGTTACCTTCTACTGAGTATAGTCACTTATCTGTAGCAGTAAACACCCCTTTAGCTGTAGCTATTTTTATAGCCCAGTTTTCCTGCCAAAACTACCTTGGATGGCACGGGAAGATTAACTTTCTTGGGGCATTTCTGCATTGCTCTGGTCGTACACACTAGGGTGATGTCTCAAATGAGGTAGCATGTTGGATGTGTTTCCAGCAGTATCGGTCCTAGCCGGCATGACCGCTAAGTTGGCAACCCCTCAGAGGCTGGAGCAGTAGGCGACTACTTATGTCACCTATACTATAGTTCTCATTTGTACATGTTATTTACATATAATAAAGATTTCAACCAAATAACTCCAAAGATTGGTTCACACTGTTAATAGTCAAATAAATAAGCCTTGGTCGGCCCACAAATTCATTCGTTTTTAATGTGGCCCTTGCATTGTCTGAAATACCTCAAACCTAAAATATGTGCTTTGGGCTGTTTACCGAATTTAAAAATGTCTATGACAGTGAATTTGCTGTATTTTTGTAGGTAATAAATGCCTTTTTCAGTATATTATTGTACATTTTAATTTATTCTTTTGTTTATTTGTTTGGTGTTAACGTGTTTTAATGTGTATTTCTTCATGATTGCTAAATAATTGTGATATTGCAGGTGGACAGCTGCCAGTTTAAACATACTTGTTCATTCTATTTTAGGCAGAGGGGTATGTGATTGGAAGCTGTATAAAACACATACCCATTGCTGGACGTGACATCACATACTTCACCCAACAGCTGCTAAGGGAAAGGGAGCTGGGAATTCCTCCTGAGCAGTCCTTGGAGACAGCTAAATCCATCAAGGTGTGCTTCTTTTCCCACCCTCAGTAATCACTGTTGTCATAGAAATGACATAGATAAGCAGTCACCAAGTGACTTTGAAAAGCCCAGATCTTAATATGGTTAATATCTGAATAATTTCATACTAATTACTGGATGCCTCAGTAAAGACAGACAGATGTGCAATTACTGTATTTTAGATGCTCGCAACACTTAATTTCTGTGATTTCAAGCATTATGAAAAGCTTCATTATTCATACTGAAGGCTGTTTGTATTCATACGTGTGTTGTTATATATTGTGTAGATTGTAAGTCGGGCACAGTCTGCATTCTGTTAGAGATGGCTGGTTGATAACCTGTGGTGGGATTTCACTAGACACAGTACTGAGCCAAAATTATTGGTGTTAAGTAATTGTTTAGACCATTTTTGAGCAATCCCAAATGAGTTTTGGATGCATCTCTACACTATTCAGATTAGATGTTCCCTGCTCTAGGAAGCACCTGGTTGTTGAGAGCAAATAAGTGTGTTTTAGTGTGAGAATTTCACATTATTCAGACTTTCCTTATCATCTTGTTCATTTGTTTTTACAGGAAAGATTCAGTTATGTCTGTCCAGATTTAGTAAAGGAATTCAACAAATATGACACAGATGGGTCCAAATGGATCAAACAGTACACTGGCATCAACTCCATCACCAAGAAGGAGTTCACCATTGACGTGGGTTATGAACGCTTCTTGGGCCCAGAGATCTTCTTCCACCCAGAGGTACCTGGAGAAAAAGTAGACCTACCAATTTGTAAGACTGAAAGCATTCGTCCTCTCAGCTCTTACAAGGGCCTTACCTCTTTAGTTACTAATTGTTGATGAAAGTTCTAATTTTTTTGTTAACTTTCACCTCTGTTGTAGGGATGTATATTTACATTAAACGATTTAATAAATCTTTGTTAGCCTTATCAGTGCTTTCATCTGTAAAGCAAATTGGTAACGGTATCTTATGTGAAAAGTTTTCCATGTTCACCATGCTCAGGAAATTAAACCTCTCTTGCTTTTTCAACAGTTTTCTAACCCTGACTTCACCCAGCCCATTTCTGAGGTTGTGGATGAAGTAATTCAGAACTGTCCCATTGATGTCAGACGTCCTCTTTATAAAGTAAATCCCATTACCGCCTCAATTCTCATGGGACCTCTTTCTAATTTGTGTTTAAAAATGTATTCACTCTCTGTTGTGCAGTCGTACACTAATTTTATCTGGCCTCATAGCCGTTTCTTTTGAATTCTGATCCTGAATATCCTTTAGATGATTAATGTAATAACACAATGGCAGTAGACAGAAGACTGTAGATGGAGACTCAGCACTTTAAGACTATGCCATTTTTAATGACTGTTGAATCAACAAAAACAAGCATTACTGTTTCTAAATTCCTAAAGTAAACTTTATGCTATTTCATTTTATATTATATTCAGATGTGCATATTAAAAAGTCTTTTTCCCTTGCAGAACGTCGTCCTTTCTGGTGGCTCAACAATGTTCAGGGATTTTGGCCGTCGGCTGCAGCGGGATTTGAAGAGGACAGTCGATGCTCGATTAAAAATGAGTGAAGAGCTTAGCGGTGGGAAGTTAAAAGTAAGCATTTTTTTATGGGCAACTGAGAGGAGGAATCTGGCCATAATAGAGCTGCATAAAATAAACAGTGAAACAGTGCTAATCAGGCAGTGACTCCACTAAATCTGAAAATCATCTTAAAGTATCTGAAAAAGATTGATTTGTAGCTGACTGTAACTGTGTTTCTTTGTTTTGTAGCCAAAACCAATTGATGTGCAAGTACTAACCCATCATATGCAGAGATATGCTGTTTGGTTTGGAGGATCCATGTTAGCTTCAACTGTAAGTGTTTTTTCCCCACTTTCTTGAAACTGCAATTGATGTGCATAAGTTTGTTTCAAAAATTTGAATTTACAGTCAGTTCATTTTGTTGATCCTGGTAGACAATATAGGTGTTTAAACCTGCACTTATATGTCAGCCCACTTCACAAATGTAAAGAGAATGGGAAGGCAGTGTTACATGGAAAAAAAGTATTAAAAAACCTGCAAAATAATGCATATATTGAAATGGTTTTATATGGCAATCCTAAATTTATTTTTACAGTATAAAATTAGTAATCATCAGGCATAGTTTCAGGATTTTCAGATTTTAGGTGTTTAGATTTAAAGTTTACATGCCTGAAATGTGTTGTATGTCTTAGTACATTTTTCCATTACATTAGTTTTTAACTTTGGTTTTTGTAGATTTTTCTAATAAGTTACCATCCCACTGAAACCTTCAGTTTGATTAACATATAAATTACATTTAAATTAAACATTTATATTATCTGCTGGATTTATCTGATTATCAAACATTCAACTTTTGCCTGTCTCTCCCTTTGTCAGCCGGAGTTTTATCAAGTCTGCCACACCAAAAAGGACTATGAGGAAATCGGGCCCAGTATTTGCCGCCATAACCCTGTGTTTGGAGTCATGTCTTAAGTGCTGACCTTTGCACTTGTAGGCATTGGTTGGGTGTATCTGAATGGATGACTTTTGTTTAAAAAATTAGAGTATTATTATATGAATTATGAAACAAATACAGCCCATATGCAATAAAGCTTTAAAATTGTACCCTTTTTAATGTTTCTAAGCAAAAAGAGTGTTTTTTTTTCTTTTATATTTCCAGAACAATGTGTGGAATAACAATTTTTTAAAATAATTTGTAAACCTTATGGTTATAGGTTTTGGATTTGGTTCGGAATGTTATATGCTTAATTAATTTTTGTGTTGTCATCCAGATTGTTGCATATGAATATATTTTGACATCTGTGTTTATATCTGAATGATATTCCTATGTACAAAAAAAAATATTGTTTATATTTCTTAAGTTTCATATGTAGAGCTGGGCGATTTCAGGAATTATAATATAATGTCAACAAAGTAACACTGTTAACCTGACTTGAACATTTATTTTTCTTTTATGACTCTGGAATAGCTGTTAGTCACCCTTTCTCTGTACTCTTGTCCTTGCTTAAAGAGCTTTCCTTAAAGGCAATATTATTGATAATTTATAATTTGTATTACATAATAGTGACAATAATAATGATTTGAATTGTTGGACCGGTATTTTCTTAAAGGTTCAGAATAAATATTGTGCACTTAATTTCTCACAGCATTCCAAACCTGGTACACACATTTTCTACCTGTTTAAAAAATTATTGTTTTTCTCTTTCCACCACTATTGTCACTTTGGAGAAAAAATAAACTGCAACTGTAAACACAGTGAATGAGGGGATATCTTGTGTTCCAAGAAATTAAAGTATTCTGACTTTTCCACAGTCTCGTGCCTGAAAGGGAAATTTTTGTATTTACTTAAACTGCCAAAAACATGTACCACTTAGCAAAATAAATTGTTTGATATTGCAGAATAAATGTGATGTATGCTGTTTTTATAATAGAGAATATATAAGGTCAGAACAGACGTCCACTTAACTCTTCCACCCATTTTCCTATAATGTTATCCAGTAGAGCTTATATACTGTACAGCACACAAGGCAGGCAACAAAAAAGGATTTCTCACTCATATCTCTTACAATTGAACTTTAAACTCCTGGAAAGTAGTAAATTAAACGTCTAAATAGCAATTTACTAAAAGTGGTTACAAACAGCAGATACTTAATAATGCATAAAGTGAAATATATGCAATGAAAAACTCAATGGAAAATTTCTGTTGACTTATGCATGACTTACGAAACAGTGTACGTGTTTTGAAGGTGCCCGAGTACAACTTGTGACCTCTGTAATGAAATCAGTTGTTCTTGCACTCTTTGCAATCTCCACAGGCTGCCTGTTCTTATCATACAATGTGAATGTCCAGTTTCGATTTATTTCCACATACACTTCCATGCCACTCATTCACACTTATTATGAAATACTATTTACAAGATCGACTCCTCACTCAGGACACGCCCCCCTCTCTTTACACTATAGTATTATAGTATATTATTATAGTGCTCTTATACTATACTGGACAGCAACCTTCTCAGGGTCTCATTCTCATCGTCATCATTCCATATAATGCACATCAATGTTATAACATAACTGCATATCGCACATCTGTAAATCTGTTTCAAATCATTATTATATTCAAAGTTCTGTTTAAAAATGTGTTTTATTATTTTTTATGTCCTTTGTAACTGTATTCTTGCTTATTCCTTCTTAAATTATTCCAATAGTTGCGCAATGGTTGTACCTGTACAACTACGCATGTGACAGACATCTTGGAGCCCCAATACTAGTAGTGTTGTAAAGGAGATCGATCACATCCTCATGGGCAGACATTGGAGGCTCCTGCAGAATTGGAGGGTTTACAGAAGTGCCCAGTTTGTGAATTCTGACCACAGACTTGTTGCTACTCTAAAGATTCAGCTTAGGTCCAGTAGGCTACCACCTACTAGGTGAAATATCCAGTGCAAGATTATATGTAGCAGCATAACATCTGCCTAGTATACGAAATGTATCAACCAAATAACGTATATTTCTAAGACATGATAGGCAAGTCTCCAGCTGTAGGCCAATGAGTGTGGAGTGCAACGCCATCTTGTAGAAGTTGCCCCATCCATTGTAAGTAAAACAATATGTGACAAATTAGTTTATATCTGGAATATTTAGAAGTAATTGGACAACGATATAAATGCATATATACAATACAGCATGAATTTTTGAGAATGGTTAGCGGATGATTTATGCCTGAATCATCCACTTTCCACTCACTGAGCTAATTATTTTCTCTAGTTTAGAGACCCGCATTCAATCAAACATTTCCAGTATTTCTCAGTGGGATATATATAAGCGTGAGGATCTGGATATTGCATATTACACTGAAATGGACTATTTTTAAATAAACAAACATTTATTTGAAGCGAATTTTTTTTTGGTAATATAAAAATGGCAACTGGTATTTCCACACAGCCTGAACACAAGCTTTAATCTCTTCAAACTCAATTTCTGAATCTCATTGCAACTTTTTGAACACAAACAGTTTAAAAGCTAATAGCATTTGATTGCTGCTGTCACATTGGAGCGGGGGAAGGACAACCCAAATGCAGGCTGTTTACAAGTGAAACTCCTTGTAGGGATGTTTATTAGGAGAAACATGCAGGGCAAACTCACATGGACAGAGAACAATGACCAAACAGGGAGCAAAGGACTTAGGAGACACTTTTGATTAACAGACATGATTAAGCATAATTTGAACCTGAATCCAATAAACCAATGTTTTTGTATTCCCTGTGATAATAAAAGGCCATTGAACAAATAAATATATTTGCTAATCTTTGGCTGCATTTTGCCAAAAGAGTAATCAGCTGTTAAGACCATTTACATTTTCATAATCTTTAACTGTTGCTGCTTTTTATTATAGGAGGAAGCCAAACAGATGTTAAGTAATATTGTCCTATGTCTTTATGTAAAGACAGTGGGGAAAAAACCATTCAAGAATCAGTCCTACATTACACTTCTTTCACTACACACTCAACCCTTATGTAAGGTTCTTTATCGCCACCTACTGGCGCGCATGTATAGAACACAACTGTAATGGAGGATTTAGAAGAAACCGTAATACTGAGACAAACTTGTTAACAGTTCACAACAAATAATGCATGTGGATGAATACAAGTGAAAAGCCAATAACGTTTACCTTGAACACCAATTATTAAATGAAACTAAATTCTTTTTCTCCTATATGATATCGCAATCAAATGGTTTGTGAGTGTGCCCTGCAGTGGATTGGGAAGCCAATCCTAGGTTGTTCCCTGCACCCGTAGCTTCTAGGATAGGCTCCAGAACCCTCGTCACCCTTAATAGTATAAGTGGTTAAAGAAAACGTATGGATGTCTGTGGTTAGGAGTTGATGATGCTTTATTTTGAAAGGATCACTTTGCTGACATCAAGATACATTGCAAACACATTGCATTGGCCTGTACGAAGTCTTATGGGGTAAAAATGTAACGTATGTAGGCGTTACGCATGGATTTTTTATGGAATGCCATCGGGTCGCCTTTAGATGAAAAGTCTAAGACATTTTGACCCTAATGGCCTTCTATGTAAATCCAAGAATGAATCATTCGCGAACGTCATACCATTAGTGAACACGTGGACATATGAAACACAGCTCCAGTGCCTGCTACACTTGCTGTTTTATTTTTGGCACACTTTGTCTCATAATAAAATAAGATGTAGATCTGCATCCATATAATATGTTTGGTGAAGCAGTAATATAATCCATCAAATACTTTTTGACTTATCACATTCACATGTCGTCTGCTTTGCGTTTTGGAACGATTTGTCTCAAAATGTAATCAGTTACAATTCATCACCCATAAAATGCTTCTGCGAAGCTTAAAAAAAATGTAACAAGCAAAGCGTCTGTGGCAGTGAATCGGTCCTAAACCTCATATATTCCCCGTCCAAGGAAAACAGTAAATATAAGGCCTATAATGTAGGCTATGTGGCTGTGACATTTTGTGAATAGCTAAACCTATAAGATATCAGTATCTTTTTGTTAAAAAAAATAATTCTTGGTAAGATTTTACTCTGTTCAATTGGATATATTCAAAAAATATCAAATTGTATTAAATTTTTGAGCAAATAAACATTACTAACCAAATAACCTCAATTGCTCCAGGGAGTGGACAATCCTCCTTCCTCAGTTTAACGTCGCATTGGATAATGCACCGTCTAAATCAATGTAATGATAAATGCCGACATTGATGCAGATGCCCACATAATTTCTGACCGGCAATACCATGGACACCTATTCGGCGTCCTATTTCTGTTACGTAAATAGCATACGGTAGCACGTGGGTGCGTAAAAGAGCACGTGTGCAAGTATGGCGGACCTGCAGATGAAACTTCTCCGGAAGAAAATTCAAAAAAGAAGTGAAAAAAATAAAAAAAGGAATTTATTAAATATACAAGTCAAAGAAACACAACTCAAAGAAGAGAATGACGACAATGGTAATTCATTTTTGATCATTAATATGGGTTTTAAGTCCGCTAACATAATGGGTTGGAGAAATGTCTTATGTCTTATGAATATTTTTTGCAATTATTGAAGTATTTAACTCTTCAGCTTTAGAAATAAGGAATTCTTGAAAACTAACTGAGGCAAATGCTTACATGTAACCTTTGCAGGAGTTTTCGCTTTTTTTTATTATTATCCTTAACCAATTTTTGATGACTTTTAAAAACTGAACTAGCCTGTATTGCACGCACGCTGGTTGGTTTGATGGGATGCCACTTAATCGTCGACTTAGGATAAAAATAATTTTTTAAAAAAATGTATAATTTCCCCCTTATTGTAACAGTAAAAGTAATATTTTTAAATTACCTCGTTTTAGAAAGTGCCGGAAATGTAACAGATGAAGCCCCTGCTGAAAACAGTCCGGAAAATGAAAATATTCCAGACGAAAGGCATATGAAGACAATGAAGAAATTAAAAAAGTGTACATTTCCATCTCTGAATGAAAGTAAAGAAATTGATAGTTCTGTGAAGAAGAAAAGAAAACTAGCCAACAGTGCTGGTGGTGCAGGTATTTCGTTTTTGAATGATTTCGAAACGTGTTAAACGTGTTTAAATGTAAGTTTAAAATTTTTCAGCATGTTGTTTTGAGAATTACATGATAATGTTGTTGTACACCTTATACACAAAGGCGTAGGACAGAGTTTGATATTGGGGGGGGACACAACTTGATCATTTAAATGTGATGGTCTAATTATTTTTAGAGGGTGGATGAAGCAATGTCCCATCTGCCCCCCCCCACTTCCACTTGAATGTGCCTTTTCAGATATGACTAATTTTTCAGTTTTGTTAATGTGTATGTCTTATGTTCATATTACTTTTTAATAAGGTGCAAAAAAAGCCAAAACACAGGATGAAGATACTGGGCAGGAGAAGTTGGACTGCAAAGAAAGTACAGAGAGCACAGAGAAACCTGGAGAAGTGGACTGTGAAAATGAGTCTGAAGAAGAGGGAACATCAGATGAAAAGGATGAAGATAATGGACCAGACCTTCCATTGGGGCTGACAGGTATAAAGTTAAAGCAAAGAATAGAATTTGTCAGGTTCCTTGAAGTCCATTATAATGGGATTTTACTGTAGGTCTAATTCACTTTTTTCAGTTACTTTGGTAATATTGTCTTTTTATTCATTTTTAATAGTAATTAAAAACTTTTCAATTTAAATTATATTTCCAAAGCTAGTTCTGCCAATAGTAGTCATCATGAAAAATAACCCTGTACCATGCATTGATCACTAACTGCTATTCTGCTACTGCATTGTAAGGAATTGTGGTTTTGGTACACACTTCAGATGAGTAATGATATCTCAGCAACAACTCAAAAACCAAAGACCAAATTTTCTAGAGATGTTCATGACATTAGTAAAAAAATGATCGATTTTGAAATATGTTTTTTTGTTATTGAATTTTTAAGTATTTTAATCTTCATTACATAGTAATTATTCATATGGGGATGGCATATTATTAATTCAATCTATAGAGCTGTACAATAGCTTTAAAACAATATAAGGACCACTTCTGTGCAGCTTACATTAAGGTAAATATAGCCAGTCAAGGTCCTGGGGGGGGGGGGGGGGGGGGGGGGGGGGGGGGGGGGGGGGGGGGGGGGGGGGGGGG
>JAODJX010000001.1:32418378-32437786 GCA_026776945.1 Isichthys henryi
AATATTATTCTAAAAACATTTGTCATTACAGGCATTTTTAAATGGGATAAAAATAAAGAATAATCCTTCAAAATGTCATAGCACTTAAGGTAAGAATAGCTGGCTAAGTCTATAAGCGGATCCAGAAATCAAATAACTAGTTATAATGTGTGGTGTTATTAGTCACATTCATGGAGAAGCGTTCTATTGAAGCCTGAAATGCACTACATTACAAGCATAAATGTTACTAAATTGGCAGCCCTGGCTCAAAGGTGACAGGACTTAGAGCTACTTACTGACTTCCATTACTTTGACAGAAGTGAATGGACAGAATGACAGGAAACAGGGGACAGAGTGAGTATTAAAATGTAGGTTGAAGAATGTGATATAGTAAGTCTTATTTGGGATGACATTTAGTGTTGTCATTTCATATTTAAAGAGATATGCATCTTGATGTAAGGTTTACTTGTACCACATTTATGAATATGTACATTGTATTTCCACCATCCATTTCATGTTTTATTTTTGCTTACAAACTTGAAACAGTACAGTATATCATTATCATTTCTGCTGTCAGGGGCAGTAAAAATCAAAGTGTACAGAGGTTTAAACAGGTTTCCGTATAATTTCAGGTGCTTGACAAATATATGGTTACATGGTTGAGGGGTCTGTATTAAAGAAGATAGACATTCTATTAAAATGGAAGATAGTATAATAGACTACAGGTAATAGAGTTCCCTGGTGAGTGACTGACAGTAGTGAATTCCATTAGGGCTTTTTGTTTTTAAATCAGTCATTTTCTTGCTCCACTACTGAGCTACTTTTCTTTCCACTTGGTCAGACACATTTATCACAGCTTAATGCTGAAACACATGATTCCTTATTGTGTTCTAAAAGATCAATTGGTAAAGTGAGCTTAATAGCCAAACCATGGTGATAAGAAAATCCAGTTCACTAAATTATCTACACCAGTTTTAATAGCTTACTGTGCTCTATCCTACTGCTGCAAATTAATAATAAGCTTGTCTAAATAATTCTTAATATGAAACAAATATTGTCATATCTTTGAAACAATGAACTCTAACAGTGTTTTTTTTTGTAATACATTCTGTTCTGTAGCAACAATTTCGCTAAACAACAATTCAACAAACAACTAAATATAAATATTATTTTCCAGAATTTAGATAATGTTGTTTACATTATTGAGTTGTTGCCGATATTATTAAACTGTTATAAGAACCATTTATAAGAACTTCATCCAATGAGTAAAATGAACAGCCTCTGAATCCTCCTTACAACCAATTTAATTTACCTCACCGATTTGTAATGTAGCCATAAAATTTATACCTGTGTTTCTAGTGCTGCTTTTTAATGAGGGGATAAACTAGAAATGTTATATCTTGTGAATAATCCATAATTTCAGGGTGGATAAAATATTTGATCAGTGTTTGTTTCATTGGCTTTCATTTGGATGGGAAGGACACACCCCTTTTGAAATTTAGAATTTGTTACTTAATTTCCTTTTTAAGGAGAGTTTTTTTATCTAATAATTTTTGCTTGCAGTAACTAATACAATTCAGAAGAGTCATCATTTCATTAGATCAGGTTTCTGTTTGCAAAATACCGAATAAAAAGATTCCAAACTATTAAATTGTAATAAAGAGTTTGTGCCTCAGAATAATACCTGATACACCTTTCACATTCGCCTAGCTGACAGCAGGTTTCAGAAAACAATTGTGTGCTACAAAGAAGCCATTTCTATAACCTCACTACTAGGGCTTCACCGCTGGCCATGATGACAGGTGTAAGATTAACTTTGTTAGGCGCTGGCCTATTCATGCACACCAAATTAAATTAATGGAACAAATTTCCCCCTTAATTAAGATAAAAATTCATGTCAGCTGTAACCTTGCTTGCACACTAATTATGTACAAATGATTTATCATCGGTTGCACCCAGAATATTAATCTTCACTCATTGATACCAGCAGCCACTGTTAAGAGATGGGACTTGATTAACACTGACAGTCTGTGCAGTCGAAGTGTAGCATACTGCCAGCCACTGTGAGCTGCCATTTCCATGTAGTGTATCACCCTATATTCTCAATAATTATTCTGCATTGAAAGTGAAAATGACTGTGAAAGAGCTAAAGAATTGTTTTCTTAGTCAGTAAGACATTTTTGACATGATTTTCTAGGCCTAGCTTGCTTCGTATTTTCTACATTCTGAATTACATTTACATTTTATTTATATAAATAATATAAACCATGTTTGGGCAGTCAGATGTGGCATAATGCAGGTCTGTTTTCATAACATCATAGACTTATGACACAAAGCATTTTCACCTTTGTCATTATTTTTTCTACTCACAATGCTTGAAATCAAATTAGAAATGGCTCAAGTAATTAGTATTCAAAACGTTTGACTAAATACAATCATTGATCATGATACTCAGCTAATTTAAGCTTTCTACAGGTCAATTTTTCATTTTTTGGTGCTAGTACAATAGTATTTATTTTTATTTTCACAATCCATATATGGTTGCAAGTGGTATTTATAAAATTTGAGCTAGTAGATTCAAGAATCTGATTCTGCGTAAGGAAGAAAGAATGACTTCATTCTGGTTATTACCTGTTATTTTTATAGCCTACACTAACGCTTGGTCACTAGGTGGTGCATGTACAACGGAAAGCAACAGGAATATCATTTTCTATAATAAGGAGAGAACCATGCATCCATCCTCCAACCTCTTATCCGTGGATTGTACTTGTTAAACAGACAATTTCTTTGACAAATTTGATATTTATAGCTTTCATTAAGTCAGAAAAAAACATTAGGATGGCATCTCTAAATTTTCCATGGTGTGTCATTATGTGTGCATTGTGATGGACTAATATACTATACAAGTTGGTCTCTAACCTTTTATCTTGTGCTTCTTTGGATAAGTTCTATGCTCACCACAAACCAGTACTGGTTAAGTGGTTGGGAAATGTCTTCATGAATTTAAGGATTAAGCAATTTCAATAGAGAAAAATAGATAATCTATCTATATAAGACAGGGGTGGGCAGTCTTATTCAGAATGGGCTGTTGGGTGTGCGGGTTTTTTTCTGTAATTCCCTAATTAGGTTACTAATTAGAGGACTGATTGGCTGTGGCTGAAGAATCCTCACACCTAGGTTTGAGAAGCTGACCTAAAGGTTATCCCAAAAACCTACATACACACTGGCTTTTTGCAGACAATATTGCCCACCCCTGATATAAGGGGTGGTATGTTGCTCAATAAATTAGGGACCTATGCCTCTGTCCAGAAGGTTGCGGGTTTGAATCCTGTGGCTGGGAGAGTAATCATATCACCACTGGGCTTTTGACCCTTTAACTGTTCCACTGCATGGTGGCTGACCCTGCACTCTGACCCTAAAACTTGCTCTGTTATAGAGAGTGAGACTGGATAACAAATTACCAATAAAGTAAAGTACATCATACATACTATATTGACCAATCCTGTTCAATGGGGATTTTTTGTTTTTATTTGATCATTTCTATAATCCAGAATCATTTGTTATGTGTAAGCAGACCACAGATGTTTACAATAATGTTTAATGCCTTTATAGATCTCAAATCCTCACAAATGAACACACGGGAGGTTTTCACTCATTCAGCAGATTTGTTTAAATGATTATATGGTGTGTTTCTTGATGTTGCTACATGGCCATCATTAATTCCCTAGTTAGATATGGTATACACTTTTAAGCATTATCAATATAATTTCTCTTCTTTCATTGGTATTCATAACTATGTTGTTTCTTTTGTTTTGTCCTAGCATCTGCTTGATTCTTCGCATTCAGTTGTATAAACTGTATCATAATTCTGTTATAAAAACAAATTAGAAAGTAATTGTGATGTGTTAACTTTTTATACAGTAACATAGATTATTAGAAAGAAATCATTCGTACTATTTTGATGTTTTTCTGATTTGGATGTACATTGTGAATTTCTTGTACACTGAGGTGTTTATCTTCCAGATGCTACTAGTCAAGGGTGTTGTTATTATTACTCATTTGTGCTGAGATGGCTTGTCAGTAATCATTATTAACACTAATGATAAAAAAGAAACCTTTCTCTGAAAGCCTGGTAAATGTATGCGCCAAAGACAAGACTTGTCACAATGACTTATAATAACATCTAGTTATGTACTAACCACTGTGGGACATTGTCCTTTTGAGATTTGAGGATAGGGAAAAGAGGCTTTGGAAGCATGCTGACACAATAGGTAGCATTCTGTTCTCATACCTCCTGGCTTTGATTCCTGTTCCTGGCTGCGTGTTTGTGTATGGAGTGTTTATGTTCTTGTTTGACAATCTGTGTTTCTGAAATGACATTGTGTGTCAGTGTGTGCCCTCTGAGGGACTGGTATCATGTTCAGGGTGTCTCCTGCCTTTTGCCTTGTGTATCCTGGGACAGGATCCAGATTCACTGTGACCCTGTATTGAATTAGTATTTCTGGATGGATATCTATTCGGATTTGGAAAGAGCATGATCTATGGATAATTGTATATAATATAGGCACATACCATATTTTTATAGAATTAGTAAGATGCTGCATACTTATTTCATGGCTTTTTGTAGTTATTCCTGTAGGAACAATTTAAATGTCATAAGCCCCCAGTCTCCAATAGGGAATTGGGGATGAAAGGTTAATGGGAAAAATAGAGACCCTGCTCAGAATGAGTAAGGGGGGTGAGTAGCCTAATGGGCCAGAATGAAAGTCTTCAATACAAGATTTATACCAGGGGTGTGAGACTGGTACAAATAGTGCTAAGAACAAAACAGCCTTCAAATATTAGGTCATGCGGAATGACGAATTAGGTTCACTGCGTAGATCCTCCCTGACACGAAACTCTTTCTCATCCTTTCATTTCTCTCATGCTCTCTTAGTTTGTCTATCTCCCTATACTTCGTTCAAACTCAAGTTTTCTAAGAACTACTGTAAAAGTACCAGAGAATTACAGAAAAATCAGATTGACTTGAATGGTGTCATTGCTAAACACTTTAAGTAAATATTTAGACCATGTCAATAGAGGGGAAATGGTTCTTATAGCACAGCCAGTTGATGTCATTTTCATTGCATTTATGAGGAGTATGTTCAACCTGTGCATGATTAATTTACATCCATATTAGTTATACTTCTTAGTTTGTGCTGTTTTGTGGTTAATGAAACATATGCTGTTATCTTTGTGTTTGAAATGAATAAATAATGAGCATTTTTAAACCATCAGCATTGTATTCACATGGTTGATATGCTTGTCCTTTTCTTCTTAGATTTGATCAAAGGTAATTGTCTTTGTCTAAAATTAACCACCATTACTGTTCCATTTAGTTGTATTGTTCACTCAAATTTGTTCCAGTGGGTGGTTATATTATAGAAATAAGTTAAGTATGGAAACCCCCTTGTTTCTATTCTATTCAGCAGGTATAACATTAGAAGAAACCTCTTCAGAAGAAACTGATATATTTCATATAACTGATCATTATTGTATGGCATGCAATAGGTATGGTTCGGAAATTAAAAAACTTCTTTACTAAAATTCTTGATGGCATATATTACAACATAATGTAATTTGCAAGAATAATTTACTAATCAGGAACTGCAGTTTATGCAAATTTGCTTGCTACAGGCATTGATTTAGGATTAGCTTTCTCTTTGAATTAATAAGTTTCCAGTTATTAATTTTCAAAGAGGCTCATTTGGTAGCACTGTTGCTTCACACTTCCTGTGATGGAAGTTAAAATCCCACCTCAGTATGTGGAGTTTGCATATTTTCCCTGCGTCATGTGGGTTGTCTCTGAGTACTTTTTTCCACCCGTAATCCCCAGACATTCAGTAATGCTAACTAGAACCTCAAGATTTGCCATAGTGTATCATCATGCATGTACAGTATGTGCCCCGTGATGGACTGGAATCCCATTAAGGATATACCCATTCCTTTTGCCTAATTACCATCACATATTACATCATAGCTTTTTGGTACATGCATCCATTGATGCAGATTTTGACCACATATGTAGTCTACATATGATTATGAAACTGTTTAGCAACCTGATTTATACAAAGCAATTGAAACTGAAAACAAAGCCAGTGATCTTTCTTCAGTTTATAAATGAAAGTGTTATTTGCTCCTGGAATTGATCTTGAATGACATCAAAGCAGCACAGCTTCATATTTAATGCGAAGTAGTTACATGATACCAGTATACATACACTGAGAAAGACAAACTTCTGACATCCTGATCTTACCCAATCAGTGTTCTAAACAATTTCTTCTTGACAAATTCATTTTTCTTGACTATGATGCAGTGCTCTTTCAAAGGCCTAACCCCCCACTTTAACAAGTAAACATACACAAAGTGACTTGGCAAAATATTACTTTGCTAATTACTATAGTACACTTCATACTTTTCAGTAATAATTGACAAATATCATTTGTCTTTTATGAACTATGTGTTGTCTATTTTATTCATCAAGTTCCTCCTTTCCTGGAATGTGCATACTGATCCTCAACTGAACGCTCTCATCTGGTAATTCCTAAAGGGTTAGGACAGTTCCAGAGTAGTACTTTCCTAGGATAAGAATCTTAATAAAACTCTCCTACTCCTACTTCTAAATGTAAGATCAAAATTGGGCCACTAAGGACCCTTTTCCTATTCTGAGACACCTTTTTAATACAGACACAGGTTATCTTCTACTTGCTTAACTGTTCACAGAAACAGTAGTTTTGACTGGAATTCCCAAAAGTTTTCAAGAAGAAATTCCTCCAGTTGTTTGAGGGATAGAGGAGGTATAAGTTGCATATTAAGTTCACTGATGCTTGAATCTAAAAGTTTATTGATATCTGAATCAGGGAAGGTGTTTAACCTCATACTCCCATTCATGAAACCACTCTTTGTTTAGCGATATGTAATGGGGCACTATGGAATATTGGAACAGTGTTTCTACCTTAGGATGCACCTACAGGAAGTCCTGTAAAAACGACCTCATTCTTTGGTTATTTTTTGCAGCTTTTTTATGACCAATGTACAGTTATGTCCATATATATTTGGTCACTGATACAGGTTTTACTATTTTACCTGCTTACTGAAATATATTCCAATTAAAGTTATACAATGGGCATGGACATAAAGTGTAGACTCTCAGAATACATTTTAGGGTATCCACATTCAAGCTGGATGAAGGGTTTGGGAGTTTCAGCTCGTTAACATGTGTCACCCTCTTTTTAAAGGGGCCAAAAGTAATTGGACAATTCACTTAAAAGCTATTTCATGGACCGGTGTGGGCAATTCCTTAATTCTTTCATTATCAATTAAGCAGATAAAAGGCCTGGAGTTGATTTGAGGTGTCTTGTTTGCATTTGGAAGATTGAGGCGTGAACCTACAACATGCGGTAAAAGGAACTCATTATGCAGGTGAAACAGGCCATCCTTAGGCTGCGAAAACAGAAAAAAACAATTCGAGAAACTGCCACAACATTAGGAGTGGCAAAATCCACAGTTTGGTTCATCCTGAGAAAGAAAGAAAGGATTGGTGAACTCAGCAACACAAAAAGACCTGGACGTCCACAGACGACAACAGTGGTGGATGATTGCAGAATCATTTCCATGGTGAAGAGAAACCCCTTCGTAACAGACAACCAAGTGAACAACACTCTCCTGGAGGTACAGTAGGTGTATCAATATCCAAGTCGACCATAAAGAGAAGACTGCAGGAAAGCAAATACAGAGGGTTCACTGCAAGGTGCAAGACACTCATAAGTCTTAAGAATAGAAAGGCTAGATTGGACTTTGCAAAAACCATCTAAAAAAGCCAGAAGAGTTCTAGAACAGCATTCTTTGGACAGATGAAACCAACATCAACCTGTATCAGAATGATGGAAAGAAAAAAGTATGGAGAAGGGCTGGAACAGCTTATGATCCAAAGAACATCATCTGTAAAACATGGTGGAGGCAGTGTGATGGCTTGGGTGTGCATGGCTGCCAGTGGCACTGGGTCTTTAGTGTTTCTTGATGATGTGGCTCATGATGGAAGCAGCCGAATGAATGCT
This sequence comes from Isichthys henryi, assembly GCA_026776945.1. NCBI lineage: Eukaryota > Metazoa > Chordata > Actinopteri > Osteoglossiformes > Mormyridae > Isichthys > Isichthys henryi. The sequence continues at coordinate 32,426,454 of JAODJX010000001.1, forward strand.
GAGGTGTTCAGAGACATCATGTATGGTCAAATCCAGCCAAATGCAGCCAAATTGAATGGGCGGCGTTTCATAATACAGATGGACAATGACCCAAAACGCACAACAAAAGCAACCCAGGGCTTTAAAGAAATGAAGTGGAATATTCTCGAATGGCCAAGTCAGTCACCTGATCTCAACCCCACTGAGCATGCATTTCACTTGCTAAAGACTAAACTACAGACAGACCTTCTGTCTGAAAGCTGCTGCAGTAAAGGCCTGGCAGAGTGTTAAAAAGGAGGAAACCCAGCATCTGGTCATGTCCATGAGTTCAAGATTTCAGGCAGTCATTGCCTGCAAAGGGATTTCAACTAAGTACTAGAATTGGACATTTGATTTGCAGTTATATTAATTTGTCCAATTACTTATGAGCCCCTGAAAGGAAAAATTACTTTACTTCCCCACATTTTTATGCAATGTTTTTGTTCTACCCACTGAATTAAAGCTGAAAGTCTGCACTTCAACTGTATCTGACTTGATTTTTTTTAAATTTATTGTGGTAATGTACAGAACTTAAAAACTGAAAAACGTTGTCTCTGTCCAAATATTTATGGTCATGACTGTACCTGTAAGTCGGGTACTAACTGTTTCTCCTCTTTGTGACTATATTAGTTGCCTTGTGTGCAATCAATCTGCTGATTGTCAAAATTGTCAGGTTCAGGTACTACATCAGCTCTGTACTATCCTCCACTATCCTCCCACTATAAAGTGATGTACAATTACTTATTTCTTGCTAGGTGATTTGCTTTAACTTTTCTGTCTAGTGACTGAGGATATTCCAGACCAGAGTCAGTGAGCCCTCTGGGTGTGTTTATTGTGCACTTTAATTACAGGGTGTGAGGAATTGCAGAATGAGGCAGTATATGTGTGTGTGGGGGCTTTAGGATGAGTAAGGGCACTGTGAATTATTGGAGAAAAAGCCAGAGGTCCCTTTGGACCTGGAATAGTGAATAATCAATATCATATTATTATTCAGTCTCTGTCATTTTTAAATTGATACTATGAGATGTTAGGCTGGGGCGGCATGGTGGTGCAGTGGTTAGCACTGTTGCCTCCCACGTCTGGGACCCAGCAGGCATGTTGTGCTGGTGCATATTAGAGACCTGCTTGTCCAGGGAGGCCATACCAGAAGCTCAAGCTCCAGAGGCAGTCCTTGGAAAGCTTCACTGCCTAATTCCACTTTGTTTGCTCACATTGTGGAAGAAGGCACCAGGGGTGAAGCTTGCCTGTTTGGGTGATGGTGCTGGGGATTTGCTCAGAAAACGAAACAAAATACTTCAATTGAATTTTATTACATGATTTAGTAACAATTTTATTAAACATAGGGACCAAACCCAGCCGGAAAATACCAAAAGGCTCCACATGGAATCGATTAACTGATAATGATTTCCACCTCTTTGTAAACATTGTTCCTGACCTAAGAGTTCACTGCGCCTGCGGATACATTCAAGGAGGAAGCGACGTCACATGGCTAGAATCTCATTGGAAGATCAGTTCTGGCTTGTGTGTTTGATGCGTGAAAGAGAAGCGATATGATCGTTCAAAGTAAGCTATAGGTAACTCTACCTTACATGTTCCGTTTTTAAGGTGTGAATTATACGCTGTTTTCCATAAAATGAATGTCGTTTTACTGTTGAGTTTAGCTCCCGACGAATGTAAAGACATTTAACATTTTGGTTAAATATCAAGGTTTTCGTGTCGCACCCGGAACAGACGTGAACAGCGAACGATGATAAAGTATTTAGCTAGTTATGTTTTATATGCTGCAGTGTGTGTGAACTATGGGATTAACATACAAATATGCCGTTTGAAACAAGAAATTGTCACGAAAAGGCCAGTTTACAGACTTGCCTTTACGCTCGTTTGACAGAAAACAAGGTTGCATGGCAGTTTTGCTTGATGTTCTTGTTCACGACAGTATTAGAAATAATTTACAATTATACACAGTTATTCCAACCTTTAAATTAAGATTATTTAAATTGAAAAAACACTTAACTTTTTTGTTAGGAGCGTTTGGATCGAGGAACCACAGCTAGCAATATATTGTGCCTGCTATATATATTTGTTTTGGTCATTCTCGATTTCTTCACCGTTCTTATTTAACCGTAAATTTGTAGAATCTCTGGTGCTGTAGGCAAATAATTTTCACTGGATTTCGAAAGAAATCATAAGCGAATCAGTGGACTTACGACATAATGGAGTCAAGCTAATCTTAGAAGGGGGAAACCATTTTGACCGTAACTTTATTATTCAAATTGCTGGCCAAAATGCACAAGTACCTTGAGTGTAAGCTAACGCTTATTTACAAAAGAAAATGTTCTATATGGCAAAATTCACCTTCTGCCATCATTGCTCTCATTTTTTGTGGCGTGGTTCTCTTGGGTTAAAATAATTGTATGTCTTCATGTAATAGGTTAGAGATAAATACCTCACCAATAATTTGTTTATTAAATTTACTCGTTTTAACATAATTTAATTCAATGCAACAATTGTCATATCCAACCACCACATTAAGCTGTTTAATTATATATAATTTTTGCTTCTGGTATTCGCTACTTTTGTTGGATTCATGTTTGGTACATGATGATTTTGTGAAGACGATTATGGGGGGAAAATGGGTTTTAGTGCACACTGCCAATTAAAACGGGGAATGTTGAGTTTACATGTACCCATAGTATTTCTAAAAACTTTGTTTCAGACCCACTGCAGTGTCTGAACCCAATGGGAACAAATGAAGGCCTGAAGTTGTCACCATCAAGACCCTCATATAAATCCTATATTTATGCATAACTTGAGGAAGAGGTCTGGCAACTATGGTGGATACCTCGGACGTGAAAGCCCACCAGCTGGAGTCAGGGCCAGCTGTCTGTGGGCCGTATATTACGGTTATTACCAACAAAACTGCAAACCTGGTCATCCGTGGTGTTATGCTGTTTTCCGTTGGGGTCTTCCTTTCTCTGGTGCTCAACCTACTTCAGGTCCAAAGGAACATTACCCTTTTCCCCCCTGATGTAATTGCCAGTGTTTTTTCCTCTGCCTGGTGGGTGCCTCCCTGCTGTGGTACAGTCTCCGGTAGGTGTACGTTTGTGAAAATCTTTCTAATGTTTATTATTTCCAATATTTAAACATTTTTGGGTATTCTTTTTGTGGTTTGTTATATTTAAGTATTTTAGCTTGAAAGTGAATTTTAATACCATTTTTTAAAAGTGTTGATTCAAGATTGATTCTCCTGTGGGGTCTGGGTGTGTGTGTTGGGGTGGGGGAGTAGTTGTGGTTACATGATGTTCTTTGTTTGTGTGGGTTTCCTCTGAGTACTTAGATTTCCTTCTACAGTCCGATGACGTTATTTAGGTTAAACAGTTTATTTATACTGGATGTGAATATGTGCTTTGAGGAATGAAGCAGGAAGGAATGCTAACCCTTGACAGAGCGTATACTGAGACTCTGCATTATAAGTGCTTATTGAGAGGTGATAGATGTATTGGCATTTCATGTCCATGTGTTATTACCTACTGGGGAGGCAGGAGATATTGAAAGACGAAGGCTAACCAGCATATCTAAATTTCCCATTTTATGTGCATCTGTGCCTGCCTAGCACCTATGCATATATATTATGATTGTGTGCATGCATGTGCCCTGTAATAAACTGACATCCTGTCCATGCTATATCTCTGCCCTGTGTCCTGTGCCCACTGTAACAGGCATTCCTGGCAGAACCCATCAGCCTCTCATATATTGTAAAGAGGAACAGGAATATTTCAGTAGCTGGTGTGCTGATAGTATACTTGTCATTTGTCACTTTGTGTGCATCTGGTTCTTTAAGTTCCTTGGACAAGACTGTTTGCAAAAAGAAATACAACCAAATTCATATGTCCTCACATTCCTTTGCTTATGAAATATTGCAGCGTTACTGGAATTGGTATATATTTGAGTGTCCGTGTGGTTATAGAATTTAATGTTTTATAATGATTGCTTTTCAAAGGACAGAGCTTGAAGACTATACATGGTGATAACACTGAGTTTAGTGTTTAGCTTCATATTTCTGTAAAAATGATTCATGATCTAAATGAAAATATTATACTGCTTGATGAACTTGGTTGTCTGTTTTCCCTTTTATGTGATAATAGTGATGATTGGTCTACTTTACCCCTGCATTGATCATTGCCTGGGTAAGCCGCACAAGTTCAAGCGTGAATGGTCCAGCGTGATGCGCTGCATTGCTGTCTTCGTGGGAATCAATCATGCCAGTGCAGTATCCTTTTCCACTCAGTTGCTATAAATGGTTAACAGCCTTTAACAAATGTTTGCACATACATTCATTGACTACTTTATTAGGTATAACTAGCTAGCGCTGTGTAATACAGTTTTGTCCCCAGAATCATATCCAGGGTAGACATTTTGTACAAGGGTAGACGATTCGGAGAAGCCATTCTGCACTTGACTATTGTACTGAAGTTATTTTGGATTTAATACTATCATGTTGGCTTTAGCCAGTCTGGAAATTTTCTTGCAACTTTCTTTATGGTGTTTTCAGCCACAATAATACCAATTGATTATGAACTCCAGACACTGTACAGATCCTCCTTGCTTTACAATGATTTGACTTATATTTTGACTTCATGATGGCTCAATAGTGATGCACATTCAGTGGTCGATTTTAAGTTTTCGTCAGCTACCATGCTAGCAATATGTCATATTACACTTTCTACTGATGCTTGCAGATGGCAACAGCCATACTTGCAATCTCTCTAGTGATTGAGTTTATACATATACAGGGTTAACTACCCTTTTTGCTGTGTTTAACCAAATAAACTTATATTCAGTCATTTACTTTTCAATTACTGGTATTTAGGTACAGTGCTTTACAGTACAGTATATTTTTTACTTAAGTAACAGTAGTTATAATTTTCATATTCAGCTGATTTTTTCCAGTTATAATTGGTTCATCGGAAAGTAACCCCACTAAGTTGAGCCCCTGTAGTTTATGAAAATCCCAATAGGATGGCTGTTTCTGAGATACTAGAATCATTAGGCATAGTACCAGCAATCACACTACATTCAGAATTGCTTAGATCAGGCATCTTGGCCATTGTAATTCTTAGTTGAAGAGTAAGCGAATCTCTTTATACCCTTTGTGTGCTGTATATATTCAGTTGCAGGCACATTTAGCATTAGCGAGCAGGTATACCTAATATACTGCCCACTGACTGTATATAGAGACATAAGGGTAGTGAATTGTTCTTTAAGTTGGTATCAGTTTTAAAAATACCTGTAACAGATCTGCTTTAAGTACTTCTGCAACCTCCAGGGTTTTTTAAATTGCCTTTTAAAATCCAAGCAACGAAAGAAGATTTTAAGATCTGTCTAAAAATTAAGCCAGAGACAATATACTCCCCAGTTCCATTCGATACACTTGCTAATCAGTGTTTCTTAAAATGGATTCTCAGAAGGTGGACTTTGAAAACAATGTGCAGCTGTCTTTGACTTTGGCTGCCTTGTCCATTGGACTGTGGTGGACCTTTGACAGGTCCCGCAATGGATTTGGTCTGGGTGTCAGCATTTCCTTCTTGGCTACTCTTACCACCCAGCTGCTTGTCTACAATGAGGTTTTCCAGTAAGTTATTCAGTTTAATATAATCTCTCCTTTGCCGTCTAGATTCACACTTTGTTTTTGGTATGCTCACTTTTCTAAAAAAAAATATTGTTCCTCCCCTAGGTATACTTCTCCTGATTTTCTCTATATACGTTCCTGGTTACCATGTATTTTTTTTGCTGGTGTAATAACCATGGGAAATATAGGACGGCAGCTAGCTATGGTAAGATTTCAAAAACATTTTTTCGCTGTGTATACGATTATCCACTTTAGTGGAGAAAAACATGTTTTAGAGAACTGTGTTTTTTAGTATCTTATATTAATTTTCATTTTACTTCTCGTTCTGGCATTTTTCTTTTTTCCAGTATGAGTGCAATGTTGTTCACGAGAAGAAGCATCAAGATTAACAGGGTTGATGAATAGACATGCCCAAAACTCTTCCCCAAGGAGGCGTCCAGGAGGCATCCTAGATAGATGCCTGAACCACATCAAGTGGTGCCTTTCAATTTGGAGGAACAGCAGCTGTACTCTGGGCTCCTCCTGAACGTCAGAACTCCTCACCCTATCTCTAAGGCTGAGCATAGACACCCTACGAAGGAAACTAATTTCTGCTGTTTGTATCCATGATCTCAATCTTTTGGTTACTACCCAAAGCTCATCACCATAGGTGAGGATAGGGGCATACAGCTGCAGAAAAAATTGAGACTGCAGCACAATTTTTTTTTTTTGTTTCACTCTTTTTTCAGTTTGTTTGTTTGTGAACAATTAATTTTGCAAACTGCAACCTGGTTCTTGGCTGTTTCCCATGAATGGAGGACTCCTTCCTTGCTTTATGGGACTTCAGTTCTGCTTCTAGGAGCCTGATACAAACTGTCCTAGCAGAGCACTTCACACCTGCACTTAATGTTTCCCATTGCCTTTGAAAGTCACTTGATGTCATCCTCTGATTCATGAGAATTTGTTGGATAAGTTTGTCATCTCTGACATTAGAATGTCACTTCTACCCTTTACCTGGCTGGGTTCTGGTCGTTCTGGTCTACCCTGGTGGAGTCCAACATCTACTGGGAATATGTCTGATGCGAACCAGACTTTATACAGGGGCATGATGGTCCACAAGAACAGACTCGATACTCCTGAAACACCCCTCACAGGATCTCCCGAGGCACATGAATCTATGCTTTTTTCAGGTCCACAAAATAGAAGTAGACTTGTTGGGCAAACTCTCATGTATCCAGTATCAGTGTGCCGGTGAAGAGTTGGTCCGGTCTGCGACCAGGATGGAATCCGCATTGTTCCTCCTGTGTCTGGTTTCAGCAAAGTGGTGCACCCTCTTATTCAGTAACCCAGCATAGACCTTCGCAGGGACGCTGACGGGTATGATCCCCCAGTAGACTACAATGCAGTCAGGACAAAATTCCCTGGACAAAAAAAATGTAGATTTAATATTTGGTTGCATTGCATCAAATTGTGTTATAAATAAAATAGCATATACTTTTTAAAATTGCAATATGTAGAAATAGATTGGCTGTATTTGTGCCTTATTTAATTATTGCCGTAGATTGCTTACTACAATAATAAATATTTTTAATTCTCAACAGGGATAAAGGACATTAGGACAAAAGGGCATAAAAGATATAATTGTAAGCTTGTGATAGAGCCTTAAGGCAGCACAGTTGTTTTACATGTGCAGGGCTACACAAAGAAACACTATTCTTTTGGTTTCCCATGTATTCTCATTTCGTTTACTTAAGTGACATTTTTTAAGTGTTTCATTTGGAATCTCTATTTACTGTTCAATGACAGTCCACCGGCAATAAAACATTATTAGAAATTCATTTCGCTTTACATTTTGCTTGAGCAGTATTTGATTTTTCATACCATCAAAACACTGACATCTGCAGTACTGTGGTGTTTTTCATGCATTTTTCAAAAGCAGTTGTGTTCTAATATTAAATCTTGCTGATAGAATTTGCTGAGCATGGATGGAAATACCATGGCATACTACCCACGCCTACTTTATATAGGCATAGAGTGGTTGAGATGGAAATAGTTTCTATGTAGAAATATCCATTTATGTTAAAACTGAGAAATAAGTTGAATCACAAGTGGTGATGAGGTGGTGAAGAGGAGTGGAAAAAGAAAATATAATTCAGAGTGTTGTATTGTACAATGTAAGTTTCTAAACATTTGTATCCATACTTAAGTTCGTCACCCCCCTTTTAATGAATTTTCAACATCTGCATTATTGAGAAGATGAATTGCAGCAGTTGTATTTTTTAGTAAGTAAATCTGTTTTCAGTATATTATCTCTTGTTGCATCATGTGGAATGTAATAAATCATGTTTGTACAAATTTTTGATTGCTTTAATTTCTTTTTCCATGATGGATAAATTGACAAATCTGGTCACCATTTGTATGTATGTACCTGACTTAGGCTTCCTTAATGAAACTTGTAGCTTGGTTCTTTTAGATTCATTCATTCAACAGTGGTGTCCTCCTAGGTCACGATGATATAACTTTTCTTGGATTAGTGACCTACCATATTCATATAGAAAAATTGAAGACAACTATTATCTCGCTTCTTAATCTAATACTTAGTAATGTTTACTTATAAATGAACATCAGCTTACATGGGCCATGTTTTGCTGGAAATAGTCAGCTGCTTTTTATTAAAATCTAGGCATTTTTTTTTTTTTTTACAATAAAACAATAAGCATTACAATTTTGCTTTAATTTAAAATTCATAAATTTGAAATAAAATGTAAATGTTTAAAACATGACCGATACAGTTCTTTGTATAAGGACCATTGATGGAGCAGAATCATATGTTTGCAACTGATTTGTGCCAGGGACTCATTCAAGTACGTGTATCTATTGCCTGTGCGAAAGTGGTGATCTAGGTGATGAGAGTGTTGTCACTTTGAACAGCAAAATGCTGACACTGACTTTTGCTGTTGTAAGGTATTGAGGGCTCTGGAGATTGGCCATTTCCATGAGCTATGATACCAAGAATATTTTTCAGCAATGTAGAGTCACTATAAAATAATCAGTAGTAGTTATATGACAGAAAATTTCATACTTATCCTTATTGTGCTTGTGTGGTGCTTGGCTAAAAACTATTGACTTGCTTGCGAGTGATGAGGGCCAAGGGCCACATTGTTTTCCACATAAATGATGTCTCCAGGAATCCCCCACCAAGTGAAAGGGCAACAACAGCAGGAAGTAGCTGTGGGTGGAAATTAATCTGAAAGCCACGTGTCAGAAGATTTCTACATGAGAAGGAAACGCTATGAGGTCACAGGTGCTGTGATGCTATAGCACCTGAACAAATGCCAAGCACAGTGACCACCATGCACCATTTCAAATGAGTTTAAAAGTTCCTGGTGATGTTGTGGTATCTGTTAATGGCTGGTGTTACAAAGTGCTAAGACAAGTACTATGAGGTGGAAACAATGAGGATAGGTACTCGATTGGTGTTATAAATAGTGAGAGTGCATTAGAATTAGTTATTATGTAGCTAAGGGATCCAGCATGTCTGTCTACTGGTTGCCATAACCACATGATAGAATTTAAAATGATGCTTTGGATCCTGTATCTATCAAGCAGACTCATTGTGGACTCTATTTAATAACTGTTAAGACAGCATGGCTCAGACAGACAGTTCAAAAAGTGTTTAAGTTTGTGAAATTTCCAAGATGCTGAGCCTTGTGTGAGCAGGTTTCCTTGGATTGTGGCCTATGGGCGTCGCATTATGTGGCTGCTGCATCACGGCATGCAGTTTGTTTAAGTCGATCACTTGTTAACCATGCTTGCCAGGTGCTAGTGGCATTGTGGGGAAAGACAATTCAGCAGCACAGTTAATTAAAGGTTGAACCTGAAATTTCAGGTGCAAGACTATTAGTAAAAAATCGTCCCATTCAAATGAAAACCTTGTGTACCTGTTTGTGAATAAGAACAGCATTTACCAAAAAAGATAGTTCAAGGCATTTTCATTTCATGCTCAAATTTAACTGCGGTTTGTCTCTAGTATATGTACTAGGAATGTGCAGAGACTTTTCAGGGGGCTCAACCATCTTCCTTGGCAAAATTTGAATGATCGTCTGTGGTTGAAAAGGGGCACTGAGGGCCTCAAAAGGGGCAGGTTCAAGCACCCCCCAGCCCCTAATATGTACCATTCTTGCTAGAATGGTTTTAAATAGCTTTATTTGCTTTCGGCAAACCTAAAATGAACTTGATGATGGTATACTGAGCTGGCCCTGTAACAAGAGGGAAAGAAGCTTGGTATCCTGTGTTGGGCAAATGATCTGATCTGAATGAGGAAGCATGCAGCCAGGTTCAGACCGCAGTGCAAGAACAGTAATATGTAGGTTCAGTACACAGTCAAATCACTAGATATCACCTTGGTTGCTCTGCATGGACAAGTGAGAAAGGGGAGTTGTGATTCAGCATAAACTGCACAGCAGGGCATCTGCTGTCCTAATGTTGATTAATGTTACCTGCCTCTTCTTCGCTGCGCTAAAAGCGGCAAGTAATTAAGATTCATAATATGGATTTAGAGCTTCTTTGTTTGTTGGATTCTATGGCCCTTCTTTAAAAAGCAGTTTAGGAAATTGGGGGAAAGGGCAAGATTCAAGAACAATGCCTTTGGTTCATTGTTCTATTATTATGGATTTTGATTTGCTATCTTGTCCGGATAAAATAATGAATCTTGCCTGCTTTATATTCAGGTTACAAAGTTCCAAGCTCTTCACTCTTAATGAGTTAATCTCTCTATTCATTCCTGGCATGTAAGTGTTTCCCGGGTAATATGGGTCATAGCCCATAATGTAAGCATACATAGAATTGTTTATTGAACCACATGACCAACAGTAAATGTTACCAAATTATTCATGTGGAATCCTTATTTATGGCTATTTAGGGTCATAAGCGTTTATTCTAAGAACGTACATGGGCCATTATCTTCTTAGAACCAGAAATATCGTGAAAAAACAGTGTTTGCTGTATAACATGCACCCGCCTCTGTAATGGGATTTCTTGGCCATAAATAACTGATGGACCAAATGATTTCTACAAAATGGCTGCCCATACCAACAGATAGTGTGGGTTGAAGGCATCTTTTGACATTCTCTAAACATAAACCCCTCTGGTTGTAAGAAAAAGAGGTGAAAGATTCCTCAACAGTCCACATTACTTTTTTCCTTAGCTCTTAGCTCAGGCATCCAGATTTTGTGCTTTACATATCAGGTACGTTAATCATAAATACATGCATATCCTGTGCTGAGCATTTCAGTCCAGAACCTTAAAATCCAGACCAAGATTTTGTTTCTTACAACCAGCTAAGCTTAAAGAATCATAGTCAGAGAGTACTAAGCTGGTTGGTAGAAACGAAATCTTTGTCTGGATTTGTAGCTTCTAAATTGAAATAGGCAAAACTGTACATATCAGGCCTAATTGTGAAGCTTGCAATGTAGAGTTTCTTTGTTGAGATAGGGTCATCAATGTGCTCCTTCAGTTCTGTGATATTTTTGAGGCTGTAATTTTCTGGTCTTTAGCAGCTATCCTTCTCCATCTCTCCCTGTCTGTGTTTTGATTTGCAACCACTGTTCCTCTATGGAGCGGCATGGTGATGCAGTGGTTAGCACTGTTGCCTCACACCTCTGGGACCCGGGTTCGAATCCCCGCCTGGGTCACATGTGTGCGGAGT
>JAODJX010000001.1:32437886-32452837 GCA_026776945.1 Isichthys henryi
ATAGGCTCCAGACCCCCCGCGACCCAGTAAGGATAAGCGGTTTGGAAAATGGATGGATGGATGGATGGATGGATGGATGGATGTTCCTCTATGCTGAAACAATGTTTGTCATATGCTCTCGTTTGGCATTTACCTTAACATGTCTCCTCTTTATAGTTGTGTTTGTAATTGTCATTTAACTATTTCAATAACCACCCTTTATTTACAGTCCATAGCCCCTATAAAACTGTCATAAAATTCTGCATTAACAATATTTAAAAATCTATCCATAGACGTCACCCCTACCTCTGTGTGGGTAGGGTTTGCACATGTGTCACTTTCCTGTTTTCCTCCTGCATTCTAAAAACATGTCCTTATGTCAAGTCTCTAAATTGCCCTTATTATGTGATTGTGTCTTCTGCAGTGGACTGAAATCTCTATTTAGGGTTTCTCCTTTTCCTGTTCTTCCTAGGATAGGCTCTAGGCTTGTCATGCCCCGGTACTGGATAAAAATTTACATACAGATATCGATATAAGAAATGGAATGAGAAATACATAGAAACCATTGTAATTATATAGCAGATCAACATTTAGGAAGAAAGGGAAGCGATGGCTGCACATCTGCCTTTGCACATCCTCATGAAGAAAACAAGGAAAAAACTTTTTAGTGCATTGGAGCTCTTGCAGCCTTGATGACATTATCATAGATGAGCTACGACACCGTGGGTACACAGGGAAATAAAGCACATCAGAAATATGTTTTCTGGCTGAATTATAATGGTTTTCACTGACTGAGCATGAGTCTCCAATAAGAACGATCACACTACTGGCTGCTATTTGTGCACGACAAGCTCCACATATCCTTTTTCTTTTATAAAAGATGTATCTAGTGATTCTGAATGGCAGGTGAGGGCTATTGTTTGGAGCGGAGTTTGAAGAGGACTAGAGGTTCTAGCAGCTGTTTATTGCATTTGTGCCAAGACAGCCTGAACAGACACAGTATGTGTTCAGGACCATGTCCAACACAGGAATCAGTCATGAAGGTTGGTTGGGGAAATTTAACCAGTACAGGGTGTCCTTGGAAAAAAAAGAGGAAGCAATAAAACATTTGCAGTTCAGACCAAGAAATTGTATCCCTTGCCCCCACCCCCCACTGCCACCACCACCCTTGTCCCCAAACCCCTCCCCTCGTGCTGATCCTCATTTTGTACAATCACTCCCACTTTGTGTCTAAGATGGCAAGATATTTTTCAAAATAGCATGACAGACCATCCATTTATCCTGGAAATTGTTCCTGCACTGCTACTTGTTCTTTTATTGCAAGATTATTTACAAAGTTGACTTTAGCAAGTACACTGAATCAGTTGCTCCATTGGTCTGAATTTTTATAAACTCAGCTCTTTTTCAGGAAATATAAAGATAACAGAAAAAAAACAAGTAAGACTGCTGCACACAGAATTTTGTGAAAAATATATATCAGGCAAATCTATTTAAATGGGTTGCTTCACACTCTGTGCATATGTCAAGCGGTGAGTAGCTTCAAAAGTATGTTTGTCCTACCTCTAAGGGATTTTCACACTCCATAGGACACAAAATCTCTATAAAGTGGCTTACTGAAACAGGGGAAAATTGGAAGCAGTGGTTTCCTCTTGGCTCTTCTTATTCTCCCATTCGGCCTCTTCTGAAGTGTGAAGAATGATCTTCTAAATGAAATCAGGGGAGGACTCGACAGAATCCTGGTTAATGGTGTGACAAAATGAATCACAACTACTCAAGGCATCCATCATGGCTAGAAGGTGACCACAAATGATCTGTGAACCACTATATATTGATTACTCATGTACTACAAGTGTCGGATTTAATGTTTGAGAAGCCTAAAAAGCTGATGGAGACAGCTGGAGCTCTAACTCTTCTTTGATAGATTTTAATGGTGAAATATTGATTTCTGTCTGGCCAAGGTCTGCCAGTAGGGGCCAAAGTCATTTGCTGGGTAATGCTGGACACTGCATTTGCTGGTCACAATCAATCATTTTGGCATTGTATGCTGGAAAAAAGTGGGTTGTATGAGAACATAGTTCGACTCTGCATTTCTAGTATGATAACCACATAAAAGGCTTATAATAAAAACAAAATTTCTGAGATGTATGTATTAGGTAGAGCCTCTGCAAAATTGTAAGTGAAATGAAGTAGTCTGAATTCCTTGCAGAGAAAATGAGCCTCTTCGCTAACGGGTCTATATTTTGCGTAAATGTCTGATGGGAGAGTGGGGGCCCATGTAATCTGTTGTGTTACAACTCAGTGCTTTCTTCCTATCCAGAGGGATAACAGAGAAGCTAATGGGAACACATCAATCACAATCATTTTCCAATTCCTTAGGTGTCTTCCCACTTCCCCGCTACTGTTTAAGCTCCATAATAATGGTGATAACAAAGTTCTATAGCTCTGCTAGTGCTACACAGGAACACTTCATTAGAAGTGTAGCTGCTGCTAAATCAGCAAATCTTTTTTATGCTTATTATTTTTAGTACTGGGAAAACGTGACAAGTTGTCGTCAACATCAATAAAAATATTTTAAAGCCTCATCGCCAGCGCTCAGAGTACAAAGAAGCACCACGGACAGCGGTCCTGATTATCTAGCTTACTTAATGATTTTTGCTCCAGCGCCCTGCTCAATATGGTTATGAGAAAAGCGCCTTGTGTTTTCCAAGAACCCTCTCTTTCCAGGCTGTAGGAGCTTCCTAATCTGACAGAGATCTAGAGGGTGAAATCGATTTAATATGGCTTACTCGACGGTACGTAATTAAAACGCTACATTTTAATACACCCCTGGTGATATATAATTAGAATCATACACCTTTCAGTGGATGGCAAATATTTCTGTGCCAACAAGAAAACAATAATAGAATATAAGACATCATGAGGCTATTCAGGGCAATTAACATTTAGTCACTGAGCATTTTGTCATAAACACTATCTTAACGGTTTTTAAACAGAGGTCCTAAACAAAAAGCACCAACGTCTAAAATACAGGTACATTGGGCACATATTGGCGCACTGCTAATAAGTTTGCATTTATCCTTTTTTCGATTTACGTTCACTTTTTTGTTTGTTTTATTTCTGAGTCACCAGAAGGTGGCACAAAGCCACTGAATTATGAAGTGTCAAATAACTCCATCCTCAACTTTGATACCATTGCAACAAGAGAGAAAAGCTGAAGAATGCCTCCTCAACAAACAGGACACTGTGAGGATATCTGAGCCAGAGTTTGCGGTTTGTAATTCGTGGTTTTTGCTGTTTTCTGCGGCAAAAATATATAAGACAATATGCTCTTTCATCATCTTCTTCTTCTTCTTATTGCTGTTGTTATTATATAAACAAGCTGTACTGCTAATTAGGATGAGGTTTATCTTATTGAAACTTCATCATATTTAAAATATCACAAATACATTTAACATACATCGTAATAAGCATACATTGGAAACAACTTTATTGCAAAATGTAATTTATTATTTAACCCCCAGTTTTATGAAGTACTATGTTATAATACATGTATGTAGCAAATGACTGTATATAATAATAATAATAATAATAATAATAATAATAATCAAAACAAGTTATTGTAAACATTTAAGTCAACATAATCAACCATTTCATATGCTTCATTAGAACTGTGCTTGTGTTGTATGTCTAGCATATATACTGCATTTTGAGGAAGATACACTAAAAGATAAAGAGCTGAATTTGGTCACAAACACCTGTTTTTTCCTTCACTTTATGTTTTTTTACAAAAAGAGAAAACGTGCCAAATTACTCTGCTTTCATAGAGAAAGCACAAAGCATCTGAGCTTTACTCCTGTGGGGTCTTAATAGGATTGACATAGGTCATTATTCTGCAAAGGCAGCAGAGCAGCACTGTGGAAACAAGCAAAGCCTCAAATTAAATATCACATGCAAAACATGACATGATGCAAAACGTTTAACAGTCAAACAGTTGTTAAGATGAGGGTATAATTTATAGTGTGATGATAAACTATATAAAAAAAAAACTGTGGGCCACATTCCTTGCATTGGGATTTCACAGCAGCTAAGAATAAGGAGATATTTTGTTGAATTTTACACAAGTGGAGGTGTCCTGACTCCAGGCGAGGCACATCAAAGTGAAGACTTTGTTTTGGAAGAACAATGGTAGCAGTCACACTCCAAGGGTTGTGTATCATTGCATGCTTCCCTTGCAAGTCCCAGCAGACAACAAATCTCCAGATTATCAAACCAGCAGATGTTTGAGCTGCAGTAGAGCACACAATGCTTCCCAACACTAACAATAATCAAAGAAATGCTAGCTGGGAAATACTTGACCAGTGAACATACAAAAGTTTTTTTTCTCCCTTTTAACAGGTGTATCATGCCAAAGAATATTTGGAGTCATATTATTGCCTTGTATACATACCTGCATTTTTGAGTTAAATATATTGTGCCTGCACTGTGTTTTGACTTCTAACTTTCTGTTTTTAATTTCTGTTCCACTGTTATTTCTTCAAGTGACATATAATACAAAATCAGTGTCTGTGGCCAATAGGTAAAACATGCAAACTGGAACTAAATGTAACTATAAACATTCTAGCTTGACTGTCTGAGTGTCTGTTTGAGAAAAAGCACATATGGAATTGTCATTATGAAGTGATTTGTAGGCTTGACATTCTCATAACCTCTGTCATGTTACAGTTATGGAGGTTTAATGTGTGGGCCTTCTCTAAGGAAATCGAAAAATACCACTTACAAAAATGATTCAAAGCATAAATGCACTCAACATCACAGTTCAGCAATGTTCTACAGCAATTTTAAACTAAACAAGCACTGTCTCCAGGATTATTTCTCAAAATGACATTATTGAAATCCTTGGATATCAAAGATGTTGTAGATTGCTTTATAATCAATTAAAAATAAATAAATAATCATGAATCGAAACATTATACATACATACATGCAAACACACATATAAATTTAAATGTCATGTCTTTAACTGTAAAATCTGAAATGCAGACCATTAATTGAGTTTGTATATAAAACTATGTAGATGAGTGTGGCTGATGGGAGGCACAGTACCTCAGTAGGGAGCCCTGCTGACTCACATCTCCTGAGTCTATGGGTCTCGTGTGTGTGTGTCTGTGGATTATGTTCATATCACATTGTGGGGACCAAATGTTCCCCACAATGTAATAAAAAACCTGTTATTTTGACATTGTGGGGATCATTTTTCAGGTCCCCACAAAGATCTGTGAATGCATTCAAAAAACTAAAAATGCCAGAAGTCTCATATTTTGTTTAGTTACTTATGGTTACGGTTACGGTTATGGCTGGGTAGGGGTTAATGTTGTCATGTTGGGATTAAAGCTTTCCCCATAGAAATGAATATAATTACAAACCTGTGTATGTGTGTGTAGTTTTTATGTTCCCCATGTGGTTTTGTTTCACAGTCCAAAAATGTGTAATTAGGGCAGTTTGTGACCATTTACTATATGGTTTTTGTGTGTATAGGTGACCTGAGATGGACTGGCATATTTTTCAGGGATTACTGTAGCCTGTCCTGCCTGGGTTAGCAACATGGGACTGCTGTAATCTTGACTGGATCAAAAGTTATTTGCAGAGGATTTCTTATTAATAGAAAGAATATGTTATCAAACGTAATTAAATTTCCCTCGTATCCATTTATATTTCATTTTTCGATATTCAAACTTCAGTTTTTAAGTTCTCATTGATATAGAGCAATTGATGTATGTAAAATCTCTTTTTCATACCCACTATTAGTATATTTTAAACATAATATATTGGTGCTATTCAACACATTCTTAAAACAGTACTTGGTATGACTGTGAAAGTTATACAAATTCATAACTCAAGCTTTAATGTGATCAGTGAATTCAAGCAATAAATATGGATGGAAAAATTCTTCTTATATGAGTGAAATCAGTCCTTTGGGACAAAATCAAAAGCACACATTAAATACATATGGCCATGAGTTTTTTGCATTTCCTTTGAATCCTGATTCATCAATGTCTACCAAGGTCCCATGATGAGGGAGAAAACTGGGGGTGGGCTGAGATGATCTCCATCCATCTGTAATCTGCTCTTGGCTGCCTCAAAGAGGCAAGAGGTTCACTTGCAAATGCTTTCAAAATTGCAGGTGGTCTTGAGTAGGCTGTCCGTTACCCATATGGCTGGTATTTATAGCCAACATTAAAGACCATTCTGATTTTCATACAGCATACTTCTGTACTATTTCATTATACTTGCAGAGGTTCATCTTTTAAACAGATGTGGGTGTGATTTTTGTCTACTGTTCAATGGAAAATTATTTCTAATAGCAGGCTACATTTTATGAAGACCTATAAATACAGTATAGCAGTCAGCAGAGACAGTGCAATATTAAACAAATGTATTCTAAACAAACCAAAAGAATGATTTATAATTTAAAAAATCTGGCATATTTCTAGAATTACTTTTGCCATAATTCATCGAGGTTACTTGGTCTATATTTTTCAATATTTCCATGTACTTGAATGGAAGGTCAATCTGAAGATCTATCTAATTTGAAAGACAAGTATTTTTATTCTTCCGTGAATCTAAACAGTTGTTGCAGACATTTCTCATTTATCATTGTACTTGAGGTGTTATGAATGACCGTGAGCCTTGATAAATTTCTTTTGTTATTGGACTGAACATAAAAGATCAGCTTCAAAATGAATCTTTAATGTTGTAGATGAATGAATATTTTGCATATACATTTGTCAGCCCGATAATAATTGCATACTGAGCTGCAAACTGGTGCTTTCTCATTTTTTAGCATCCTTGCCACAAAGCTACACTTACATATGCAGCACACAAAAAGTAAAAATTGAGAAGGCAGGATCAGCTATTAGGGGTTAAGGGCTTTGCTCAGGGACCCAATGGTAAAATCATCCTGCCTAACCTGGGATTTGAACTGGTGACCATCTAACCACAGGCATAGCAGCCTAACCCACTCAGTCCCACACCATCCTCCTTTGATTTCTGATATATATAACCAATGGCACAAAATTCCTCAGTTTTTTTCTCGGTCCACTGATTTACTGAAGTGAAGTTATCTGAATGAAAGTCGAAAGCACTTATATGTTTACTGAACTTGTAAGCTGGCTTCTGGAGATGTAAAACGTGGATTGATCACTTACTCTAAATCTTTCCATAACACCTTCCATGGCTGGTACTGTAACTCCTCTGAATGTAAATACCATCGATTAGAGACCTTGTTAATGTGACTCATTATTGAATTAATGAAGCCCAAGTTGGTTGACATGAGAGAAAAATCTGGAAGTTCATTTACCACTTTTCTGCTGAATGGTACTTTAATACTAAGTTCTAGGTCATATAATCATGTTTTTAGTCATTTATATGTGCATGTTTGTACATACTGTATATATATGGCAGAGTTTCTTAGTTGGTTCTATGAATGCACAGAAGTCAACATCATGAGTCTGTTAATATAAAATTATACAAACATAATGATTGTGAAGATTCAAAGTTAGCTGATATACTGTGTACCAGTTTGAAGTATTAATTCACTTGTATTTGTGCTGTGGGTAGCATGGCTCCAATATGGGGTAATAATCCAGTTCTGGAGGACTGCCAATGATGGCGTCTAGGATTTATCTCTTGGGGTGGTGTTAGTGCTAAAACACCATAAGGTTAACAGCCCACACATCTATGCTCCATGCCTTTTAAGGTAGACTGGATACTCCTTATATTTAAATCAGTTTATCTTAAAATCTTATAATGATATTATTAGTCATTTGATATTCATGCCTATCAGACAGCAGGTTACACTCTGGGCTCACATGTCTAGGATTGTGGGTTTGATTCTATCATGATTTCCTAATTTTCAAGTTTTTTAATTGTCACATGCAATCATACTTGTACAACATATAGTGAAATGCTTATTCTGGCAGACTGTGCCACATAAAATTAGAGACATTATAATCTAACACTAAACAGAATATAATAAAATATGCTAAATATAAAACTATAAAAATATCAAGGAAACAGCAAGACAAAAGTACAAACACACAACTTTGTCTGACTGTGGGTGCAAATATGCAAGGTTAGATGAGTGGGCAAAATGCCAGTGAGGTGAAAAAGGGGTGGGATAGATTAGAGGAGCGATACTGAGTGTATATGTGTGTGCAGTGGCTGGTTGTCCATTTAATGTGGATAGAAATTTCTCCTGAAGCATTCAGTCCGGGCCTTGAGACTGCTATATACTGTATCTAGCGTATACTTGGGCTTATGCATGATGCCTCCTGAGATGGGCTCCAATCTCACCATGACCCTGCACTGGATAAGTAGATAGAAAACGGTCTGATACAATTTAACTTTACTAAAAACCGAAACACTTATTTTTGGTAAAAAAAATTAAAGGAATCAATAAATTAATATACATTATCATTCAAATAATGATCACAAAAATATTGTATACAGCATAATTCCATTATAGTGGAATCGCTTATAATGGAATATCGTCTACA
Source organism: Isichthys henryi (assembly GCA_026776945.1). Taxonomy (NCBI): domain Eukaryota; kingdom Metazoa; phylum Chordata; class Actinopteri; order Osteoglossiformes; family Mormyridae; genus Isichthys; species Isichthys henryi. The sequence goes on from JAODJX010000001.1 coordinate 32,446,421, forward strand.
ATGGACAAGGTCCACTGGTCCCGGCCGTACACCTTTGCGAACATGCAGAAAAAGCATCGTACATGTATAACCACTTATAGGCTATATATACTTCCAACAGTCAGGTAAAATTGGATTATTGCATGTACAATATAATAATCTATACCACAAGTGTGTCTGCTGGGGTGTGGCATGAGTAAATGGTGTCCTGTAGTTGTGTTCTGGGCATACAGCAACTGTGGATATAACGGACTTTGGATATAACGGACTGTTTTGCCGGATCCCTTAAAACCCATTATGACGGGATTGTACTCTATATGATTCCTATATTGTAGCTGAAAAATTTTACAACCATTCATATTTTCTAAGAATATACAAAATGTTACATAAATAAATGAATATACAGTACTGTGTAAATCTTAGACAATTATGTTTAAATGATTACCAAGTAGGTGTAAAACAATAATAGTATGTAAGTCAGTGTGTGACAGCTTAGCCATATCAGGACATCTCTCAACATCACCTCAGTATTTGCACAAAAATTCTAAACACCTATGTGTTTACGAACTCAACCACTACCATTCTGTGTTTGGCTAATCAATACCTCATCAAGTTACTTACTAAATTAAGCTAATTAGTTAAGTGTGGTGACTGAAAATTTTAACCAATATGTGGAATAGCTGCGGTGCCCTCGAGCAAAGGTGTGGATACTGAAGTGGTTGTTACCATCCGAAAATATATGAGTAACTTTTTAATGAAAAAAAAAAATTGTTGTTTGTTTTTATTACATTATTTGTCATGCCACAAAACACTCAAGGAGGCACCATGCGCTGAAACTGCAAACAGAAACTTAATTGGTGAGCTTAATCATGGTCGGGGTCACGAGCGAAGGGTCAAGGAAGCCAGGTCCGACAAAGAAGGCACACCACGGAGAATTATACACGGCGGGGATCCGGGGAGTTGGGACAGGGACAGGAGCACAACAGATAGGCTGGGTAAGGGCTGAGGACAAAGTAGAATTACTCAGTACGTTGCATGGTATCAACAATACCTTGCACAGGAGGGACATGGGATAAGCTTGTGTAGCTGGCGAGCTTACATGGAGGGTGTGACAGGACCCCACCCCCCGACAGGGCCGAGAAAGAGAACAATGGGGGCGACCTCGGGTCCAGGGTCCTGGTTTGTCAGGGTGCTCAAGATAGAACTCCACCACCATCTTTGGGTCTGGGATGTCCACAGCGGGGTCCCAGGCACGCTCCTCCGATCCGTGGCCCTCCCAGTTGATGAGGTAACATCGGTGTCGTGAGTTCTGGAGGTCACGTTCGGCGTAGGTCTCCCCACCATCCAATGGCAGGACGGCTGGTGGTTCCACATTTCCACGTTTTCCCCTGGTGGATGGGCTAGACTGTAACGGACTGGTTTGAGGAGGGAAATGTGGAACACTGGTGAGACACAGGGGAGCTGCAGATGGTAAGTCATCTGCCCAAGGACATGGAATGGCCCAATATAGTGAGGCACCTACTTACGGCACTCTGAGTGGCAGAAGTTCTTCGTGGAGAGCCAGCCACAGTGTAGGGCCTGGAGGTCGACACCAGTCCGTCTGATGCTTCCGTTGATGTGTCCTGGAGGAGAGACTGGTATCTGCCTGGGTTTGAGAGTTCCTTGCATACTCTACCCACGGTAGGTAGCGGGCCCACTGTGTCGGTCTGTTGGTGCACTGCAGTCACAGGATTTTGGACACTTCCTAGTTTGTGCACTCGGTGGCTCCGTTGGTCTGCGGGTGATAGCTGGAAGAGAGGCAGCTTACTTAGGTTGGAGGATGTCCACAGCCAAGGGAGGTGTGCACCCATTGCATAACGGCCTGCCAGTGCGGGGCTCGCACATACAGCCTGTTCAGTGGACAGTTGGCAGGTACTGGTTGATCATGGTGGAGAGCATGTAGAGTGGCCTCCAGATCCCACAAGACAGGGTTCAAGAAGCAGGAGGATGGCAGGATCGAGACAGGTTCTTCAGTTGAATTGGTGAGATATGGCATTGACCTTAGCGTTCTTTTTCTCTGGGATACAAGACACTTTGAAATCAAACGGAGTAAAGAAAAGGGATCACCTGGCTTGTCGAGGGTTGAGGCTTTTGGCTGTCCTCAGGTATTCTAGATTATAATGATCGATGAGGACTTGTAATGAGTGGATGGTCCCCTCTAGTCAGGGGCGCCATTCCCCCGGGGCTTCCTTGATGGTCAGCAACTCACAATTTCCAATATCATAATTACGTTCCGCTGGAGACAGCTTCCAGGAGAAGAAGGCACAGGGGTGCAATCTCGTGTGTGTATCATGCTGGGAGAGTACCACACCCACCCCTATCTCAGAGGCATCCACCTCCACCACAAAGGGTTTTGAAGGGTCTGGTTGCTGGAGGACAGATGCGGTGCTGAATAGGGCCTTGAGTGTCTCCAGAGCTGCCTTGGCCATTGGAGTCCACTGGAGGTGGGCCCCCCTGGCCTTAAGGAGAGAGGTCAGGGGTGTGACAACAGTATTGAAACTGCAAATGAACTGGTGGTGGAAATCAGCGAATCCTAAGAATTCTTTCGCTGTGCAGGGTTTGGCCACTCCTACACATTTTTTACCTTCTCCTCATCTATCCCCACACCTCCGGGTTGGATCCAGTACCCCTAGAACTTGATGGCAGGTAGATGAAACTCATACTTCTCACCTTTCATATGGAGGTGGTTCTCTCGAAGGCGTTATAGCACCTGTTGGACGTGTCCCACATGAACATCGAGAGAAGGGGAATAGATGAGGATATCATCAATGTATACTATAACAAAGGGATGGAGCCTGTCAGCCAACACCAGGCACATAAAATTCTGGAAAATGGATAGGCTGTTAGCCAATTCATATGGCATGATGGGATATTCATATTGTCTAGTGGTGGTGATGAAGGACATCTTCCATTCACCACCCTCTCAAAGTAAATTGTAAGGGCTCTGCAGGTGCAGCTTGGTGAAGACACTGGCCTACCTAAGTTGTTCCAGAACAGGGGAAATTGTACTGTTGTGGGATCAGGGCATGTCCTTCTGGAAGGGGGCTTTCTATGGATGATACTCAGCATGGGAACATGATACAGTGGACGAAATACAATGGGGCCCAAGTAAAGATCTCCCCCTTCATCCAATCTATATGTGGGTTATGGCATTGTAACCATGGGTGGCTTAGGATAAGCCCATCTCTAATGGCAGGCAAAACCAGGAACTGGATCTCCTCCCCATGGGTGGCTCCCACCTGCCTCCGGAGTGGGCTGGTGCGGTGGAATACCTGATCTGCAGAAAGGGGGACACCATCCACTCCGTGAACTGATAATGGGGTTTCCAAGGTCTCCTAGGGGATGGAGTGGAGCATCACAAGGTACTGGTTATTGAAGTTCCCCACGGCACCCGGTGACCTGGACATTCGCAGATTGGGTGGCCAGCCTTTCTGCAGTACAAACACAGGTGTAGCTGCATGTGGGGCTGATGCTTTGCAGGGGAGAGCGGGGCGGGGGCCAGCTGCATCGGCTCTGCTTCGGCAGGAGAGGACGTGGATGGCTCAAGGGGAGTCTGTGTGCGGGGGCGTGCTCGGCGCCAATCGCGAATCACTTTGTCGAGGGCTATGGACAACTGCATGTACTCATCAAACATGTGCACCTCTCCCCTGCAGGCTAGATCAGCCTGAAGATCTGGATTTAAAGTTTGCTGGTAGATAACTTGGAGAAAGGAAGTGGACCAATCCAGCCCCGCTGTGATGGTGCAGTACTCCAGGGCAAAGTCTATAGCCATCCGGTTTCCCTGGCAGAGATCAAGGAGACAGTACTCAAGATTGCCCCGAATGCCTGCTGGAAGGTGGCGGCTAAATTCAAGACAGGACTCTTCTCCGTCCATAGTACTGTCACCCAGGCACGGGCTCTGCCAGACAGAAGGGAGATCATGTAATGCACCCGGTTGTCAGAGAACATCTCCAGGTTGTGATCTATGTAGAGCCCACATTGCATTAGAAATGCACGACACTGATCTGGATTCCTGTCATAGAGTACCGGAATGGCAATCGGGATCCTGGAAGAGAAGCGCAGTGGTGTCTGCAGCAGAGGAGCTGTAGCAGCGATGCCCTACTGAAGCTGACTTACCAGCGTGGTGAGCTGATTGATCTGCGCTAGGGTGTTTTGCAGCTGGTGTTGCACATCTGCCAGAGCCTTTTGTGCGGTGAGGTATTCTGTCACACCACAGAACACTCAAAGAAGCACAAAGCGCTGAAACTGCAAGGTTTATTGAGTGGAGGGCAAACAGAAACTGAATCGCCGAGCTTAATCGTGGTCGGGGTCATGGGTGAAGGGTTGAGGAAGCCAGGTGGATCAGTCCGACAAAGAAGGCACACGACGGGGAATTATACATGGCGGGGAGCCGGGGAGTTGAGACAGGGACAGTTGCACGACAGGTTGGCTGGGTCAGGGCTGCACAGAGGACAAAGAAGAATTGCTCAGTACGTTGCAAGGAATCAACAACACCTCGCACTAGAGCAGTGTCATCCCCAGGTTCAACTAATCTCTGCTGATCTGCTGGAGAGCATATGGGGGGGGGGGGGGGGGGGTTATATACTGAAATAAATAGGTATGAGCTTTTTTGATGCCATTTTCCACTGTATTGTATGTTACATTAATATTTAAATAAAGTATGCATTTACAATGTAATCAAATTTACTTCATATGCCTGAATGTGAGTTGGTACTTACATGCTCAGTTATCAGCAGTGTCCCAGTTTAAACTGCATTATGATTAAAATAACATAAAATAAAATTGATGTTTTAAAATCTATGCATACAATACACTAAATGTGGATTAATTTTAGGAAATATGATAGTGCTAGTTCAGTGTTATAAATTTATATCAAACTGGTTTGATAATTTCAATAATGACTTGTTTCGTTTCATGATGTTACAATTAAATGAAATTAATACATAACATAAACTGAAAGTTTAAAATATTATATAAGTGATGAGCAACAAATTCTCAGACTACAGACTGGGCTGCATAAACATGGATTAAATTAATCCTGGTTTAGACTTAGTCTAGGGTTAGTAAATCTAGGTATTAAATTGCTGTTTAACTAATCAGAGATGTGTTGCACATCTTAATTTTAACCCTGGATTAGTAAACCAGTTTAAACTATGATTAAAATAGGATTAATTTATGTTCAGTGTCCGCCATGATGGATTCCAATAAAATGTAAACAAATGCATCCTAGGCCAAATAAATATGGCCCTTAATAAAGTTAACACAAATGTGTAATGAACTTTTAAAATGTAAAAGCCAATACATTTACCACATTTTTGCTTGAGTTATGCTGATTTACTTTAATTTTTCACACACAATTTGGACATTAATTGAGCAGTAGTCCTTTCAATTATGAAAGAGTTCCCCATCCCCACCACCTGGGTTAGTAATGAAAATAAGCATGAGAGATGCAGAAAGTTTGTAGGTTAATCATCATACATAATTTCATATGACACTACATTGCCACACCAAAATAGTGTTGAACAAAAAAGTAATTGTCAGTTATTTGATAGCTATTGAAGGATCAATCGCCATCAAAACGGGAGACAGCCTGTTATTTATATTTAAGTATATGACCCGTGCCATGTTCATGATTCTTATTAAATTTGGCCAGAATCTTTTGTTTTCCAATCTTTAGTTTTGTAGTGCCAGGCAGACTGAGTCATTGCGAGAGCAGCAAAGGACGAGGAGACTTGCTTGCCAGGACAGAACACGCTTTTTATGATAGTCCTTAACAGGACCGTAAACGACAGCCAACAAGAATCAAACCCAAATATAACTGTGAAACACAAGATGGTCAGATATCGAACTGTAAGGTGCACACATGGTAGGACATTTATACAAGCTAAGAGCATGCAAGGATTGGACAGGGTACACCCAAGACACAGGCAAACACACACACAACAATAGAGAAATACAACTATAAGGCTACTTCAACAATACGCACAGGGTCTATATACATGCGCTGGCAAGGCATGCCGGGATGCGCAGATCTCACCGGTGCTACAGTATATTGGTTAGTGATCAAATTTTCCAATGCAAAAATATGCAGATGCAAGCAAAATATGTATTAATTGATGCGTTAAATGTAATTGGGGTGTAAAAATAATTCCGTCTGCTCAATTCTTGCTCCGGTACATCTCTTCTGCACTTCCGCGTAACTTTCATGTTAGCACCAGTGCTTGTGGTCAACCAATCAATAAGTTATGGTGGTGTGAAAGCACCTATTTCTGCAGACCGTGGTCTTGTGAACTCCAAAAAGATGCCAGTCGACTATCTGATAAGTCCATCCATCCATCCATCATCTCCCGCTTAATCCGAGGTCGGGTCGCGGGGGCAGCAGTCTCAGCAGGGAGGCCC
>JAODJX010000001.1:32460159-32475140 GCA_026776945.1 Isichthys henryi
GTAAGTCAGCATTGTGTCCTCACATCTTCTGGATTGGGGGTTCAAGTCCTCCCTGCAGTTCGGTGTGTGTGATTTTGCATATAATCCCAATGTTTATGCATGTTTCATCTGCGCATTTCATTCATATTTCACGAAGTGAAGGTGAACTGTCATCTTTAAAACTGGCCACAGAGTATGTTTGAGTGTATCCTGCAATGGACTGTCGTACTGTCCTGGGTGTTTCCATTGCCTGTGTCTTATACTGTACTGTGTAATGGATAAGTGGTTATGGACAATGTTACAATGGTTCTTATCACTGGTGTATTCCATACCTCATACTCAACCACTGCTGAAAATATTAAGACAATATAAAGGACAACTTATGGAGGACTCCATGTTTAAGCATTTGACCACAGAACACCTGAGCCTGGATGAGAGAACAAGCTTGAAAAATGACAAGTGGGGGTGTCTGCATTCATAGGACAAACTCATACAATAAATCACCTCCTAATTCCTGTCAGCATTACATGGGGAGGAAAATGATGTTGTGACATTAAAACCTTTGTGGTGCTAGACTGAGGGAGATTGGGTTAATGTGGTACTTTTATTGTGCATTTATGGATGCAAATCTATTTTGCTTGCCAAATGCTATAATTTTCAAATAGATGTTGGTCTCATGACCTTTCAATGGGAAACACATAAAAAGTTTTACTAAAAAACAATTCAGTCAAAATCACATTTAACCAGCAGAGTGCAGCTATTTGAAAAATGACATGTTGTTAGCTCCATCAAATAGAATTTAGATTAAGTAGATAATTTTTTCATCTTTTGTCGGAAAGTGTTTTTTACGTGAAGAATACAAGGATTGTGGATGGGCAAATAATCTAGGCTGCAAGAAGAGGATGGAGGCCCTTTCAGGAAGAATGGAATGGTGACTGGAGCTCTTGAACAAAGAAGAGACAAGGTTTGGGGCCGAGAGGCTACGTAATTAAAAAGATAAACTGACTGAACATAGGAGAGGATGAGATCATGAGAAGAGGCAAAAAAATTGGGGGAGGCATTACAATGGCACACATAACTCTATGGCCCTATTGGTTACTGCTGAATATCACACATGCTACCCCTCCTGCACCCCACACTCACGTCCTGCATAGCCTACTGGAGAGATGCTTTTATTCACCTTATTGGGACCAACATCCTTGTGCTCAGAGGCATCCATTTTTATCTGGGCCACTAGAGGATATGCCAAATGGAATTTTATTCCATGTTTCCTGACACTAGTAAGTGACAGTTAGAGTAGGTTTATTATTAGTGATTATTCATTGTTGATAATAAAATTCATTCTAATTTTAATAAAAACTGTTTGTCAGACGATTCACAGAACGTAAAAAAGCATAAACATAAACTACTTGACTGATCAACATTTTCTTTGCCTAGTCTTTCTTTGCTGGAGTTTGTGCATTAATTACAGTGTTATTAGGTATTTTTTTTCATGAAATTAAGTTGTGCACTCGGATTCTTAAAAATCATATATATATATATGGGAAACAGCTGGAAATCATAGCAAATCAAACAAACCAAAACAATGGGAAACTCTGAAAGAGTCTTTATAAAATAGAAAAGTTTACATGTAAACTTTTCATGATCTGATTAATGATGGTTGATTTAATCAATGTTACAAGAACATTATAAGAACATTATTGTATTGGTATTTTAGTTAAATTATGCCTAAATTTACTAATTTTTCTCTGCCAGGATTATTAAACACTATTAAAATAGGTTCCAGGATGGTGCACTCTCTGAAGTATTACAAGAAAACTATTTCAGTGTTGAATGTGGCCTGAGAGGAGTGCATCTTTGATTGAGGATAGTGATCCATTTTGTGGGAATATTACAGTTGCTTTGGATTCATTTACAAAAGTATTCAACATTGAAAATAGGTCAGGACAAAAACATTTCAGATTTGATTCACCTTATAAACACAATTTCCTAAAAGACATATTTCTGAGATATGACCTGTGTGAGTTGACTTCAAGGAAAGAGACTGAAAGTATTCCGACTGCTGCATCAGCACTGGGCTGGGCTCATAGAGGTCCATGTCACTTGGTCCAGTGAGTTTCTAAAGCCTTAAGACAGAATATTACAGTGTGCAATGGAGGGCAAGGGCACACATCTTTTCGAACATTCACGCACCAACACAGGAGGTGCTGAATTAACAAAGAATCTCTTTGAGAGCTGGGGTCTATGGCCCAACCAAATGTTAGCCATGGAGGCTGAGGGTGCTTCGTCAATGGCAGACTTAGTAGGAGCAAAGAAGTTTTTATCTTCTCAACTAAAGACACAAAAACAACAGTGCATGAGAAATTGGGCATCTCAGCTTTCAGTTAGTGGGTCACAGGTTCTAATTGTGCGCTTAATTGTTATTATTGCAATGTTATAAATTATAAAATATTATTGCCTTGTTATTATAAACCAGGATCCTTCCAGGCCTGCAAACATAACTTTATTAAAAGTAATCAACACTGAATTTAAATACTTTGTACACATACATTTCAGTATTTGCTAATAATTCATTTATTGAATTCCACCTGTGATGCAGTTATACAATGAAGTAATGAGAGTGTTATCTGATTATAGTTTACACAGAGTGGTGGTTGATGATTGCCATCTAACTCAAACTCTAAAGATATTTTTGCTAACATTTATTTACGAATGTGAAGGATATTCATGTTTTAGTGACGTCTTGCACTTTTTGTGATAACTTGTCTAGAACTGCTTGGTTTAATGATGAGAAATCGAGAATGTCAAATTGACTCTGCTACGTAACTTTATTTTCTCCCAAGTTTTGGGAACAATTACTTCATCATTTTTACTTTCCTAAACTGATGTTACTGTGAAACATGCAAAACAAACACTGAAACACACAGGAACAAAATAAACTTTTTTTTCCCCTAGATTTCTAAGCTCCTTGATCTCATTAGATACTATTTTTATTGGTAAATAATTTATTACCTATTCCGTCATAATATGGCAATCATTTAAAGAATAAAAAAGCAATTGACATTTAGCACAATTGTTTGCCCACCAAAGCTGTTGTGTTCCTCCCCTGAGGTGGTCTTGGATGTTCGCTTGGCCCAGAATGGGTCCCGTTCCAGTCTCCTTAATTCAGATGGAAACAAGTACCTCTGTTATTGTATTATCTGATTTTACCATAGAAGCCAATCCAGTTTTGTCTCTATAAATATGCCACTTGTGGCGCCCTGAACACAACAGAGAAGTCTATAAATTATTCTAATTAAAATGCAAATTCTCTACTGAGAAAACAATGACATAAACGGGTGAGAATCTGGCCCAACATGATGTATTGGGATCTCCTGCCATAAAACTTCAACCTTAGCCCTAATAAGTGATGCTCTCTTTATTACAGTATTGATAAATTAAACTGCCATTGTCAAAATAAGAAAGAAAAAGAAAAGATGATGACCTACGTTATTTCTGAATGGATTTATTTTATTTGTTGTCAGGAAATGAACAGAGGGTTATCAAAGAGAATTTCCTATCTCACTGCCAAGATGTTCATACTTATATGATTTGCTCCGTATAACACAGGAAATGAATTTTTGTGTGCAATCTTATTATGTCACACATCACAACCTTCTATACTATTTATATTTATCTATGAAAAAATCCAGATCTGGGCCAGAGTTTATATATGTATCTTTGGGATTACTGTGACATCATTTTCCTTGTGTGGGTAAAATTATACATGATAATTATAATTAATTAATTAATTAATTAATTAAAAGGCACACTTTGTGCATCCCCATAGATATGGTGCACGTAGGCTGGTGGTTGTGACCTTTTAATTAATAAATAAAATTCAGAGTCTACTCTGGGTTTCGTTACACTATGGTGTTTACTGTAATTTCTCCTTTAGATAGATTTATTTATGCAGAACTGTTAATGCATCAGTGCCCAAAAGCAATTTCAGCTCGATTTTGAGATTGGCGTTGTAGTAAAATTGGCTTCGGTTTGATTCTGTATAATGTATCATCATGCTATCAGCTGCCCACTAATGACCATTGTTGATCGTCTGTTTATATGAGTAGCATTCACCTATTAATGTGGGGCTATAAGCAAAGAATTTTATTGTTAGTCTGTAAGCAATTGAGAAATGATAGATTTCAACATTTTGCATTGATGACATAATTATAAAAAATATGCAAAAGCATAAAAGGCGGACATTTTGTTTAGTCAGTATAATCTCCACATCTCCGAAAACAAAAAATGAAAATCCAATCTCTAGAGATATTAATATATGCACCTATGATGTATATTATTTACCATAATTTAAGGTTCATTTAGAGTAACCTTTAGTGCACCGTTGGTACACTAGCAGACACCTTGTTCATGCCTTAGGGCCTACTTAGTTACCCCAGTAAGCTCTTGCCCGAAGATGCAAATTAGGATTGACACCTAGGTCTCTGTGTCAGCTTTTAGGTTCCTATATAGCTTTATAAAGAAACATTTCAAATATGAAATAGGGTTAATGTTTCCACATTTCAGTGAGACAAAATACCAAAATAAAAGAATTTACATGAGGGATAGAAATTTTACTTGCATTTTAATAACAGAAAAAATATGAAAGACTCTAATGGTTGTTCCATTACTTTTACATAGACAGGCTCTGGTGGAGAGTCATCACTTCACTTTTGAAATTTTCATATACACAGTCCTGTTCAAAGGTTAAAGAAAATGTTTAGAGCCATTTATCTGGGTAGTAAGTGTATATGTACTCAGGAAAAAAACACACAATTTAACATTACAATATATGCAAATGAACAGTAATGCAATGAAAATCAACAAGAATTTCTTATGTTCTTCAAAAAGATAACTGGTCGGGTGGCTGGAAGAACGCCACCCCCTTCCTAAACCGCTCCTCAGGGAAACCCCAGCCATTCAATTATTCATTAAATTTCACTACCTCACTTAATTAATTAATTTAGTATAATAACTTCATGAAGTATTGATTAGTCAAACACGGTATGTTAGCAGTTGAGTCTACAAAAACGTGAGCATATTGGATGGTTACTGCCGATACTATGGTGATTTTGGGGGAGGTGACACATTCCATATCACTCACGAAAAACGTGGTAGTACGAAAAGACGCTAATAAACCGTTTGCAGACGTACGATATTATTGATGTCTAGGTGTAGCTATGCTTATATACCTGTAGCCTATGTGTAATATGTGTTTTTAGCCTAATTAAATAGCTCATCAAAAGTTAATAGGAAAAAATAACTTTCATTCACTTATTTTTCTGCTGGCACAACGTATTATGTGTATGGGTGAAACCCCGGTGGGAAATTTAGGTTTGGTATAGATCTTTGTTAAATCGAATTGAATCGAATATTTAAAACCTTAATTTGTACCTGTTTTAAAATATGAAAAGCATAGTTCAATAACAATATTAAAAATAACAATTCAATAACAATATTAAAAATATAAATATAATATTTCTCCAGAATGTTCTAAGTTTCATAATCTTATTTAAAATTATGCTGTTGGCTTGATAACGGTTATGTTTGCTCATCAGCAATCTGAAAAACCCAGTCTGAAAAAAAAAAAGAAATCCATGCAGTTAGCGCATCAGTTCCTTATAAAAAAATTATATTTATGCACATATTCATTTAACGTTGTAGTTATATCTTAAGTGTTTTTATTTAACTGAAAATACATATTCCGTGAATTGCGTGAAAGCACCACGTGTCACAGTGCCTTAGAAGTCTATAAAATCACAGTACGTAATGAAGTTAGTGCTACTGAAAATATGCCATAGCTCAATGGAATGAATAAGTTTTTGTGTTAATTATTGGTTACCTTCATATAAGACTAGAGGTCAGTTCACAATACCAACTAAAGAAAGAACTGCACTCCAGACTATACAGAAATTAGCTCATTCTGCATATACGAAATAGTACTCAGACATCGAGGTACACTATAGTTATCTAGTGTTCTGACAATATTTTTTGTTTGTAAGTATATATTTTTATTTTTAATTTTATTTTTTTACATTTAAGAAATAGACGTTTGCAGATTTGTAACCTATTTGAAAAATGTTTGTAAAGTTTACTTTAATGTTCAGATTTTAAAATTATGTTTTAATTATTTGTATTAATTACGTTTAAATGATTTGTAATTATTTGCTATTTTAAAATGGGAATTCAATAACTTTATTTGTGCTCTACAAAGATATATAGTCTAATGTTGTCTTGGCATGCCAGTGTAACCAGATCAAACTCTCTCTCCACAACCCATCTGTGCTGATTCTTAAAGATGACAAAACTGAGAAGAAACAATTAAAATTAAAAATGTATAAAGTAAAATAAATAATGAATGTATTATAAAGGTATTATATACATTAAACATATTCTGTAATGTTCTAATAAATGTTCCTGATAGGCGTTTAATTAAATTATTATTAAAATTCTTTAATTATCTGAATAATATGAATTTTTAAAATTTGTATCTATATAGAATAAATCGTTTTTTCATTGTAAGTAATACCTTGTATAATAACATTTTTCCATATACTTTTATATTCAAAGATTGAAACGTACGAACACTGACAACGTGGAAAAACAACCCGCCTCTTAACCCACTACAAGCCTGAGAAAAAGACTCAAAATATATCTCAATGAATCAAAGCTTTAACAGTTTTTAAGTATACTTCTAATAAGTGGTTTGGAGAATGGCAAAGGAATGGCCAGGGAAAGAAAGCATCTGCTGGTGGTCATGGTTAATTCCAGCTGACCAGACGCCCAGGCTCAACCTCCCGTCCAGCTCTCCTAGAAATACACAGGCGTAAGACGCAGCAGTCTGCCTCTTCTTTCTTGAATTTCAAATGTTACATTTATTCTATATTTCTGTCTCAGCTATTCCGTTCCTTTTGCCGTTTTACACAAGTTCTTATGGATATTAAATTCCGGCTAATATGAACCAAATAAAAATTTGAGGGGCATAGTGTGGCCTTGAAAAGAGTTTTAAATGCCTCTGGGAACAGTGGGCGAAACTGTTCCCCCTTCCCCCAGTGTTAGGGGAGATTCTCAGCTCAGCTCAGCCCTCGGCAAAGAGAATCACTGGCTTCTACCAGGATCCATGTTCGCATCTTTTCACTGATTCCAGTATTTTATATAATTTTATTTTTGTGCAGTCGGGACACAAAAACTTCATTTATCTGATTGTTTTATTTAAGATAGTAAAGAAAATCAAAGATGGTAGAATTTATAAATGCAGAACTGAAACTGGAGGTCAAGATTTTTGAATTATCTGTGCGGATTTCCTATTTGCAAGTACTTAACCCTAACTCTAACCCAAAATTTATAACACTAATATCACTTATCTGAATAGTGAATCACTGTAAATTTATTAAGGTACTGACTAACCGGGACTTTTTTTGTTCTTGTTTTAAAGAACTGGTTAAAGCTTGACAGCTTCTATGTACCTGAAACATAATCCGCTGAAGGCCACCCCATGTAGTGTTCTGTTGTTATTCCCTTTTTCACTGGGTTCTGTGGTTTCCTACAATAGTGTAAAACATTGACTGAAACTGACCATAGTGCGTGATTTTATGTATAAGGAGATGGCCTGCGATGCCTGGCATCTTATCCAGGCTCTCTTCTGCCATGTGTATTGCGGGGATAGTCCTGGCAAAATAAATCATGCCATACTGCTGAATAACATTTGGTATTTTTCGATTGAGCTAGTACAGCCTACGGTGGCATCATAGCTTCGATTCCTGGTTTCACTCTGTGTGTATTGAGTTTGCACTTTCCCCCTGTGTTGCATGAGATGCATCCAATTAAGCTGGGGTGCGTTTCCCAAAAGCATAGTTGCGCCCTATGTTAGCAACTTACATAGATGGAATTATGCAATTGCAATGCATGAGTTTACCTGAAACTAAAGTTTGAACTATGGAAGTAACTATTGGTAACTGACATAGTACTTACCCTTAAAGGACACGGGAGTTTCCCAAAACCATAGTTCGAATGAACATTCGCAAATACTGTTGTTGAGTTGTGTAGTTGAAACTACAACTCTGAGCTGTGATTAGGCGCTTAGTTCCTGGTGACTATGTAGTCAAAGGAGGGTAGTCACCTTGTAAGTAAGGTGCATATATTAAATAATATTGCTGTACAAACATCTATTATGTCAAGTGTAAGTATTCTTTTAATGATTATGATATGATTGGAGAGGATCTTATTTACCCATTTTGTGCTATTCATTACATACATAAATATACATTTAGGGCTACATGTTTAATACCTCACAATATCACTTTGAGTAATGTTGCGAGATTTATAAAGTCAAAAAGGAGATAAAATTACCCAAATAACCAACAGGCAAATATAATTTATCTAGCAATTCAGTTTGTCAAGTAAGTTGGTGGCGTTGCTGTCAATAAATGCGATATGATTATTATGCACACGCACATCGCGATGATGATGCTGAAGTGATTTATCGTTCAACCCTTATATACACACACAGATTTACATGGAAAAACATGAGGAAAGCAAAAAAAACAATCAAATTAATGACTAAAAACAATGAATCAATTCTTAATCACTGAGTGCTTTCATTGCAATATGAATAACATAAAAAACCATCACTGCTTGGCTATGAACCCATTGCTGGGTAGGCAAGACATTTCTAATACCATGGTATTGTGTTTCTAGTTCCACCCGTCAATTCCACTGAGCCACTAATATGCTGTACAAACAGTGATGCGTCCGGAATTTATAAGTGTTTATAGTGTGATTAGAATAAAATAAAACAAAATAAACATAATTACAGACACAGCCTATTTCATTCAAAGCATTGTACTAGCTAATAGTTCTTTTATTTCCTCTACCAGAAGCATATCATATCGTTATTATGATGCTACTGCTATTTTTGGATTTTTAATATTATTATTGCTCTTATATGACTAAAACAATAAATTAATAATGTAATATCATCACAACTGTGATATTTAGGAATAATATTACAAATTGTTTACACTCTTCCTGCTGTGAAAGTAAGACCAAACATCTCTGGGACCACTATAGTTTGAACTGTGTTGGTTCAAACAAACAATGTTTCAAACTACTGTAGTACTAACAAAATACAACAGTTTGGGAAACAGTCGTACTTCAGACGTTAGTTTAACGATGCATCGTACCCTGTTAGTTCAAAACTAACCTCCATCATTGTATGGGAAAGGCACCCCTGGTTTCTGCCCGCAGTCCAAAGACATGCAGCTAGTCTGTGGTCTTTCCAAATTGCCCATAGAGGGTGGTAATGAGTGTGTGTGCATGTATGTTCCCTGTGATGGACTGGCATCCCATCCACGGAGTATCCCAGCCTTGAGCCCTATGCCGCCTGGGACAGGCTCCAGGCCCGCTGTGACCCCGACCAGGATAAGCAATTAGCAAATAGATGGTACAGTCATAAATAGGATGAGAAAATGACACCTTTGTAGTTCCAAATTGGAGGGTAAGCTCAGTATTTGGTTTTATTTTTTATGTCCATCTTCAGTTCGTGTGTAGCTGTGCCTTTGAAGAGAGAATATGAAATACAGAGACAAAAACATTTCTTGTCATGAAAATATCATTTCAAGTTAAGAAACTAGAGATGAAAGTCTTCCTTCAGCAGGGACTGTGTTGGCCTGGGAATGTGAGCAGGCTTACATGCCAGCAAGGGATGATATTCTAGCTGTAATTTAGTGTTATATTTTGCCTTTTGTCTGATGCTTTTTGAAATATCCACTTAGGCTTATGCTGAAGTGGGATGGGCAGTAATCTTTACTCATACACCATTCTTTCCCAGCTCTTGTATGCATCATGACTCTGTTGTGTTTGTTTTGAACTCTTACAGTATGTAATTAGTTAAAAAATATATTAGGTGAATTATTCTAACATTATTGTCTAATTTAGATTTAAAATGCATAAGTATTATTATTCTGTTTTAAATATATGAAATATATTTTATTTGCCATTATGTGTCAGTAGTACAATTTTGGATTTTTTAAATATATCCTTTATGTACTGGGAGTGTTTTTTTAAAATGACATGTAACATTTGAAGAAGTATATTTCCCTGACCCCTTAACTTGCACATTGTACAAACTACACCTACAGCGTTGTTGTATCAGCCTGCAGTATTTCGACAATTGAATCAATGCTGTCCTTTCAAGCTGATCCTTCAGAAAGCTGAATAACACTTCCCATTTGCTCCATGTATATCATGTTTCACCAGTTTTGTTTTTCATTTCATTTTTTTTTTTTAAATTAAACCGGATTCATATTGTGTGACCTGTTGTTGTTGCACTGGCACCTTGGGACCTGGCTTGTTATGGTATGCCTGACTGAGGGTGGCAGATGGTTGCCAGGGAGGCAGCTCTGCCTCATGGTGTTGGCACTCCGCCGGAAAATGCCTGGTCGGAGTTGACTTGCGGCACCAAGTTGTGCCGCAATAATGTGATTGCTGCTGAGGGTTGTGACCTGGAAGCAGGAGCAACTGAGAGAACAGCTTGGTGGGCTGGTGGTGGTGCACAGCAGGCCCCGAATGTAACCACCACCATTCACACTGCAGCCCATAAATCTCACTGTGTATTTCTCTTTGGAAAATACAAGATGTGTCATGATTCATACTGCCCACCAGTCCTTACAAAATAATGGAGTTCTGGCTCATTATGACAGGAAGATTTTTTCTTGTGTCAAGTAAAATCATATTAGACAAACAATAGTTAAATATTTTGATTAGTGAGGAGAAGCTGACAGATCATGTAGTAGTATTCACAGAAAACATGTCTATTACGGGATGTATTTAAAATCTGCTGGAGAGAATATTAACACAATAATATTTCCGTTAACATTTGTGCTGTTTTTGATGGAGTTTTGTTTATTTGCGCTATTCAGACAGGAGTAACAAATTAACAAATTTGATCAAATAATCGGAATACCTTATTTTAAATCACTTGGGATATTGTGTCTGTTCTATTTAAGATTTTATAAAACTATGTAGTCCACAGGTAGGAGTTCTGCTGCTGATTAATCTTCTCTGTTTTCTCTTGTTCGTTTCTAAAAACAAATGTTTCTTTTTTAAGGTATGTAGTAGTGTATCAAGTAGTGTATCGAGGGCAGGGAATTGTGTCTAAAGACAATGAAGCTAGAAATATCATTTTTAAGAGATTGTACATGTTAAAAACCTTGCTCAAGATATGTTCTGGGAATTAATTTAGTGTTTTTATTAAAAGTACTATACTTAAATCTAGAACATATATTAAGGCATACAGATACTCAACTTTATTTTTGCATGAATTTAACTTCATTTATGTGGTATGTGGAAGGATAGGTGTCATTCATTTAGCAGAATATACTGGATAAGCCAGCTGGTTTGGGAGGCTTCTTCCCAAGTCATTCAGCCTATGACTGATAGCCTTTACTAAGCCTCCTCCTGTGGCACCTAACACCAGAAAACAAAAACATTCTAATTGCCCAATGAGATGGGACCTTGTCAGGCCAAGTAGCTTCACCAGCTCGTTCATGGTGGGAGGAGAAGCAAATAAAAGGGATATGCCACATTCATGACAGATGGGGGACACCAGTGGTGCAGAGTGGACACATAGTCCAAATTGATTTGTTTCTATTGTCTGGGATTTTTGGGAAGGTCAGTTCCTGCAGTCTAACATGTAAGCTAATCAATATCAAAATATTTTACTAGCGTACATGCACATAGATTTGTGTATCTCTCTATATTTTAAAATTACCTTCTTTATTAAGTAAAAGCAATGGTATCCATATTTATATTATGAATATTTTATCTAAATAGAGCTGAAATTTTCTGCAACATACCTATTTTTGATAAGTGGTTTTAAACAATGCATTGTATTCCTGGTTTAATAGACACAAATTCTAAATATATTAATGTTGAGGAATCAGTGCTTTACCGTGGGTAGTAGAAGAGAAGTTTGTGAATAGCAAGAATAGGTGCATGTTATTGCTTTGCTCATAGTAGGACAAAGCCACATCTGAATTTCAACCTAACACCCTGTAACCACTGGCTACTTGACAGCTTTCTTAAGATAAAAGGATGGGTCTATTAAAGTATAAATATTGATTTTCATATTGTGATATAACACGTGTCATGCATATATGCTTGTCTGATGTAGGAGTGTAATCCAGTAGGTACAAGGCAGGGTAATGTAGAAGTTGTAAAAGAATCATTATCATTCATTTTAAACATTAAAATGCTCCTGTGGTGGAGCATAAGCTAAGAAGTAAACTAGGGATGGAAATTGTTAACACTTTAATAAGGTATACACTCCATTGAAAATGAAACAGAAAGAGTTTCAAAGACAGGGGCAGCATGGTGGTGCAGTGGTTAGCACTGTTGCCTCACACCTCTGGGACCTGGGTTCGAATCCCCGCCTGGGTCACATGTGTGTGGAGTTTGCATGTTCTCCCCATGTCGTTGTTGGGTTTCCTCCGGGTACTCCGGTTTCCCCCCACATTTCAAAAACATGCTGAGGCTGATTGGAGTTACTGAATTGCCCGTAGGTGTGTATGAGGTTGTGTATGGTGTGTGAGTGTGCCCAGCGATGGGCTGGCCCCCCATTCTGGGTTGTTCCCTGCCTCGTGCCCATTGCTTCTGGGATAGGCTCTGGACCCCCTGTGATAAGGATAAGTGGTTTGGAAAATGAATGGATGGATGGATGGAGTTTCAAAGACAAAAGCTTGCTGCAGTTTTCCTCCCAGCCACTAGAATGTGCTATTCCATAGATTTTCTCATTGTAGAGGAAGAATACTGTTGTACTTAAATTTTTAAATGAAAGGGAAAGAATGCAATTTATAACTGTGAAAGGAAAATGAGGTGGGGGTTGGGGAAAGGAGTGAAAGACAGGAGTTTTTTTTTTTATTCCAATATAATGGCAAAGCAAACTTACACTTTAAACTGAGCATAAATGCAGACGTAAAATGAATGATCATTTAAGGGGGTCTGATTAGGGGTGGTGTATGACTCTGTGGGTTGGGATCGCTTTGTGTCCATGATCGGAAGGTCACCAATTCAAATTCTGTGGCCAGCAGAATGATTTCACTGTTGGGCTCTTGAGTAAAGCCCTTAACCTCAATTGCCCCAAAGACACTGTCTGACCCTGCTCTCTAATCCTCTCTTCCATGCCACTTTGGATAAAAGCATCTGCTAAATAAATAAATGTAAGAAGATCAGAGATAACATGACAGTACCTCATGCCTTCTCAAATGGCTGTAGAAAATGCTGTTGTACATAGAACTCCATGCTTCTAAAGCCCAGGCAGACTGCAGGTAGTGACACGCAAGGTAACTATGACTTATATGCAGCACCTATGAATTTCAGGAAGGAGGAGGGTTTCGTTTATCTGAGTGATAGACAAGAGGAGGGACTTGCACCTACGGGGTATAGTCATGAGAGAGAAACATTATCCATAAATGTCATTTAGAAAGAAACAAACCTCTGCTCAGGTATTAAGGTATTTCGTACTGAAATCATTTAATGTAAACGGTCTCTTTTATGAAACATTCAAACAGCAGAGATTAAGGAAGCTTCTCCAGTGTGGATCTAAGTTACTTGGTTCATTTGTCTTCTGCTTCAGTCCTTGAAAACACTTTAGAAATGTGCTATCACCTATTAAAGGTCTATTTTAGAAATAAATGCTTCAGATTTGCATTTTACAAATAGTAAAATACAAGTCTCTAAGGAACACATACTGTAAGTCAGTTTGCATTCAGCATGATAAATGACCTCTGATACCCTCTTTTGCCTTTATATTAGCAGCTTATAAATATGGCAGAATAGAAAACTTTTGGCTACAGGTACAGATGAAGGTGAAAATGAAGAAAAGGCCACATCAGACTAATGTAATAGCTGCACTCCCAGCCTGTCATCAGCTATACTACCTCAGGACAGTCAAAACTATTCAAGCCTGATATTGACCACAAAATCATTTTTAATAGACCAGGCACACAATTAACCTCCAAATCTGTATCTGTAAAAGTCTGTATCACAGGTATGACATACATCTGCTATCTACACTTAATCAGTGATAGATCTGGAAGTGTATATATATATATATATATATATATATATATATATATACACAAAAGTATATATATATAGTTTTGTGTTCTATTATTCTATTATAGTCTAAACAGCGCACTGCATATCAGAATCAACTACTATTTGCATATATTTAAAAAATTTTACGTAAAAATGTAAAAATTTGAATTTCCTACAGTCATCTCTTCTCGTGGTTAGTTCTGGTCGGATGCAGTAGCTTATCTCCAAGTCTGCAGCCCATTGGGGAATTTAAAAGGGCTACAGTGGTCACTCATCAACTGGACTCCCAATGGACTCCACATACCCACCCATGACCCCTTACTCCTCCCCATCAGCTCACTGGGGATCACCCCTAATTTCATCAGCCGAGTCATTCAAAGCTGATAATTAATTTGAATGGATTGCTCATTTTACACAGGACAAAAGGCACCTGAAACATTTGGCACTTAGATTCCCCTCATTAGTATTTTTGAATTGCATGCACCATCTACCATGGCCTTTTAATGACAGTGCAGTCCAATATTTATATTTATTGCTGCTTGGGGAGACATCCTCTTGTTGCCCGTACTGACAACATAGAGATAGGCAAAGAGCAATGGAAACTATTCTTTCAGATTATTTTTGCTTTACATTTACACAGCACATGTTCAACAATTAGTAATTCAATGAAAGCACAATTAGCAATTAAATTAATTATATAAATTATAGTAGTTACAGGGCAAAATGCTTTTGAAATCAAAAATTTCCATGCTTTTTTCCAAATTAAATTAATGTACATATTGGCCAGGTTGGGGCGGCATGGTGGTGCAGTGGTTAGCACTGTCGCCTCACACCTCTGGGACCCGGGTTCGAATCCCCGCCTGGGT
>JAODJX010000001.1:32484189-32515713 GCA_026776945.1 Isichthys henryi
GCTTCCGGGATAGGCTCCGGACCCCCCGCGACCCAGTAAGGATAAGCGGTTTGGAAAATGGATGGATGGATGGTATGTGTGGAGGAGTGGATGGGTGGTTAGTTTATCCCCTTGGGGAGGCTTGAAATTGCAGTCAGTATAGAAGCAGCCAAACCAAACCCTTTCAGTTTGGTGAAAACACTCTGCACAATAAGATATCATGGAACCTATGGGGCTGTCAAGCTCCGCCCCATAAGCCTCTATCCACCACAGCCAAACCAAGCCCATCTTACGAAGCTGCCATTTCTTCCCAGATGGTTTCCTGAATTATAAGTCTCGGGGTGTTTGTAAGAAAATGCATCATCATTCCAAAAACACCATAAGAAGTCATCATTTCTAAAAAAGGCATATTTCCCGACCGTCCTCATTATAGTGTCAGCAAAGTAAATCATTCTCTTTAAGTTCTGTTATTATTTGTAAAAAAAAAATCAAGAGGGGAAAAATATATGAAATGACACCTGTCAAAATAATAAAAATATGACTTTCTTGTCGCACCAGACCTTACATTTCTTAACTAACAGATCTGTTGTTGTCAAAAATGACATCTGGTTGTCTTTTGCTTTTTCCGTTGGATGCAGTGCAGTGAAAACTAACCATTACTGAAGCTCCTACGCAGCTTATCAACCCAAATGGTTAAAGAGTAAAGTAATATTATCTTTCTCTGTTGACTTTCATGGGGTACCATTGAGAGATTTACATATTTCTGTAAGGAAGTGCATTATAGGATCAGTGGATGGTGAATACCATATTTTAGCCATCATATGCAACTTAACAAAATCAGTTTTGTCTTTGTGCGTTTTTGCAAATCATTCTCTAAAAAGTTAAAAATCACTGCTACTTTGTTTAAATAAAACTATAGACTCTGTCAATCAAAAAGCCTCACAGCTGAATACTAGTCTTCCCACTGAAAAATCATTTTTAAACTGCTGTTTAAAACTGGTGTTTAAAACTGACAAAGGATTAATAAATTGTAAATGAGATTATTATGCAATGCCAGTCATGGACGTACATAAAATAAGTACTGGGAAATGGATTAAACCAGTCAGCTTTTTAAGCTTCACGTTATTATCCATCCATCCATCCATCCATCCATTTTCCAAACTGCTTATCCTACTGGGTCGCGGGGGGTCCGGAGCCTATCAATGGTCAATGGGCATGAGCAATGGCAATGGGCACGAGGCAGGGAACAACCCAGGATGGGGGGCCAGCCCATCGCAGGGCACACTCACGCACCATTCACTCACACATGCACACCTACGGGCAATTTAGCAACTCCAATTAGCCTCAGCATGTTTTTGGACTGTGGGGGGAAACTGGAGTTCACGTTATTATCACTTATAAAAATATAGCATTTTTTGAAATGAACCAATAACCTTTTAGCCATTAAACTGGTGTCTCAACCAATACTACACCTGTAGCCTTATTGTGTTTGTAGTTACTATAGAACTGCCATACAACTGTAGCTCTGTGAAAAAAATGAGACATGTCGCTGAAATATGTTGCATTAGCAAGTCAGTTTCAATGACTGCTGTGTCACTGGCCACAGTAGGTTTAATGGTAGGTTTATTTTTGGTGCATTTTTTGGCAGCTGTGGAAAACAAAACTAAACAATCTTTTTTAATGGCTGCGCAGAATTTGGAAAGCATAGCAGAGGAGAACTTTTGTCTCTAATCAGTATCCTAGCCCTTTACTTACAAATAACTCTAAATATCACAACTAGTTCCATTACTGCGCTGGAAAAACTGATGCTCATTGCTGGAGTCCTGGGTACTGTGAAGGGTGATTCCAAGTGCCCCTGAGTGACAGGGGCGCTAAAATTTTTGGAACATAATTGGATTGGTCCGGGTTGGGGGCCCAGTATGGTATGTTTTCATGGGGCCCAAAATCTATAGCAACGTCCCTGGTTGGAATTTGTCATTGAACCAAATATAACATTCTTGACTTTTAATATTTCTCAAATATCATCTTCCAAGTTTGACTGCTTTGCATCTTCCTATAACTTTATAACAACCAGTGTTATTATACTTCTTACATTATGCTCATTTATCTGACACTATCCAAAACAAGTTACACTGGAGAGAAGCATTGCCATTCATGGGCACTCCCTAGGATTTGACCTCATAACCTTTGTGTTGTCTGCATAATGCAGTTCTTGGTGAGCTACAGGAGGCTCAAGAAGTGAGACACTGTCTGAGGTGTGGGGCTGGTGAGACTGCTATGTCACTTTAAACATATAGCCTGTCAGCGAAATATATTATTTATTTTTCCCCTCGTGTTTTGTTCATTTTGTTTTCCTTTATATAAGTTAAACTAGAAATCATTGTTTTTATGTATAGCTTAGATTATACAAGTCAACCCTTGCTACTGGAAAATTTTATTTGATTTTTATTATATATTTATATTATATATATATATAACCGTCCCACAAATGCTAGCGCCACTTAAATCAAAAAATTAGTTTTCTGAATATTTTTTGAACATCCTTGGATGTCCTTGAAGTTGAAATGTTTTTTTCTCTCCTACAGACAGCATAACCCTATGAACACACTTGTCATTTCTCTCCCGGGGACGGAAGCCAGTCTATTCTCATTAGGGGTGAGTTAACAGTGGATTGCTGGAGTATTTTTTGCTTTTAGGTTTAAATTCCACCCCTTCACGCTGGACTGGAGACAACAGTGCGATTTCAAGGTGAAGGTTAAGCTAGGTTCCGTTACATTACATCTTACATATATTCATTTAGCAGACACTTTTATCCAAAGTGACATACAATTGAAAAAGCAGCGATTCCTTGGAGAAATTGAGGATTAAGGGCCTTACTTAGAGACCCAATAAAATCACTCTACAGACCATAGGAGCAGCATCATAACCCACTAAGCCGCAACAAGTTAATAAGTAAGTTAGGAAATGCTTCTGTAACCTTTCTAATTCCATAAAATGTCCCAGACATGAAAGGTGCATATTTTTATTCATTCGTTTGGTGGGAGTTTCTTTTTGCAGCGATTGCTCTATGTAGAAAAAAAAGGGTGGCATTATTTAACAAATGGAGTGTGACCATATTATTCTCATCTCAGCTCTATAGAAATCCGGTGGCCATAGAGTAAGCTTTTTGAAGGAAGCAATTTCAACATGGAGAGGAAAATTTCAGTACATTAAGCCTTTTTCTAAATGACATACATTTTTATGAATGTACTCTGACTGTATGAAAATGTTGACGGAATCACTTCAGCTTCCCTGGATGTGAAATAGAATTTTATGTGTGTAAATCCATTTGCATTCACACTCATACCCCTGGAAATATGCAGAAATGACACTGAGCCAGTGCTGTGTTGCTTTTTTTCTTAGTCACTTCCACATATATTCACATTAACTATATATCTTCACATTGTTTGAATAATGTGCATGATAAAAATGTTTAAAAGGATTTTGTTGACACATTTAATTAATTTATTTTTTTTGGAGTTTGAAATTTTATTTCTTGTTCTACTTTGTTTTGTTGTATTAAAGTATATGGTTTCACACTTGTACAGAGAATCATTCAAATGTTTCATTTTATTACCTGAATTTTAGGTTTATTCAAACAAGGCCTTGATGCCATTTCAGCCTAAAAATACCTTTAAATTAGCAAGGAAATTTGCATTGCACTCCATTTACACATGCACGACTTCTGAGGAAGTACATATCAAAACTGAAAAACAAAATTGCTCCAAAAGTCATTTATGAAGGTGACTGTGTTTTCTATTAGAGTTGTGAGGTTTACCGTGTGTTAGGGGTCAGGATGTCACTGTGGGAAATGTCTGATGACACGAAATGGCCAAGCTTTTTCACAGCAGCTATTGCAGGTGCCTCTCAAGTTAAAGGTCATGGGTTATAACCTTTTGACAGGGTTCACATTGATGGCTTTAAATGGTTACCCAGGCTCATTCACCTGTCCTACATGTGGGATGTGAAAAAAAGGTCTGGAACTCTGCATGCTCTCGCTCCAAATGAACTGACATTAGTAGTTACATGCAATTGGAAGATAGAATATGTGTAAAGTAGATGAGAGGTGTTACTCCTTATATGACAGCTTGCTTGGTCTTCCTGCAGAAGGACTTCATATTATGCACATGGACCTTATGGTCATGCTCCATACACAAAACTCTTCTCTATGAGAAACATAGCCTACACATAAAACATACACTGATTGGCCAGATTAACAAATCATTCATTCATTTAGATTAAACAATAGAATTATGTTTATTTGTATGTAGTTTCTTTAAACAACCACAGTATTATGCAAATGTAAGAAATTTCATAGTTTTTATTATATATCTTTTGCATTTAAAATCACAGTACTCTGAGTGAATGTCAAATGATGATGTTTTGTTTTAAGCAAAGCCTTGGCTTCTTCCTGATAGCAAGTTTTATACAGCAGAAATTTGAAACCCGGACGCCTGACCAACTCGGGCACTGAAAGGGTCTGTTGATTTTTTTTTTACTTATACATATAAATAAATCCTGGAACTCCACCGTTCCTGCTAAAACTTGTATGGGTCAACAATTCAGACCTTGATCGGGTTGGTTGAAAATAATGTAACCGCAACTCGACCAAAAACTCCGAACACCTCAAACCAAAACAGACCTCTCAAAACTGGTACAGATTGAGATGAATCTCTAATGGGTTGAAATGAAGGCAAGCAGACCTACTAAGATGCTGATGGCTAATCGCGTTCAGTCTCGCGGTGCCTCTCGACTGAGTTCAACGTGCAAAAGCTGTGATCCTGTGTTCGGTGTGATTTTTTTTTGTGCTTTATCTACAGTACATTTAGTGATACAGTAATCATGCCACCTAAAAACGTTGATAGCAGCAAACCAAAGAGGAAAGTAGTGAGAGTAACTGTAGAACTTAAAAGGGAATTATAACGAGACTTGAAGGTGGTGCACATGTGTCTGCTCTCACATCGGACTATGGGATTGTCATTTATTTCATGTTTATTGCTTTTGTATGTTCCCTTTTTCGTGTGTGCTAGTTTTATATTGATTGTTAATGCTTTTATCATTAGTTAGGTAGTTAAATAAGTTAAAAAAATTGAATACAATTTTTTTATTAATTTCATTTACATTATTTGTTATGGGGAAATTCGACTTGGAACTCAGCGAAATCGCAACTCAACTAATCATCTGGAACAAATTAAGTTTGTGTTCTGAGGTGTCACTGTCCTAATAAACATTCGATTATCTGCTCAGGGGATCTCAAGTGCCATTTGAAACGTTGGCTAAAACATATTATTTTAATATAATTTTTTTGTGAAAGTTGTCGAATGAAGCATAAAACTAGAAATGATAAATAATAAGATATAATAATTTCATAATCATTTAGTGGTTTTTACATATTACACACAAGTAGTAGAAGAGTGCATATTCGACATGAATTAGTAGGTATGTAACGATGTACACTCAATTAATTCGATACGATTCACTATCTGAATCGATTCACACATCTGAGTTCACGATACGATTTTCTCACGATTTTTTAGCAGAATGAGCTGAAGACGAATTTATTCAAAAACATTCCTTTGTTTATCTTTCTAAACTGCAAGACGTGTCCTCTTCTTAACAGTGTAACTGAAATAGAATAAAATACTGTTATAAAAAAATCCCAAATCAAAATAAGTAAATAAAAATATAATATATTCAAATAAATATCCTAAGGCTTGCATCTGCAGCTTTTTAGCATGGTTTGTCCCTTTTAATAATCTTCGCGTAGCTCACTGTGGTGCCGGTGGACATGCTGAAGCATGTTCATTATGCTATTTGTGTATGTTATCAGTCTTTTACAGTTTTTGTCTTGTCTGTGCTTTTCTAGCCGTTTTCGTTTGTGATTACCAGAAAGCTAAAATGCTGCCACAACGCCGATTTAAGATCAGGTGGTGTGTCCATCCATCCATTTTCTGAAACCACTTAATCCCAACTGGGGTTGCGGGGGGTCTGGAGCCTATCACAGGAATAATGGGCGCAGACGGGAACGAACCCAGGGCAGTTGCCTACATAACACAGGGCGCACACACTCACAGAACTACAGGGCGTACACACTCACAGAACTACAGGGCGTACACACTCACAGAACTACAGGGCCAATTTAGACTCACCAATCAACCTATCCTGCACGCTTTTGGATGGTGGGAGGAAACCAGAGCCTGTGGCGAAAATGGGAAGAGCCTGCAAACTCTACACAGAAAGGACCCGGGACCAAAGCCAGGACCATCTTGCTGAGAGGTAGCAGCGCTAACCACTGCACCACCGTGCCACCCAGTGGTGCGTCCTCAATTTCAAATTTGCTCTCCATCCCGCGTTCGGTCAAAACCAAAAACTGCCGTTCAACGTCAACGTGAATGCACAGTGACATCTGACGTTGAACTGATGTCGTGAAATGAAATGTAATATTACACCAGTTTTTCTGTTGAAGTATTGTGAAGTACTCCTAAAATAGCAATTCATTTTCCACATCATACATTTACATAGATTTTTAACCGATTTGCGATTCATCGTTACATGCCTATTAATTAGTAAACAATCATTAGTTATTTGCTAATCTTATCCTGACATTATGGGAGTTTTAGCTTATTAATGCTGTTTTGCAATAATTTCTATTTGCTTAAGTTCATTTTAGCAAGGCTGTTACTGAACTATCATGGAAATTTGATTGGATGCTGTAATTGCACATTAGGCCACCTGGCTGCATAGACCAATAAGCCAGCAATGTGTTACCCAGATGTAAGGTGTGATCACATGTTTATCAGTGAATATCTATGAGGAGACACAGGGCAAAACAACAAGACAAGGGACCACATTCTTTGATTATATTAGTGAATGAACCATCTCTAAGGAATCTCCATATGGCCTTAAACATATGGACACCATACTTTGCATAAACTCATCTGCCAGTGCATATTCTACAAAGAAAAAGGACATTATTCATTTTTGAAAAACAAAAGCCTGTGACTCTGCATAGGACAAGTGAGTATAGAAAATGGATGGATGGATGGATGGGTGCATGGATGGATGGATGATGGAAAAGCATTACTTGCATTTCTAAGAAAGAGATTTATTTAGTTCTGTTAGTGGCTTACACCAGAGGCATGGCTATGGATCATCTGCCCACCCACAAATTTGCATGTTCTACTCATGTCATAAGGGTTTCCTCTGGGTTCTCCAGTTTCCTCTTCCAAGGTTATGCAGTAATGCTTAATGGCATATCTAAATCAGTCATCCATCTTCCAGCGGCTTGTCCTGGACAGGGTCGTGGGGGTACTTACAGTCTATCCCATGCATCATAGGGTACAATCTGGACGGAACGCAAGTCCATTGTAGAGCACATACACACACGATGACACACACAATGGGCAACTGAGAGGTAACCAGAGTAACAAGAAGGGAGGTAACCAGAGTACTCATTGGGTAGTGAGTGGCTCAGTGGACTAAATCTCTGTGTCGGTTGTTATGTGCCGTAGGTTTTCCTAAGGTTGTGTTTGTGTTTTTTTTCTAGCCCGGCTTACAGTACACT
Organism: Isichthys henryi; assembly: GCA_026776945.1. Lineage (NCBI taxonomy): Eukaryota > Metazoa > Chordata > Actinopteri > Osteoglossiformes > Mormyridae > Isichthys > Isichthys henryi. The sequence continues at coordinate 32,491,772 of JAODJX010000001.1, forward strand.
GATCACCCTCTTCTCCGCTACCATGATCCTGTCCCCGCCTTCCCTCAGATGCTCCGCATTGTTCGTCACTTCCGAACTCCATTACAGGCTTTTCCATGTTGCAAATCCTGCTGATGCTTCCAAGAGGGTTATTAAGCAGGTCCTGCAAGATGAGTTAGTCGCACAAGGAATCCTGCCAGAGCCAGGTGATCTCTCAGTTCAGGAAGTGAAAAGCATGTGTTGGTTTGGCCGTAAGGAAGTCAGATCTGGCAAATTACCTTATAGCTTATTTTCTTGATGACCATGTACTAATGAGGAAGTGGACCCTTTTGAATTACCCTAAGGAGTGGGCTGCTATTCCTCAGGTTGTGGTTCTGCAGCCCTACCGGAAGCATGTGCCTATGACCATCTGTACTCCAGACACTTAGGGGTTATGATAATAGATTGACTTCCATCTTTATTTTTGGATACCTGACTCACAAACCCCCATCGTAGAGCATGATATTCATGTAGGAGACCATTTCCCTATTAAACAGCATCCCGATTGGATCAGCCCTCACAAACGAGCTTTGCTAAACAAGGAAACAGAATACCTGTTGGAAAAAGGATTTGCGATTCCCAGCCGTAGTCCCTTGAACTACCCATGCCTGGTTATTTCAAAACCCAATGACACCTTTCAATTTTGTATGTATTACTGGAAAGTAAAGGCAGTGATCAAACCCTTTTCCTTGGATTGAAGATTGTGTGGACAGTACTGGGTCCACAAAATTTTTGTCAACATTCGATCTTTTGCCAAGTGCCACTTACACCCTGGAGGTCACTGCATTCATTACGCTTTACACCTTCCTCCAGTATACGGTGATGCCCTTTGGGTTATGTAACATTCCCTCTACCTTCCAGTGGTTGATGCATAATGTGTTAGGAGATGTGGAAAAACTGCAAAGCATACCTTGATGATGTAGTCTTACATTTGGACTTTTGAGAACAGGATGTTTCATCCTTAGAGCAGGTTTTTATATGGTTACACAAAGTCAGCTACCAGGGGAAACTGGTGGGTTATGACATGGTCAAGCCAATGGACACAAAGGTTCAAGCGATCTGCTTGTTCCCAGTCCTCTGAACCCCACGACAGCTCAAAAGATCTCTCGGGATGGCAGGCTACTACTAATGTTATCAAAAGAATTTTTCTGACATTAAGTTGCCCCTCATCTATCTACTCCATAAGAATACCCCCTTTGTTTGGTCACCCGCTTGCCAATCCGCCTTTGATTCCATCAAGTTGTTACTCAATTGCTTTCCTGTGTTGACCACAGATTATACTAAACCCTTTAAATTGCAGTGGGTGCCAGTGGTTTGGGTGCCAGAGCTGTCATCCTACAGGACGACAACCACAGCCTTGATAACTCCTAAGAACTTTCTAAGGTCTAAGAACTTTGTGAAGCACCATTTAACATATAGTACCACTGAAAAAGAAACCCTCACCCTTCTGCATGCCTTACAGCATTGTGAAGTATACCAACCACAACCCTCTCATTTTCCTCAGTCGGATATGTAACACAAACCAGTGCCTTATGCGCTGGGCACTGATCGTCCAAACATTCAACTTGGACATCGTCCATAAAAAGGGATCATGCAATCTCGTAGCTGATGTGCTTTCGTGGTCTTAATGTAAAGTGCACTAATATTTTGAAAATGTTACCTGTGAGTTAATGCTGACTGTGTGTGTGCTGGGGGGGGGTTATGTGCGATAAGTTTTCCTGGGGTTTTTCTGTTTTCCTCCCCAATTTTGTGGACCCAGTACTGTCCACACAATCTTTCATCCAAGGAAAAGGGTTTGGTCACCGCCTTTACTTTCCAGTAATACATACAAAATTGGAAGGTGTCATTGGGTTTTGAAACAACCAGGCATGGGTAGTTCCAGGGACTACGGCTGGGAATCGCTAATCCTTTTTCCAACAGGTATTCTGTTTCCTTGGGGTTATGTGCGATAAGTTTTCCTGGGGCTGTTTTTGTGTTTTATTTCAGCCCCATCTACAGTCTACTGCTCTGGCTGCGGACTGGAGCCTGTAACACTGTTATTGGAAGATTGTTGATTTTAACCGTAGCCTCAACAGAACACCCACGTGTCTGTGGAACTTTGAGCAAACCGCTTAACTCCCAGCTCCAGGGGTGCTGCATGTTGGCTGACCCTGTGCTGTGACCTCCCCAAGCTATGGAGAGCAAGATGAGGGAGGTTAAGAGAAGGACTCAAGTACTTGTGCAAATGTCAAATAAAGGATTTACCCTTTATCAGAAGGGAGCAAAGCAGAGTACTAAGAAGAAGCTCACATGGTGACAGGAAAACAGGCAAATTCCATGCACCAAAAGCAGTGCTAGGATTACATCTCCAAGTTAGGGACCTCAGTGCTACCCTGTTTGAACACATACAGATGATTTAAATTTCTCTTAGGGTGATTTTATTTGGTCTGCTCATTTTCATTGTAGCTTAAGTGCAAGATCACTGCAACCTGCTCACATTAAAGTGGTTTTAACTGATTAAAAATATTGTTACGAGCTCCAGTCTAGGGTTGGAGACCAACAGAAAGGGAAGACAAACAGGGGATGGGAAAAGGGAGCACAAATAAAAAAAGGGATATTTTTAAATATTTTTTTCACACCATGCGGACACTTCACAAAACACCTGTTGCAACAAGACTTCTGGAGTGACTAAGGACAAAACAATAAACAAAAACACCTACCGAACACGTTCCCAAATCTAATCTAAACATAAGTGCTAAACAAAGTGGAACAAAACAACAATCCTAAACTGACTCCCTAAACAAATGAACAATAAACCAACACGCTTCGCAAGAACAAAAATGGCAGCCACTCTGTACGCACTGATTCACACACACACAACAAACACACAATCCGAGAATACAGTGTCCGAGGGTGCGAGCAAAAGAGTAGTCAGTAGTCAGGCAGACCAAATGAAAACCAGAAATGCAATTAAACCAAAGCAAAAGTACAAAATGGGCAAAGCAAAAATCAGAAAACCAATAACCAAAACTGTCATACACAATAATCAAACCAATAACGCAAACCAATAACAATGAAGCAAATGAGCAGAGCTCTCGGAGTGTCTTCTTTTTGGCTTTTCAGGTCGAGGAGCCAGAAGTGACAAACGGTGCATAAGGCAAGTTGTGGGTGGGGTCTGGTCAGCAAGGCAGAGCAAAGGGCAGAGCTGAAGAGACAGCTGGCGAGTGAAGACCTGAGGGCGGAATCGAGGCCACCCGCAACCACAGCCATAGGAATTCCTTACGGCACGTAACACCCCCCCCACACAAGTATGAACGCAGCAGGTGTTCACAATTATAACCACAAATACCGAAAGCAAAAGAACAGAAACTCCCACGATTATCCAAAGAGGTATCAAGTCCTCGAGAGGGCATCTGCCGCGAGGTTACTGACCTCTTTTTTATGTTTAATCTCCACGTTAAATGATTGAACGATTAGAGCCCAGCGCATGAGGCACTGGTTGGTATTGCACATCTGGGCCAGGAAAACTAATGTGTTGTGGTCTATTTACATAAAAATCGGCTGAAAAACGTTTCAGCTCCCGCAAGGTTCGCGGAACTGGGAACGAGCTAATAGCCTGGACCTTTATATCCAGGGGCTTGACCACACCATGACCCACCAGTTTCCCCAGATAGTTAACCTTGCCCAAATTTCGGGCGTAGCAAAAGCAGAAATCTCCGAGGCACGAGGGGTAAGTGGGACCTACCAATAACCCTTTAATACATCCAGCTTAAACACGAACTTGGCGAATCCGATGTGGTCTACACAGTCTTCCACAGGGAGGGGAAAAGAATCCGGCTTGGTTACCGCATTCACCTTTCTGTAATCCGTGCTGAATCGGAAGGTGCCATCGGTTTTGGGGACAAGCAGAAACGGAGAGCTCCAGGGGCTACAACTAGGAACAGCCAGACCGGTATCCAGCAGGTAATCGGTCTCCTATTTTAGCAAGGTCCGCTTATGTGGGCTGACACAATAAAGGTGTTGTTTAATAGGAACACGGTCACCAACATCTATGTCATGCTCTACAACAGGAGTTCGTGAAGCAGTGTCTCCGTACAGGGACCGAAACCTCTTCACCAGGGACGAGATGTCGGATTAGGCAGTAAGTGGTAAGTGAATAAGACTGCTCAAGAGGGTTTGAAGCGCTTTTGAGTTCGGCAGGCGAACACAGGGTAAACAGTTTTTTCCTAAGTGCAAATCATCATCTTCCAGTGAGTACTCACGAATAGGCACATTACCCACGGCAGTGAGGAGCGGAGCAGAAAAGGACGAGGGGACAGAGACCAAGCGATCAAAGTAGGGCTTTAACATGTTTATATGACAAATACAGGTCCTCCTGCGGTTTGGGGTCTCTATCACATAGTTATTGAGGCTTAGTTTGGTCTGTATGACGTACAGACCAGAGAACCGAGCACGAAGGGAGGAGCTGGGCAATGGGAGAAGACCGAGGATTCAGTTGTTAGCCCAGAAACATCATTCCTTTGTGGATTTGTCAAACTGTGCCTTCATCTTCTCTTGCAAGGCACCTAGGGACCACTTTGCTAGCTCCCTAGCCTCTGACATCCGTTCTAACATACTTAGATACATCCTGGGCAGGAGAGGGCACGGTTGGAGACAACCATTGCTCCTACAGAGCCTTCAAAGGACCCTGCATAGCGTGTCTGAACACTAATTCGGCGGGGTTGAAGCCTGTCGATTCCTGTACCATGTCATGAATGGCAAAAAGGAGGAGGGGAACACCCTCGTCCCACTCCCTTCCTGCATCCAAGGCGCGCAACATATTTTTGAATGACTGGTGGAAGCGCTCTAATGACCCTTAACTCTCCAGGTGATAAGCGCTAGACACAGTATGATGAACACCTAACTCACGGACGACTTGAGCAAACAGCTTTGAGGTAAAGTTGGTGTCCTGATCCGACTGCATGAATTTAGGAAGTCCAAAAGTAGTAAAGAATTTAACCAGGTTTTTAATTATAACCCTAGTTCTCAGGCTACGGACAGGAATGGCCTCCGGAAAACGGGTTGTGAAACACATGAGCGTAAACAAATAACTAATTCCCGAGCAAGTTTTTGGCAAAGAACCCACGCATTCATTCAGCACATGCTCAAAGGGTTCCCCGATTGTGGGGATGGGACACAATGGAACTGGCACAATGGCCTGGTTCAGTTTCCCCACAACCTGACAGGCATGACAGGACTTGCAATATCTCTTTACAATCATATTTACCCCAGGCCAAAAGAAATTGTTTAAAAGTCGGGACGTCTTCCTAATCCCGAGGTGACACGAACATGGGTGATCGTGGGCTAAGGACAACACATATTCTAGATACAGGTTTGGGACTACCACTGGTAGTGTGTGGTCATGGCCCAGTTCGACCTCATTGCTTTTACCCTCTACCCCACACAGGAGCAATTTGATCGTCGCCCTAAGGATGACCTGTTAGAGATAGACTTCTTTAACGTTTTGGTCACTGCTGAGGCTTCCAAGCAGGCTATAAAACTGGTTCTGCAGTATAAATTAATAAGTATCCTACCTGAGTTGGGCGGTTCTCCAGGTGTTGCGTCTAGCCCCATCCGGATATCTGCTGTAGTGGAAGCCGGTAGCGATGACCTGGGGTTGGGACTCCACATGGATCCCGGTGGTCTTCGCTCATCCAGGGAGGATCTTCTTTTTATGATTTGGCTTAGGGAGCTCGAACTGGAGATCAAGAGGCAGGAGTATCAGGCTCAGCTACTCCGTCTCAGGGCAGTGGAGGTCGAGGCTGATAAGGAGGTGGCATTGCAGAGGCTGAGCATAGGTGTACAAAAGCCTGTGCCCCTTCCATGCAAGGTACACTCACCTGGTACGATCCCTCACTCAGGTCTGTCCGCCCGTGACCGAGCTCATGCCCCAGATGCTTCTCAACCTAGCCTCCGTTCTCCCACAAGTTCGCCAACCTCCCAGGAGATTACGGCCCGTAACAATATTCTCTTAAACACATCTGTTAAAATCATCAACAGCATCCAATGCATGTAATATTTTTAGAAATGGTATATCATCCAAAAATGTAATTTACAAAGAAATTGGCACTTTGTCATAAATAAGACATGAATTTTCAAGCAAACATTGCATTTAGGATTTTAGAGTATTAATGATTCTAAAATCTAATGAATCATATGAACATCCAAAGTGGATAATAATAAAAAAAAATGAATAAAAGAAGTCCCTAATGACACAATGAGGCAAAATGATTAAATCACAATCAGATTAATTATAAATAAAATCTATAATATTTTGTAACTGAGGGAAACAGAGGAAGCATCTCAAAGGTTATGGGCTCATTGCCTTCTTTGTCAAAATAAAACACTGTGCTTAGGGAAGAAAATTCAACAAGCCCCCCCAGACAAAACAGCCAGAAGGTTATTACTGATATAAAATGCACCAAATGTAATTATCAGTCACAACAAATAATTATGGGGAATGATAGAAAGAAAAATTTACATTTTCATTGTCTGCTTTTATTGTGTGGAAGCTTATTGTAATTGAGGCTTTAAGCTCCTCTGAATAAATTACCTTGTCTTTGTTAAGATTCAGTCATTAGTTAATAAAAAATGGGGGGGGGGGTTCTTTTAGGTTAGACACCAGGCAAGCTAAGATGAAAGGTACTTTCAGAAGTGGCTCTCACCAAGCAGAAGTATGTTTCTGTTGTTGTTCCAGAGTTTGTGGGAATAGGTGGGCCAATTATAAATGAAGTAGTATGTGTGAGTATTAATGCATATTTAAAATATACATCTCATCCAGGCATAAATAATATAGTTCAATGTTAAACAAAGCATGGTGCTTCAGCTTCAGAAATCTACACAAAAATCCTGTCCTCAGAATTTGTCTTTCTACCCCTATGTGTTTTGAAGTTGTCTTACATTGTCAAGATCTCTGCGTGGGACATTCAGAATGGAAAATACTCCCGCTTGCTAGCTAACCTGCACTGATTGGCATGACTGCCTTGGAGTTGGCCTCTGTGGTGATCTGATTGAAGGCTGTAGCAATGCCCCTACATGTTTAGGAAGTGGCACTGTCTATGTATTGTTAATCAACAATAGCTGTCAGACAAGGGATGACAAGGGTTGTAGTGCATCAAACAATGGTAAGGAAAAGTATGGGGAAAGCCTTGACCCACATCTTTGATGTGGGGGGGCAATGCCTATACACTGGTGTTTCACAGCACTTTGCGAAGGAAGTGAACTAGTGTGAGAATTAACACAGGTTAAACAGCAGCTATCTAGAAAAAAGGCAGAAAAAGTATTATACTGTTTTTAAAATAATACCTTCACATTAGCTGAGTAATATTATTTGTGAATTTTTTGCTAACGATTCCATGAAAAATGTACAGTAGCTTTAGATCAATCATAAATGCAACAGTAGGCTTAGTGCAGGACTGAAGAGGAAGACAAAACTCCCACCAGAAACAGCTTCCTGTTTGTCAGATAGCTTGAGTTAGTGATTTATTCCCTGCTCCCAGTGGGCAAGGCAGGGCTCTCTGTTTTAACAGTGCACTAACTCACATGCTCTAATAGACCTTTGACTCCCAGGTGATGGATTTCTAGACCCAAGGTTTTCAACCTTTCTTAAACGAGGATCCCCAAATGGAAATAGACGAGAACTTGAGACTCTCTACCACTAATGCGTCTCCATGTAATATACTAAGAACAAGGTTTATTTCTAAGGAAATATTTTTTGAGCTGTGTTGCAAGATGGTAATACTAGCATTTTGTCCATTTACGAAATGCCTCTGCAGACCCTGTACAACTGTCCTACAGACACCAGGTTCTTAATGACTGCATTGGTCATGCCATCCATTGCACTTTGGCAGCATGTTAACATGGGCATGTTGCATGCCAGTGCATCTGTAACTCAATAGCTTTGTGCCTGCCCTCGCCAACTGGGTGATTATGAAGGCCATGTGGATTCTCCATACAAAGGATGCATTGGGATGGGAGAAATGGGGGAGGGTAAATTCAATCCTGAATGCATTCTCCCTTTACCCTGCTCACATTTGTCCCCTCCACTGTTTGGTTGTTGTTTCAAATGACTGGGCTGTTTATCAGGATTACTGAAAAGATGTATTTATATATTCCTTGGCATATTTTTAGGAATCATTTAATCCCTTATGTTGCACATTGCTTTATTCATTGACAGTCTGGTAATGCTGAGCCAAGCTTTCCAATTAATGTAAGTTAAAATATTACCAAATGGTGTTCAGAACACATCTGAGTCAAATGACAAAAAAGAAGAATGAGAAATTTTTCTTTTAAACATGGTATCTGCATCGTAAATAAGATTTCATATCATTTCTGTCATTAACAATATGTTGCCTTATAAAGAGAAAAAGTCTCCTGGTTTTCATCCTATGTTGTTCATTGGCCAGGGGTTGTGGGGGATAAGAGAACCAAAGCTGTGTACAAACAATGCATGATCACCATGGCGATTGCCACATGATTCCAGCTCTATTTGCATAATCTGTATGACGATTTTTTGGCTATTGTCCAACCTGAGAAGAGAGAACATGGGGCCTGGACACTTCTGTTTGATTATGTTCTGATCATTTTAAATTCCAACCCATTTTCAACATTAGTCATTAAAGATATTTTTTGGTTGAATGGTGAGATGCCACTGGAAAAGGGGGTTGACTAAAATGACTTTTAAACCAGACACCACATTTAAAATGTTGTTTAAATATTCCCTGTTCACTATGGGGCCACTCATGTTACTAGACAAGTTATCATATGTCTATTACCATCATATTATTTAATGAATTTAAATCATGCACTGTATGTACTTTAATTTTGATTTAATAAATTAATTGATTTATTTGTATCACTATAACCTTCCTGTCACCTTGTACTGTACAAATAATTTGGACGATAGGTCAATGGATAAATATTCAGTTATGGGGTTCTTCAGATTAGTGCATACACGCATACACTAAAATATGTTTTAAAACCATATTACGGTTTTCACAGGCAAATAAGGAAAAGCAATTTCAAAATAAAATGCTTCACTTGTCCCTACATTTGTCTGAGTGAAAACAAGATTTTTGGGAGGGCTCTGGAATTGGTGGAAGGCCTGTAATTGATTTTTTTTTTGTTGTGACTATCGCAGGCTGTCTGGGGTTTCCCCTCCCCCTCCTCATTGCTCCTTTCAACACTGGAGCTGGCATGGGCAAGGCTAGCTTCATTTACATGTGAAAGTCCCTGGTGAACCTTGCACTCAGGGAGTTGCAGCAGACAGCGCTCTCCCCATTCAGACCTCATTTCCTCCCTGACAATCACCATTGAATCAATCATGTTTGCTCGGCCCTTCTCTCGGCCACCTCGGAGTGAGACCCCCTGTCCATAATTCCCAGTGTCACTCAGATTCATCTGCTCAGCAGCCCCTTCCACCTCCTCCTAGCCCTTATGGGTCATGTGACTGCTGGGACCCATTCGTCATTTGGGGACAGTGCTCAAGTGCTGATTGATCTAATTAGCTCTCAATTAACTTGTTACCACTGAATGTAATTACCTTTTATAGAGAAAAGAGAGGGCAGCTGGTTGCAGTAATAAAACCATAGCAACTGAACCTACCCCACCAACCATGGAAGAGGTGTCTGACAGAATTATAGACGAAGACTGGAGAGAAAATACAGTCTCTAGGGGCTACTTTCCCTGTAATAGCCTGAAATCCCATTTTAATGAGTATTGGATGGCTGACAGAATTATAAGCGAGAGATTTAACAGGAGCATAAGTTTCTCATACTTAGGAGGAATTAGAGATGTCCAAGCAAATTCTTTTTTTTCAGAGCAGTAAATGCAGACGGATTTACATTTTAAAGGCAAGGCTGTGAACAAAAATCAGCGCAAATGATAAATGGAATGTTACAACAACTAAGATCTTCTGCTGCAAAGTAAATGAAGAGGCAAATGGTTAAAGCTTTGTGGCAAACACTGTAACACCGAGAGTTTTCTAAAGCACAGAGTCTGATCCTTCAGATTTGAGGCTGGAAGAAGGGTAATGCCTAAAAGCCTGCTTCCTCTTTAATTGACGATCTCTTCTCTAATGTGGTATTGCTATAATCATAAACACATTGAATTTACTGAACTGTTCTTCAATCATTTCCCATTTCCTGTCTACAAGTTTGTCTCGTCATTTCTCTACACCCTTTAACAAAAAGTTAGACAAATAAACTCAACTGGGAACTGATCACTTTAAAAATTAAAAGGCAGTCTTTGTTTTTTTACATTTAACTTCTTTTTTTCTTTATGCTTCTCTCTAGCCCATAAAATAAATCATAGAATCAAAAAAGAGACAAATTTTTAGTTTTTTTTTGGAGCAAGAAAACAGATATGACACATGACAGGCATGATACATATGACAGGCAAGGTTAATCCTATATGGTTACATTATGCAGGGTCAACCTCTGTTAGCATGCATTTATCTTTAATTTACAGCCCTGCAATACAGGTCCTGGGCACACCGTGATCCACAAATTAACTAAATGGACAGAGCTGGGGTCAATAATAAGATGAGTTGGTAGCATTGTGTATCATTCATCATTTTATTTGCTCTAATAAAAGTGTGCTTTTATCAGACTTCTCGGTACTGGTGTCATCTCATTGGGCGTAAATCACTTTTCAGGGGAAGCAGTGGGGTTGATAATGTCCTATTAGCAACCAGATTCCAAATTATTAATGACAAATTAACAAGAACAGATCTCTCTAAGCTTCTTTATCTGCAGTGGTCTTCAAGAGTCTTCAAAGGATACTAAAATTGGAATGCAGTAGAATAATGCAGCATTTTTTGATTTAGAGCTTGTTTACTAATTTTATTGTATTGTGTTGTTTTAGAATTTGTAAAAGTAGAACCGTGATTCAATAACATTTGTGTACGCCATTTTTTAACTAAATCAATTTCACATATATAAGCCATTCATGCATTCCTTTAAAATATACTCAATTCTTACTGATATGAGATGAGAGTAATATTTTAATGTTTCAGTAGTAGTGCTCTGTGAAAAAATCTAAACATACCAGAAAGTTTTCATGTTTTTTTTTTTGCATTGAACAGTTTCAATATTTTATTTTTAGCAAGAATTAAAGATGTGGTATTTAAAGACATATGGAGTCTGAGCTGGCAGAAAATAGAGAAAGTCCAGCTTCTCCTATAGTGCCCAAAAAAACGCCTTACCTAAAGATCAATTTCTATAGACTGACCGATAATCTAATTGTATAAAAGAAGAGAGCAGTGCAAGTGAGACTTAAAACTCAGTGATTTTATAACAGATTTATCAGAATTGGTTCAATTTGGGTGTGGAAGCAACACACCACACTGTACCATGTTATTGCATTTTGACATTAACTCATCCCCTGTTCATTGTAAATACCGCTGAAATTACCAGTTGCCTCTTTTATCATATATAGTTATTGTTTTATCTAGATCTAGAACCATGGTGATATGTTATATAAACAGAAGACTTATCTTAAAAGTTGAAAAATAAAAAGTAATTGTATAATAAACCATAATAAAGAAAATAATATCATTTTAACACTAGCATGCAAGGATGCTCACCCAGAGTTGTGTGGATTTCTTCCGGGTACTATGGTTCCCTCTTGTAGCCCAAAGGCATGCAGTAAGATGAATTGGTGTCTCTAAATTGCTATTATTGTGTGTGTGTGTGTGTGTGTCCCACAATGTGATGGCATTTTGTCTGCGGTATACTGCTTGAGATCAGCCCCGTAAGTCCCAGTACTGGGTAAGGCATTGATTAAAACAATTACATTACATTAATTTCCAATTTGTACCGTTGTGTCATTGCGGTTTTGAGGTCTTTACAATGCATTTGGTTGTTACTGCGTTCTTTCATCCTTTCCCATTCACTAGTATATGTGGGAACCTCTCACACATCCTGATATACTGTTAACGAAATCACATCATGCAAAAAATTTCCATCCTTAATATGATCTGAAGGCAGTCTAACTGGTGTGCAATGAAATGTCTATGCAGTCAAATGGTATCGTTAGCATATATAAGAAAGCTCACAGAAAGACCAGCACAGGTGACATACTTTTTAATGTATTGTTTCTAAGGAAACCCAAAGGAGACTTGAACTGGGTGCCATAATTGCTTCTGTGCTCTGTGATTTGTGCATATTGTATTTGCTAATTTGTATTTGTCACTCAGAATCATATTAAATGTAAGCTATATTGGGGGACTTTTACAATAATAACAGAAATGTAGGTAATGCATTTTTTCGATACTTGCAGCTACACAAATTCGCTGCTTTGAACCTGCCTCACCATGCATAGCAGCAAATCTGAAAGGAAGACAACGAGTCACAGGGGAGGCATTGCATCAGAAAGCACCCTGAAATGCTCTTCCTGTTAGTGGTCAGTCGGGCAAGAAGTCTAGCGGAGGACAGCTTTTCCAGTTGAATACATTAGTGAGAGGCCAAGTGCATGCTGACGGTTGATGGTAAATTTGCAGTACACCTGTTCCCACAAACTGGCAGACGTAACCCATGTCATGGACATCAGCTCCTGGTAAGTGACTTCAGCTGGCAAGTCACTTGCTTATGAAAGACTGGAAAGACAGGAAGATAACTATGGGACCCGGAGCCGAGAGGGGAGGCATTCTCCCACCAAGGAAGAATGTCCTTACAAATCTACTATCTACAAATCTAAAATGCTGTTTGCAATGTGCAGAAGTAGGATTTATACAGAAAATAATCACAAACGAAAACATTCCATTTCTTTGTGAACTGTCAAATCCATATTATGAAATTTAAAAAAAAAAAAAAAAAGTTAATTTTTACTACTTTTTTCAACCAAAGATTATATCATAATATTACTAACGGCATAGTAGCTTGGTGCGTAGCACTTTTCGTAGCTCGGTGGGTAACACTTGCCTCTAATCCGTATGAGTTGAGTTTGCATGTTCTTCCCATGACATGCAGGTTAGGTTACTTGGTATTTTTAAGTTGCCCGTTGTGTATGATTGTGCGTTTTTTCTGGTGTGATGACCACCTCAGTCGTGTCAGTGGGTTTTAAGTGGGCATTCTAAGTAATCATTATTGTTATGATTCAATACATGCAGTTGTAACCTCAATTCCTATCTGTACCCTAGAAACCTATTGTTCCTTTCTTCGCATAGTTTCACAGCTGTTCTGCTCATCTATGTCTGAGGGCCAAGACAGTTCCAAAGTAACCCTTTTTAATAGAAATGTCAGCATCAATATCAGAACAGGAAACAAATACATTAGCCAAAAAAAACGCTGTTGAACTGGCCTGACAGGATGCCTATAGGTGAACATGACTTGGCATTGCAATGCTCTGTAATGTCCGCCAGTTTGCTAGTGTGCATGTATTCATATCCAAATTATCATGAAGGTGGATACTGCAGGACAGCCGCTCACCTTCAGTTACCTGAATCAATATTAAAGCTTTATAGCTTAATGTCTTTATTGTTATAGAAAACTGCTGTCAAAACTACTCACTATTGTTTTTCTTCCCTCAATATACAGAACAGGCCAGATACAGAAAAAGCTTCAGACCAATAAGACACAGGGTTATAAGTTCTGGTTTACAATGGTTATTGATACTTCTTTTATAATAATACTCAAAGTTATTTTTTGTAGTATAATTGATGGCAGGTTTGTTGAAACACAGCTGCTGTGTCAGTAAACTGAGAAGAGGCATCACCATTTTGGAGGATGCAGTTTTACAGAATGTTATGAACCTCCCTCTATGTCCTGAACTCATCTTTATTTGGGCTGTCACATCAATGCTGAAATATAATAAATATAATTCCCTTGAAACAATCGCTTAATTCTTTTGTTGGTTATGTAAAGAAAAGACACTCCATTATTCTTGGTTGACGATTTGAATACAGACGCTGTCAGCTGACAACACCTAGGACTTTGTTGGAGAGGGTCTTATGGGATACAAAGGGGGGTAAAGACCAATCCTTATTTTATATTTGAGCTGCCTTTCCATACCTGGTGTTTTGTACACTGTATAATATTTTGCTATTCAGTAAATCGTCATTCCACTGAGATTTTGCAAAGGGGATTCCTTACTGTTATTTCAAATTGCAGCCTGCAAGTCTAGACCGCAGGAGATTTAGACTTGCCTGAAATTAGTCCTACTCATCTGACAGTGCTCCTCGATCCACAATAAGATAGCATCTCCAGGCTGCATTTAAGCGTAATGGGTATCTCAACTTTGTTATCTGTAACACAAAGCAGGAATGTCAGCTCCAGGCCATGAATTTAACTCCAGATTGCGCAGATATTCCTTGTTCCTGTGGAACATAAGTATCTGATCCTGTCTAAAAATATTACTTAGTATCTTGTTTTTTAATGTGATGCTAACACTGGAACATTTGCTAAGCAAACATTTTAACAAGGTGGCATGAACACAACCAAACACACACACAGACACACACAGACACACAACTACACACACACACACAGGTTTGTAATTATATTTTTCTGATGACTCCATTCATTTCTATGGGGAAAACTCTAACTCCAACATGACAACCTTAACACCCACCCAGCCCTAACCTTAACCATAATTAACCAAACAAAATGAGAGACTTTTGGCATTATTACTTTTTTGATTGCAGTCACAATTTTTCATAAACTTCAGTTTATGAGTTCATAAAATTTTCATCACTTTGAATTCAAGACCTGGAAATTCAAATTACTGCCTGGCATTAAATACAAACAAAAGAAAAAACCTTCATGCCAGGTGTATCATTCCAAATTTTTATATATTAACTAGGTCAGCACCAGTGGGCTCCTCAGCATCACATATTTCTAGATTACAGTACAGGCACTAAGTATCTCTGGTGCTCTCCAGGAGAGGAAATGGCCACAGCAGGCTGGGACATATTGAAATGATTGCACTCAGGGAGTAATTAGATTTTAGTTTTCACAGGTATGACCAGGTAAAATGTGAGATGCAATTTCCAGGGTTAATATGTTGAAATTCCAGCACTGGATGAGGAAGAATGCAGTCTGGGGCAGTTCAAATATAGTGATCATTTACTGGTGTGCCAGTAGTTCAGATAACTATAAGCAAATTATGTTATATTTAAATTATTTCAGTTAAAAAAAGACTTTTCTCACACACTTCATTTGCATTTACTTATGTTTCTTGAATCACAAGAATAAATTACAACCCTGCCTTTTGCTAAATAAAAAACACTTGCACTTTTTGTCTGTCATTTCAAAAGATGAATAAAGAAAATGACATGCAATGCTTTGTAGTGTAGATTTCAATCTTTATCTTAGAATGATGCCACCCTTGTTATTGTAAAGGGAATCATATGTATGTAAAGAAGCAGTACCAAGCATGCTGACAGCCTGCTGATTTATGGTGGTTTGCATACACGGGAAGTGATGCTGTCTTCACGTGGGTGGAACCACCATGGCGCTACCACTGCTATCACTCTCCCATATAATTTAACCTAATTACCACCTAGTAGTAGCTCCCCAGTACCTCCTGCATTGTAACTATCTTTTGAATCAGCAACTATAACAGGCATCTGAGTACACACTTCCAGGTACACGTCACTTGCATTGAGATGATGGAGAGGGATCATGACCCTTTGTTGGTGGACAGGAGAGCAGAGGCATCATTAGTGGCACCAGGAAGTCAATTATGCTGCCATGCCAGCCACAGTTGTCAGACAAAGAGTGAAGAATGAGTATTATTCCCTTTCTTCTTCACTGGCTATGGAGTCAATTTTGGAAACAAAAAATAAGTACAGAGGCATTGAGGTAGACTTACACAAGCTGAACATGCTCTAAAACAGCATAATCATGGCATTCTCTCACTATTTAGTATTAATACAGCATATATTACCATTATTTAGTTGCTTAGCAGATGCCTTGACCAACAGTTACAATTTGACCAAGCTATACAGTTGGATATTTTCTGCCAAACAGAATCTAAAAACATAATGAAGGGTTTAACACTTTAAATATTATGTATGTACTTGTCCTTATTTGTCCATATTGTACTTGTCCTTATTTGTTAAAACACCCTATGGCAACTAGAACAATGTAGCACAAGTAAAAAAAAAAGCTGGGAGAAGCCTGATTGGAGAGAACAAACAATGGTTGAAATTACTGAAGGAAGACAAATAAACAACTAAGACAGGGAAACAGTCCAAGGGGAATGTCACTCCAATTAAACTACCTCAAGGCATGGGTGGGTTAGGGGTCTCTGGTGTGCGATGTTGTAGTGCAGTGTTTCCCAATGTGGCCCTCAGGGACCCCCAGACAGTCCACGTTTTTGCTTCAGGAACTGAGAGGGAGCAAAAACATGGACTATCTGGGGGTCCTGCTATGGTGCTCCAAGAAAGGGGACAGGGAGCCTGTTGTCTGGTTCCCCTGCACTTCTCAATTCTCTGCTACCAAAGTTCATATGTTTCCTTTATGCTATGAAAGAATTGGAGACAGAGGCTGCTGTACTTTACCCAATTAATGATTTTGCAAGCAAGAGGTATCACTGAGACGAATGGTTCTGAGAGTTGGGGAAAGATGTTGGAGAAGTTTATGTAATAAAGGAGGATTTTGGTGCACCATACATATATCGTTTTGTAGCTCCAAAACATTTTATGCCCCAAAACTAGTACTCACTGCACAGTGTTGAGTACAAATCTCCATCTCGCATCTTCCTTCTTAACAATTGAAGAAAATATTCTGCAGTGGGTCATGATGAAATCCCCCTCTGCCCTGATTCAGACCAGCTGTGCTGTAATCTATGCCACAAACATCATATCATTTGAGGTGCACCAGCATAGAGAGTTATGGCCCATCTGGGCTAAGGGTGCCCCCCGTGGCTCCTCTGATGAACTTTTCGGGAGCAGGTAGGGTCAGAAGAAGACTGTTTTTGTGTAACTTTCCCAAGATGATCCCTCTTCTATAAGCTACAAAGAGTTGCACACCCATTTGGGGAGTGTTAGATACCTCTGCTAAGCTGCAGTATGCGTTTCATGCCATGGTTTACTACGTATTGTAAAATAATGCATGTGGATTCTAAATAGCTTGTATCTAAACAAGATAGCCAGCATAGGCCATAATGTGGATGACTTCCTGTCCTTTCAGAATATGAGTTTTTATTTCCGCTTAGTTAGTAATGCTGTTTTGGAAGCTTTGTTACACCCTTTAATGTCAATAATGACATTCGAATTGTTTTTTTTTATTATTCTATTTCTGTTTGGTTTGCTTTTTCCAACTCTATAAATAGTTGCACTACTGAACCTAGCAGATTATTATTAAACATTATGAAATTAAGATATAAGATGCATAACACTACTGTATAATGTATATACCTTGAGCTACCCTTGGGTCAAACCTTAGATTGGACTAAATTGTTATCTTCTGACTGCATTCTATTCTTAAGTTATTGTGTATATTATTGATTAAATAATGCACACGCTTCTACACCTTGTCCTGAAATTAATTTTGAAGCACAGTTGACAAAAATGATACCATGGTCAAAGAGCAATTTAATGATGGCCTTTGGCTCGGTTTGCTGGACTTTGATCTGAAATCATTAAAGAACCTTGGGTGCTAGACTAAATATGTTCAGTCCCTTTCCTTTCATTCTTGTTTCATGTTTAAAAAACCATCCTAGTTTGAACCAGACCTCAGTTAAGTAATACGAATCCGGTGCCAGAGCTTGATTGATCATGCACACAACCAATTGGAAACCTGCTATCCTTAAAATTGATTGCATGTAAACCAACAGCAGTGGAGCAGTTTTGTATTACTGAAAAAGGGATTTAATTTATGCCCTGCGATGGGCTGGCCCCCCATCCTGGGTTGTTCCCTGCCTCGTGCCCATTGCCTCTGGGATAGGCTCCGGACCCCCCGCGACCCAGTAGGAACAGCGGTTTGGAAAATGGATGGATGGATTTAATTTATCTTATATTGCATAAAATATTCTGAGAAAATTGTCATACATATTTTAAGCCATATGTGAAGCTATGGAAAAATGAGTTTTGTTCCTGTTTTTTTCAGTACATGCTAGACGAATTAAAGATATATAATTTGAAACAATTGCTTCCTCACAAAGCATAGGTCATGTACTTAAAGAGACTTTAAAAGTCCTCACTGAGTTATCATGTTGTCATTCCTTCATGTCAGAACATTATTATCTGGAGGATCACTGTCAGATGTATCATGTTTCAGTCTTTGTTTTAGCTGGGTCTTCTATCCCAACCTGCTGAGCCAACCATAGCTGAATGTGTTTTAGAACTTCATTCGTTTTTCTAAAGAAGTCTAGAAAAACTGGAGAGAGCTGATTGAGTTGTAATCGAATTCAATGCCTTTACACAGTCTTCCTAAGTCCTTAAAATAAAGCATATAGGTAAGGATAAGGAAACAAGAACAGTGTACAAAATTATACGGAAGTTTGGCCAAGAAGTTGGGTGGCAAACTTGTAACTAAATAAGATTGCAGCACAGGCCACAATGAAGATGACTTGTAACTTGAGTTACAGTGAAATCAGTCGACCTGATGTAACTCAAAGTTGCCTCTCTGTTTTGCTATATCACTGTGATAAATAAGAAATCCATCTCTCTAATGTTGCTGTTTAAGAACAATACACATAAACTACAGGCCTTGCTCTAAGATCCTTGTCACTGTCAGTATGGATTAAGAGTTATCTCATCTGTGATTGAACTAGGTCTCTCACAATGAGCTCTGCCTCGTGTCCTGTGTTTCCTGGGATGAGTTCCAGTCTCATGTTCATGTACCAGATAAGTGGTTATGGAAATGAATGGATAAGAAAAATTCCTACATTGAATTAAAATGTTTTTGTGTTTATATAATTTAATATTGCATAACACTGTTTGTAGTATGAGAAAAATTCTTTGTTTCAATTTACAGAACATGCCATTTTCATAACATGGGCCATAATCCGTATCTGTTTAGTGGGCTGCACGGTTTTTTACCCCAGTAATGAAGATAAAGGTTTACAAGTGAGTCTATATTTCATAATAATTTGCGTCCACAGAAAAACAAACACGTGTAACTAACATCTTCAGAGAACAGTTTTCCTCATTGTCTAACATTAGAGGAAATTTTTGGCTCTTGAGAATTTAGTTTTGTCCATTATTCTAGTCTTTTGTCAGTGGGAAGCATTTTGGCCACACAGCTTCAGGGTTGTCAGCTTGATTCTTGACCCTGAAAAATGGAAACAAGGCTGCTTGGACCTAGGGAATATACCTTTCAATCATAATAATGCCATAAAAGTTTAACTTTTTTAATATTAAAGTTACAGATGATCATACCAAATATCTGGCATTGCTAATAGTTTTGAACAAAATTTCAGAGTGTAACACAAGGAAATCCATGGCAGGATTAGTTGCCATCCATTATTATTCAAACAATTCCATGACAAGAAGCAACTACAGAGGCTCCATTTGTTTCCAGTTTCTTCCTGTGGTGAAAGCATCTGTAATTGTGACCTATCATCTTCATGATAGGTCATCCATACACTGATGGGTCCCGCTGTGACTGACACAAGTCTTAATGCCACTCCTCTAACCTCAAAGGAATTGTCCAAATTGCTGAAAGAAAATTAGTAAACATGCTATGGTCTACATATGGTATTTCATCTTTCAAATAGATTAGTTTGAGGAGCTGGGAAACTACATTCAATACTTTGGTATTAGAAGCTCTGGTCAAAGGAGGGGATTGGTCTTCTACTCTGAACTGAATAAGGGATTTCATTTGAATCATTTTGTATGTTGACTAGGCATTTACTTAAAGCACAATGAGAATAGTGTGCTATAAAATATTGTTTGAGTCTGAGAAATTAGAAACATATTTTGCATGACAGTTGATGTAGTGGTCTGTAGTGCGCTCTTCACCATGTCCCTGTGCAGGAATTCCATATAGACAGCATTATGGAGCAATGTACTCCATTGAGTCTTGCTTTCAGGGCTCATCTCCTGGGGTGAAACTATGGCTTTGAACTGCTGCTGTTTTTGCCACTGGCAGACGACTGTTGTGGTTTATAGCATTAAATGGTAATGAATCAAAAAACTCAATAATGAGTGAGCTAACTGCTGTTTAAGTGAGAGTGTACAAAAAGTTTGTTTCATCTTTTAAACCTAAACTGCAGGTAATGAAATTCAAATTCAGAATCTTATGTTTGTGAAATATAAGCAACACTGAAAATGAATACGCAAAACCCAAAATCTTAAATACAAAATAGCATAAATTTTGATGATAATTTTATAATCTACAATCAAGATAACATGTTGGGTTTTTAATGTTATAACATATTGGTCTTTTTAATCACTACAGAAACCCTTCTGTGGACTGTTACATTGCGGTGGTAGGTCTAAGTCTGTTCATGAACGGATCTCAAAGGAGGGGCTAAAAAAAAAAAAATGAGAGTACATGCACCTTGCCTCAGTCAGGGTTACTAGGACCCGACAATGGAGTGAGACTGAGTGTTATTGCAGGCTCTGAACACATTATTCTTTGACAAAGGACCCAGAACATGGAATGTTGCTGTATTGGCCACAGAATTAGCCAATGGGTCAAGAGGGTGTCCCAAAGTGGTTAAAAAGAGGAACACTTTTTAACTAATATTTATTATTATGCAACAAATAACTATTCAGAAAATCCAGCCTTCTTAGACAAGGTGGGTGATATGCCTTAGAGATTACTGCCTACTTGCTGAGAATGAGAAAAATACCTTTGCAAGCAATGATTCAGAAGCACAGCTTGTTAGACCTGAAATTGAACAGTGAGTTATTGCTTAGGTCAAAGGTCGTGGTCAATTTTTTGGATGCCATCATTTGATCTGAATTTGAATAGTCTGGAAACTAAGGTCACGGGAAGGACAGAATAGTCAGCTGATCTCACTTATTGGTAAAATTAATTTAGGATACAGAGTATCCTAAATAGGTATTTTTGTTAGGAAAGCTGGCATATTGATGAAAATACCCAGCAGGAAAATGATTTTGGAGGGCTCCTGGAATCAGCTGAGAGGTACAATCTATACCATATGGACAAAAGTACTGGGACACCTGACCATTACACCTACCGGAACTTAGACGACATTCCATTCTAAATCCATAGACATCAATATGGAGTTGGTCCCCTTTCACAGCTATAACAGCCGCCATTCTTCTCAGAAGGCTTTCTACAAGATTTTGGAGTGTCTGTGGGAATTTCTGCCTATTCATTCAGAAGAGCATTTGTGAGGTCAGGCATTGCTGTTGGATGTGTTACGACCCAGTCTAGGGTTGGGTCGCACAGCTCTATTGTAACTCCTTAAGGAGATGGAGGAGTGGGGGATCAATGAGGGACACGCACGCAGAAGGTATGACGAGAGTGAAGGTTATTATTATTATTGTCAATACACAATATCACACAAGGTCTACGTACTATACACAAATCAACTGGTCTTAGCTTCAGGGTGGACCCAGGCCAAAACAATAAACAAAAAGGCACTGGTTTGTTAGCACCTAGCTTTCCTAGGAAAAGAGTAAAGGAAAACCCAAAAAGAAAGACAATTTTCTACCCTCGCTCCCTACCCATAAACAGCAAGCAAAAAACCCTCCCTCAACCAACACGAAAATGAAAATGGCGGTCACACCCCTACAACCGATGACTTTAAATGCCTAGGCCCGTGGACATGTCAACACAGGGGGTTAAGAACAGACCAAGACCCTCATCCAGAATGACAGACCAAATTCAGTACCAGAACCACCAGGAGTAACAACACACACAACAAGGGTAAAAGCAGGTACAAGGCTGAGCATCATAAAATCGAGGCTCCTGACACTGACTCCCTGAGTGGTTATATACCGTCGCCCACTCATGACCTCATTGGGATGGAGACAGTGCACAGGCTGGTGACAAGGTGCAGGAGAGTAGGAAGGCCTGGACTGGAGTCGGAGACCAACGGACCTGCACACCTGGGACCACATACATACACTGCCCCTAGAAGTTGGTAACAGATGTGAAGGCCTGCCTCACAATTTCTGTTCTAGTCTATCCCAAAGATGTTTGATGGGGTTGTGGTCAGGGCTCTGTGCAAGCCAATCAAGTTCTTCCACACCAAACTCACCCAACCTTGCTTTGTGTACTGGGGTAGAGCCATGCTGAAACAGAAAACGGTCTTCTCCAATATGCTACCACAAATTTGGAAGCATAGAATTGTGCAAAATGTCTTGGTATGTTGAAGCACTCCACAGAACACATTTCCACTGCTTATGAGTCCGGTGGTGGCATGATTTACACCATTCCATCCAACGCTTGGCATTGCACTTCGTGATGTGAAGTTTGTATGCAGCTGACTGGTCATGGAAGCCCATTTCATGAAGTGCCCAGCACAGTTTTTGTGCTGGAGTTAATGCCAGAAGAAGTTTGGAACTTTGCAGTTATTGAGTCAACAGAGTGTTGACGATTTTTACGCACTATGCACCTCAGCAGTTGGCGACCCCACACTGTTACTTTACGTGGTCTGACACTTCATTGCTGAATTTCTGTTGTTCTTGTTTCTCCAGGCTGTTGAGGAAGACTTTTGGGCAGCTTCAGAGTTATTCTGGTAAAACATATGGCACCTCAATAAAGGAGGGACAATGTTGCAGATTACGTTTCTCCTTTATGACCTTTGGCAAAAACACACCTGATTATCTGCTGAGTGTGAAATGCCTGGCAATGACAATCAATGCCAAATCTGAGGCTATGATTTAATTAAAAAGAGAAATGATTAACTCTTGTGGAAGAGCTTGTGCCTTGTTCAGAAGTGATGATATATGTGCATGTTTATGCCCATTTGTTATAAAAGGGAAATATTGAACTGCTGAAAATTCTCGAGTTGTACATTTATCTGTGGAACTTCCATCCAAAATGAAACTGAATTGAAACTTTATTTTCAATTTGCATAGGTAAGAAGTACTACTACATTGAAATTCTTGCATAGGTTCTTTGGTCAGGATTTAAAAATCATAAACAAAGCTATTCTGAGTTTATTATAAATAGATGAAAAAAAGATAAACAAGATGCTTGAGTGCTACATAAATAAAGTACCTTGAGTATGAAAGGTAGATGGGGTGGCGGGGAGTAATTGTGAAAAAGTGTCCTAATTTGATAATATTCTCTGGTCTTTGATGTCTTACATTATACCCAGACTTCCTCCAGCTGCACAGTGAAAGTCCTGGATGATGGAGGTCTCTGACAACTGTGTTTTATTTCTGCAGAGGTGAGAGCACAGAACCTTTATGCATGGGGTGTGTGAACCTGTGATCCTCTCCATGGTCTGATTCTTTGTAGAGTTTTCCTTTTGCACTTTGCCATGTTTGTGAACCACAGACTGGTGCCTCATTTCCACGAATGTGGTGCCAGAGCTTGTACAAGGCATATTCCCGATCCGATCTGGAACTCATTCCACGCATTTCCACCGCAAAAAAACTGGCCCTGGGACCGAAAAAACGGCTCCGGCACAGCCCCACAGAAAAGCTGAACTCAATATTTGGAACCATAATGTCAGCAAAAAAACAGGACAGCCTACATACCTGGAAAAGTCAATCCATAACTGATACAGTTTTGCCTGATATCACTGGTGCCACCACTGTGGAATAATGTTACATCATGTTTTTATTCTGTGGAAAATGAAAGATTGATCTATTGACCATATTAAATAACAAATTATAAACGTGTCGCAGGTTGAATAAATAAAATATTGTAGTGAGAAAAGATTCTGAGGCGAACAGAAAAGTAACTTTTAGCAGATGTTTTTATTACACAATCCTCTTTAAGAAGGGGGACCGGAGGGTGTGCTCCAACTACAGGGGGATCACACTCCTCAGCCTCCCTGGTAAGGTCTATTCGGGGGTCCTGGAGAGGAGG